>CM064344.1:8290000-8755000 GCA_032595735.1 Pelochelys cantorii | reverse complement strand
CACATGTTATGGCTTCTCATTACATAAATAGAAAGGAAGTGTAAAACAAGTTCACCTGAAATGAGAACATATTTAAATTGAACACTTCATCTAATACTTTCTAAATATTTAGTAGATTATGTCAATGATAGTAAATTTTCTTCCAGGGAAAAAAGTACCTTGCAACTACAGTAGAAAAATACAGAATTTACTCTATTGTCCTCTTCTATTTCTTTTGGTACATCTGAAATTATTAAAATACATCCCAAAGATTATATGACAGGCTGTTGAACTGTACTGATAATGACACAAATTACTTCACATAAATAGCTTTTCCAGGCTCTTTTGAGACACAGCTGTACCAAGCTTCTACCACAAAGAGCCAATCAAAACTGCAAAAACATCTATTTGCTGTTTGCAACGTTGTCTATCCCACAATTAAGAATTTTTTCCCCTCTTTTGTTTTTATGGAGGAGAGTTGACTACACATTGTATTCCACATTTATGGTCTATAAATACCTCAGACATTTGCAATGATACTTTGAAAAATTTCTTTTTTGCAAACATAACCTAGTGTTGACAAGACTTAGCTGTGATCCTGTTTTCAGTACACAAAACATCATCACACATAACACGGACAATTCTAGATGTCCAGAAAATAGTACAAAGAACATTATGATGCTAAAAGAAGTTCATTGTTTTAGCCTTTGGTCGTTACCTTTTGGCTATAAATAGTAATTTAACAAAGCAATGTTAATTGACACTATCTGTACTTATGCTAATGAGCAAAAAGTGTCAGCATCAGCGTACATTTTCTAACAAGTTAAATCTTGCACTAAAATTATTCTTGAAGAGTGTATTGAGTTCCCACAGAAAACACACCCAGCTATTAAAGGAGGATTTAAATTTTCACTCCCCAATGAGGTGACAAATTACAGTGCAGGTTGAACCTCTCTAGTCCAGCACCCTCAGGACCTGACTAGTTCCAACCCGGAGAATATCCTGGACCGTGGGAGGTCAATATTGTCTAGCAGCATTACCAACACTTCCACTACTTACTGGGCTCTTAGAAGACATTTACAGGTAAATTAGAGCTAAACAGCAGCACAGAACACTGCGAGTCATGACTGCTGGCTGTAAACACACTTTCTGGGACCACAGGAAACTTGGCCACACCCATGAAAAGTGGAAATCCGGCTAACTAAACTCATTTGGGAGGACGGATGCTTCCAGACCAGAGAGTTCTGGACTAGAGAGGTTCAACTTGTACAGGAGTAGCAATAAGCTTGGTCTCTGGCAGAAAAGGGGATTGTTGCATCTTGCAGAAACTGATCACAAAAGTGAACTAGTTAAAAAAAATTAAAAAGACAGCACTGTGCCACAGCAGAGCTAAAATTGGATATCCATATTGCCCGAAAACAACTTCTTCAGGGGAAGAGAGAGGGAGGAGTGTTAACTAACTATATATAATGGAAAAAATACTCCATATTTTAAAATTTCTCATACAAGTGGATTGTCTTTTCTCTCTCACCTTTACTTTCTTCCTCCCCTCTCTGCTCTCTTTTACTCTCACTTTTTATTAATGGTACTAAACAAAGCCAACTCAGTTCAGACAACCACTCCCCCACATAAAACTTATTAACAGCTATTGACACAACTTTCTTTTCAGAACTGCTCAGCATAAACAACTCCTAGCACAGAAACACACCCAGCCTCTTTATTTGATCTTTCCTTACACCATGACAAAGCAATGAGTAACAAGGAAGGTTACACAACAACTGACTGTTAACTGCAAAGAAGTCTCAAATGCAACGCTTCACATAGCTTAAAAAATACAATTATCTTGCCAGCAGAAAGCAGCCTCCATTCTATTTGGCCCAGAATGTTTTCCTCGGCGAGGATGCATAGAGGCTTATTCCTATATCAAATCAGAGAAATACAGTAAAACCCGTGTTACCCAGCATGCTCGGGGATTAGGGCATTCCGGTTATCTAAAAATTCCGGTTATCTGAGGGTCCCATCAACCTCGGAAAAACCAATGGACAATAATAGTAAAATTCAAGTTTTTAATATTCATACTTTTGCAGCCTGAACCAGTCGGTCTCACATTTCTATTTTGAGTTAAAGATGATTAGTACTTCTTAAATAAAAAATTGTTAAGCCAATCATGGTAAACCAAGCCAGACCTGTGTGCCTGAAGATGTGACAGTGTTATGGCTGGGGGCAATGCTGGTTAACAAAGTTTTCTGGTTAGCTGAGTGCCGGATAACAAAGGTTTCACTGTAGTATGGCTTGGTTGCAACCATCCAATATGAGTTTAAACTAGGGATGTGATAGTGTAAACCGTTAACTGATGAGCCTCAGCTCATCAGTTAAACTTCATGATTACATAAGAACGTAAGAATGGCCGTACTGGGTCAGACCAAAGGTCCATCTAGCCCAGTAGCCTGTCTGCCGACAGTGGCCAGCACCAGGTGCCCCGAAGGGGGTGGACCCAAGACAATGATCAAGCGATTTGTCTTGTGCCATCCATCTCCAGCTTCTGACAAACAGAGGCCAGGGACACCATTCCTACCCCGACTAATAGCCTTTTATGGACCTAACCTCCATGAATTTATCTAGCTTCTCTTTAAACTCTGTTATAGTTCTAGCCTTCACAGCCTCCTCCGACAAGGAGTTCCACAGGTTGACTATGCGCTGTGTGAAGAAGAACTTTCTTTTATTAGTTTTAAACCTGCTACCCATTAATTTCATTTGGTGTCCTCTAGTCCTTATATTATGGGAACTAATGAATAACTTTTCTTTATTCACCCTCTCCATACCACTCATGATTTTATATACCTCTATCATATCCCCCCTCAGTCTCCTCTTTTCCAAACTGAAAAGTCCCAGTTGCTTTAGCCTCTCTTCATATGGGACCCGTTCCAAACCCCTAATCATTTTAGTTGCCCTTTTCTGAACCCTTTCCAAGGCCAAAATATCTTTTTTGAGGTGAGGAGATCACATCTGTACACAGTACTCAAGATGTGGGCGTACCATAGTTTTATACAGGGGCAGTAAGATATTCTGGGTCTTATTTTCTATCCCTTTCTTAATAATTCCTAACATTCTATTTGCCTTTTTGACCGCCACAGCACACCGTTTGGACGTTTTCAGAGAACAATCCACGATAACTCCAAGATCTCTTTCCTGATTTGTCGTAGCCAAATTAGCCCCCATCATACTATATGTATAGTTGGGGCTATTACACGCAAGCTACCCTCCACTCTGCTGCCTCCGTATCAAAGGCAGCAGTGCAGGGGGTGTTGAGGGGGGAGCAGGCAGTTGGTAAGTGCAGGGAGCTGGTTAAAAGCCAGCTCCGTGCACACCAGCTCCTGCGGAACTGCCTCCCTCCCTCGGATACACATTTACCAAAATAAATGCATTGTAACATCCCTGGTATAAACTTTACAGAGGTACACATGATAGTCAATACAGGATGGAATCCAACTCACGTTAGCCCAATCACGTAAGGAGGTGCACTGTCAAAGCCAGGAGGATGGAGATATGACGCCCCTACAAGGGTGGAGTTTCTTGTCTCAAAGATTAAGACAGCCAACCAAGACCTGCAAGTCCAAAATGTGAGAGAGACATCTCTATCCTGCAGATCACTTGAGGAAGAAGAAAGGGGCTTTAAATCTGAAGATTTGCACCTATTTCCCATTCTCTCTTTAATGAACATGTACAGAGAGGCATGCACACAATAATATATATTTTATATGTCCTAAAAAACCGTTGTGCCTCTCAACTATGCAATGAGATTACTCCTGTCCACAGTTTGAAGAAGATGCCAAGAGATACACAAATTGGGAAGGCCCTAAGCAAGGGGACAAAGTGATGCAACAGCTAGCGGATTTTACATTAAAAAAGAATTTCCTAAAAATATTAAATCTCAGATGTAGATTGTTTTTAACAAACATCCTGAATTGATTGGTCAGTCACAGGGCTCTGCTGGTTTTACTTCCTTGAATGATACAATATCACCAGAAAGTTACACAGCATGTGCATCATCGTAAATTCGACTAAGAATTAGCACAATTTCAACTGTATAGATTATTTCTGATTAACTTTGTTTTTTCAAAATAATGCTATTTAAAAGTTTAGTACTGAGGTCAGGCAAGCATGCATTTTTTTATACAATCATGTAGACAGGCCACGAGCGAATTCATGCACAAAAACGCTATCCCCATGTGTCCCGGAAATCCCCCAGCTGATTCAGCCACCTGCTCGATCTTGCTCTTAACCAAGTTACTAAGTTCTTTGAAAAAAGAGACACTTCACTTTACTACATGTTTGTACAGCATCTGATTGGAGCCACACTGGAATGAAAGGGTAAACAACAAAACGATCAATTATGGTCTATAATTATTTATAACTAGATTATGCTTCTGATTCCCACAAGTTGCTCTTTGGAAGTGGACTTAAGAAATGTCCAACTGACCTCAATGCAGGCACAACCAGGATCTAAAATAATAAAATTATAGTTACTAGTCTAGATAAGAGCATCATCCTGCACTCTCACAATGCCACTTCCTTCACTACAACTACCCATATAACTAACGGTTTGCAGAATCAGGTCCTAAATCAGTTATACACCTCTCAGAAATTTCCAGTCTTTGCAATGTTTACATTAGAGGATTTTAAATTAAATACTGTTGATTTTTATTTCTCTGACAAAGAAAAAGGCATGAGATCTGTATACATGAAACTACCCTTTACATAAATCAAACCTAAAATTCGAATTAATGTAAACTAAATAAAGGATAGAGTACATCTTGGCCGCCACCACCACCCATCCACCAACAAAGCTAAGCTCAATAAAAAACAGAGAATGCAAAGAATTTTTAAAGGTCAAAATTTGCATAAACGGGATGAATGCCAAGCTAAAGCAAACAGCACTATAAAAATCAAGTTCTACAGTAAGTGCATAGTAATCTTTCCAATTTATAGGTTTTTAATTTATAATATAAGCTCTATGGAAAAGAGACAAAGTCTTCATTTAAATTTCACACAGGGCTCAGCAGTTGCCAAAGCATAAAGTTAATTTAAATTACATTATCTTAAACACAAGCTTCCAAAACCATCCTCATGGCAGAAACTCTATTTATAAACAAGAACATACTCACCCATCCATCCCTATTCTTCCTGAATACGTTAATGACATATTAGTTATTGCATGGTCAACTATTTCTTCCTTTAATCTTCACCTGCACATTTTCCTACATATCCAATAATAGTAAGCTATTATGTCCCCATATATTTATGGCCCTACATGAACCAGTTTTTACAAAAAAGGACTTCTCACATGAAGTCTCAGTCATTGTAAACAACACAACAATAATCACCCACCTTCTGTTATTCCCTCACCAAGATGCAAAGCATTCAAAAAAAGCATTTTAACAGAAAAATGGGAACTGCAGGGCATACCCATGTCTAATGTGCCTGTGGTGGCATACACTGACCTGTGACCAATAAAGAAATAAATTCTATAAATCTGTGAAGAAAAAAGTGGCTTTTTAGAATTCAGAATGCAATCTGTTTGCATCTAAAATATAACAGTCAGCCTAATGCCAGCATTAATATATGACAAAGTAAAGTCCAACCCTTCAAAAAAAAAAAAAAAAATGTTGTAGGGAGAAACTGGCAGAAGCATAATAAAGTCAGTATGACTTCAGAGGTATATGAACAACCTGTATATAGCTCCGCTAATTTCAGTGGAGTCTCCCCACAGAAGTTTGGAACCTGCCCACACAAAGCAGCTTGTGGGATCAGCTTGTAACTATTTTGCAACCAAAACGTTAGTATATTACATTAAGCATAATGCTTACCTTTTTCTTAAGAAGGTTACTTAGAATTGTGTTTTTTGTCAGGTACACATACATGCTGGCATTTTCCTTTTAAGGGACTCTGTCAGATGCCCTAACCTGTTCCTCAAACTTGAACTCTGGTTTCCTGGTATGGTAGTAAGCTCTTCAGTTTTTAAAAACAGGCATTACTGACTTTTTGTGTATGTCAAAAAGGGCAGTCATCAATCTCACAGGCTACACAATGCCATGTACCTGCATAACTGAGCAAAGAATAAAACACAAAGTACTCCATAACAAAACATGGATTCCACTGACAGGCCATTATAAATATAAAATAAAATCAAAGAATAGAAATAGCTAGTGCAACAGCATGACCTGTAGTTGGCATAACATTATATTCCATTCTACTTTTAAGAAAAAAAAAAAACAGTCCAATGTGCATTTTTTTTAAAACACTATTTAGAAACTACTCTGCTTTGTAATATCTTTATTATAAACAAGTCAGGGTCATTACTGCGTAAGTGATTCAGAAACTAAGATGAAAGAAACAGTGCTATTTGTACTGACATGTGGGTGAGGTTTAGACAAGCAAAAAGCTACATACAGAAATTAAACACCATAAAGAAACACGACCTTTTTTACCCACTTGGTAGAGCATGGAATTTACAGAATGATTTATTTAATAAAATGTATTCGTTTTCATTAGCGGCTTCAGACAATCTGTTCCTCAGTTCCAACAGATGTGTGAAAAAATAGCTGTGTTATGGACATACCACCAGTGCATACATACTACACTACTCATTTAAAGTAACTTTACATTCAGAACGGTTTATCCCTTTTATTCAGTTTTTATAGACTCGTGCCTGAAGTTGTCTTTCGATGGGTGTTTGGACAAAATAAAAGTGTTTATTAAATGGAATACACTGTAAATTGAACTCTGGTAAGCTCCCTTTTTGCTCTATTTTTCCAATATTCTCATATATACAAGAAAACTGAAAACCCATATATAGGATGACAGCTGTTCCCTTAGTATCCTTCGTTCTCTTTCCCAGCACTTAGTCCTTTTAATGAAGAACCTTCATCCTTTACACATAGCCAGAATAAAGGGTTACCTAGGGTATGTCTATACTACACAGCTTTTACCAACAAGGCAGTGATGACATATCCCTATGGCTAAAAGTCAAGGCTGTATGAATCCTGTTTGTCAACACTTTTGCAAACAAAATAGTTCCACTCCCAACAAGAAGGTTTTGCTTTGTTGGCAGGAGAGCATCCCTGCCAACAAAGCAGAATTCACCCTTTCACTTGCCATGCAAAACTTTGTCTTTCACTGGAGGGGGGGGGGGGGGGCGGGGGGAAGGAGGTTTAAGCACCTGTGAAAGATGAAAGTTTTGTCAATCAAATTCAAGTGTAGTCATACCTTTAGAAAAGCCAAAATGAACAAAGGAAGAGAGAAAAATGACATTTATGGAATGCGCTCAGTCAGTAAGCTCATTTATGGAGCTAGTTACCAGAGAGAGCCAAAATCTGACAAGTTGTAGACTGTGTTCCCTCTAAGCTGCGGGGTAGCACAGATTCACAAGTGATTAATCAGCCTCACCCAGTCAGAGCCTCAGGGCTCTGTGCAAAGAGCTGACTGACTGGGCAGGGCTGATTCCCGCGCAGCTTAGAGGGAACACTGGTTATAGAGCACAGGGCATACGGCTACTCCATTTACTGAAGCTTTTCCACCTTAACAGATTTGTAAAACCATACACAAACAAAATAACAAGCTGAGCACACTCAGAATGTGCAAAAGGACAGACTCATATATAAAAGTCTATAATGGATATCATCATACAGAAAAAATGTTTCCATTCCCCTCTCAGATACAATATTGATGGTTGCTATAGGAAATCATTAGATTAGACAGACAAAAATTGATTACTGGTATGGAGTAGTAATTAAGAGCCAGGTCATGTATTCACTACCTACTGGATCGACGGGCAGTTATAGATCCAGCAGGAGTCAATTTATTGTGTCTAGCACAGACACAATAAATTGACCACCAAGCACTCTCATATCAACTGCACTATTCCACCAGAATAAGAAGAGTAAAGCAAGTCAACAGGAGAGCATCAGCTGTTGACTCACTGCAGTAACATCCAAGTACGCCGAGTTCAGCTATGTTATTCGCATAGCTGAAATTGCGTAAAGATGGTCTGTGGAAGTGTAGACTAGGCCTTAGTGAACATAGCTGATATGTCTTACATACTTCCTACAAACAAAAGAAGTGCTAGAAGCTTGTTTGACTGTTCCTGTCCAGCCTCTGAATTAGCATTATTTAGTTTTAAAGCTTTTAAGATTTCTCTCTCTCTCTCGGACTTTTTAATTCAGTTATGGTGCCTGTTTCATATTTTAATTTTACTATGCAGAGAGCAGTAGTTAGACACCATATAAAACAAAGTAAATTATAAAAAGTATATACAATAGAAGTATTATATTCACTGAGATCTGGTAGTTTGAGAGTTTTGGGGAGAGGGAATTGTCATTTTTATACGTGTGTATAGTACTTAGCACAACGGAGGTGCAGACTGGTTGTGACCTTTAGATACTATCACATATGAACAATAAAGAGTAAGACAATGCATAACTTGTTAACACATGAAGCAGTGATAGTTTACATCTATTTCAAACCATTAACAACTAGCATATTTCCTGTACTGAATTATTATCAAGCCAACACCACATAAGACTTTCAAAGCTGCATTATCCAGTGTCTGGAGATATGGTTAATTAGAGGAGCTGGACTGCAGAAAGCTACCTTTCCACCACCACCATTCTTCTGCTGTTCAGCATTACAGAAGGCAAGACATGCATACAGCAGACCTCAGGGGACATATTTGATCCTGGAATAGCTTAATGTAACTAGAATTTGGATAGCAGAGGCATAAGTATAGTGACTAGAAACTACGTAACTATATATTTAATCCTGACATACAGAACAAGACATTTTAGAGTTCATGTATTATTCTGCTTTCAAGAAATGAAAAGGAAAGATGTTTCCCTTCTGGGAAAGGCTTTTTTCAGTCAGAGAGAATTATATGAATGTGGAACATTTTGCAGCACAATACGGAAGTAGCCAGCTGGAAATATATTTCAAAGATAAATTTCATGTAGCAAAAAGCAGTTAAAAGACAGACTGATGTTTTTTACCTTCTACAAAGTCTGCTTCAACCTATCTGTACAGAAAAGCAATCATAACATGTTAGGACTATATTCTGCACTACCAGCGTAACAAAACAAAAAGACTGAATTCACAAAAATTATTTGATAGCAGATTTCAAGAAGAGGGAGCTTCATCCTAAGCTCTTCAGTGATCAGGACAGATTTGGGCAGTTTTTAATACTATTATTGATATTTCCATACAGCGTTCAGTACCATGTGGAGGTGATTAAACAACAAATCAGTGACTTACTGTGTGCTAAAAGGAGTCAACCAGAAAACATCAGCAAAAGGTACATTAAAGTCTATTGTGAAAGCACTAACTCCAAAATCTGAACACTGTCTATTGAGTCACTATAACAACATGTGTAACACTGCTTTCCAGAGAACTTCATAATGTTTAAGGAGGAGCAAAATATTTGGGTTTTGGAAGAGATATTTTTGGAAACAAAGTTCATTTCTCTTCAAAACAACTTCTACTCCCATCCTGAAGCTACTATACATTTTTTCCTTTACATATTAGTAATCTAAAGGGAATGAAGCAAACACTGCCCTCATTCACAGCCCTGCAACACTAGTCAAGGAAACAGAGTTCCATTGATACAGCAGGGCAAAAGAAGTCCCTTATAAAATAATACAACAAACATATTGTGGGTAAGGAAAATAATAATAATATATAATGAAAATATCACCACTGAATATTTAGTCATTTTAATCAGAAAATTACACTGGTGTTTCAAGAGAAATTAATATAGAAACTTGAGTTTATCCCAAACCATGCCCGATCTGGCACATCAATCCATACATTTAAAATGGATTAAATTTAACAAGTATCTCTATTGCTAATCAGCAGGGCCCGACAAATAATGTAATCTACTCACCTGTGGCGAGTAGATTACAACCCGGAAGAGCCGGTGCAGAACGATCTGCACATGTGCAGAACGCAGAACCACGCAGCTGGCGAGTGGGGCTCGCCGCCGCTTGGCGAGCCCTGCTAATCAGTATGGTTATCTAGAACAGTGACTCTCAATAGGGATGTTAAATATCACTTAATTGAATAGTTGAGTAACCTCATGAATTCTTATTGGTTAGTCGACTATTCTATAGTCCCCAGGGGTGGGGGCGGCTGCCACTGTATCCTAGGCAGCAGCGAGGGGTGCCAGGCGGGAACTGGTCCACAAGGGGAGCCAGTTTAAAAAACCAGCTCCCCTCATGGACCAGCTGCCTATCGCCCAGTGCTGCTGCCTCTGATAAAGAGGCAGCAGCACAGGGTGGCAGCAACTCCTTTCTGGGGGGGTGGGTGGGGTTTGAGCTCCTGGACCCGGCATGAGCCGGAACTGAGCCGAGCTGCCTGCCCACCTGGCTCCTAATACACTTTAAATGCAGAGCCACCACAGGGGTAGGTCCCAGACTCGGCATGAGCCAGGACTGAGCTGGGCTGCTGGCCAGCCTACTAAGAAATTTACTGGCGGGGAGGGAAGGAGGAAAATGTGTATATTCTATAGCATTAACCTATAAGCGTTTGATTATCGGTTAATCAACTACACTATTACATCCCTAGTTTTCAAACTGCTGTCTACAGACCACTGCCTTCCAGGTGGTCCAAAGCTCGAGCTCAGCCCTCCCTCCCAAGCTGGGAGCCGACGCTGGCACTCCAGCCTCACCCACCCCTCCCTGTGAGATTGGAGCACTAGCGCCAGCTTCCTGCTGGGGTGGTGTGAGGAAAGAAAGCCCTGAGCCTGACTGCATGATCCAGCTCACAGGGAAGAAGTGGAGCCAGAAGCATCTCTACACGCTGCCGCTCCCCCTCCCCTGGCTGGGGGGGAACAGCAGCGCATGGACATGCTGCCCAGAGACTTTCCCCATTTCTCCCATTGGCCGGAATCCAGCCAATGGGAGCAGCAGGAGGCCAAGCCTGGGGCACAGTGCCTGGGAGTAACACAGTGCTAAACCAAGTAAGTGCCCCCCACCCGCTCATGCCAAGACCCTGTACATCCAGCCTACTCCTACACCCTCCCTCCTGGCCAGACACCCTACCCCTGCGCTGCACCTGCGCCCTCCCTTGCTCCTGCACCCTCCCTCCAGCAAGACACTACTCCCAGCCTGCTCACGAACCCTCCCTTGCTCCTGCATCCTTCACCTCCCCTCCCCCCCCCCCAAGCTGGACACCCTACACCCAGCCTGCTAATGCACCCTCCTTCCTGCCCAGACACCCTACCACTGTACCCACCCTAGCTCTGGCCCCTGCCCAGACACCCTACTCTCAGACTGCTCCTATACCATATCTCCCATCCAGACCTCACCCCCTCACCCGCTCCTGCACCGCACCACCCTAATCACCTCCTGCACCCCACCTCCTTCCCAGGTCTGCACCCCCATCTCTATTCCACTCGCTGGCAGCATTGTCCTGCACACTGAATCCCTCATTTTTGTCCCCTCCCCAGAGTCTGGGGGGGTCCATAAAATCCATTAACCCTGGAACCCAGAACAGTAAATCTGGCCTACAGGAAGCCCTGAGCCTCAGTCCTCCCTGTCCGTCCACGCCATGAGAACACCAGAGGAGTGGGGTTTCTCAGTTGGAGGCCACATCAGTGAGGGTTGGGGTTTTGGAGGAGTTTTTTTGCTTCTCACTTGTGTGGTTTCCCAGCTGATTTTTCTGTGGATCAGTGGCCCTCGACCCAAAAAAAGTTTCCCACACCTGGCATAAAGAAAGAAAACATGGAAACCTTTTGTGTTGGACATAAATTAATGTTTTACTTTATTTAAAACGAAGTTTGATAAACTAACATGAGTAAGTCAAAATACTTAATCTGTTTAATAATTTAAATTAATATTCACTTTCTTACTGGTTAAATTAAACCATTCTCCCTAGCTGCAGCAGTAGCAAAATGGCTCGGGTGGGACATAAGTAATGCAAGTTTCCATTAGCAACTGGTGGTCCACAGAAAGGTTTGCACTGAGCCAGGTGGGCCATGGGCCAAAAAGTTTGAGAATCACTGTTCTAGAAGTACAGTATTATGAAAACAATTACAGTACTGACTGCACAAAGATAGTTATCTTCATACAAAGGTGCCTCCCAATAACATTCAAAGTTTGATTTTTATATGTATTTCTGCATTTCTTTGTTTCCATTCTGAAGGTTAATGGCTTATCTGGGTACATCAAAGGAGGACAGGAAACACCTGATATGGATGTTCATCAGGCCGCAACTTTACTGTGTCTGTGCGTGCGCGTGAACACACGCATTTCTGAGACTACCTGGGAAATAAAATGTATATGACAGGAAAATCCATGTTCCTTCAAATCATTACACAGGGCTCCACAAATCTCCCTTTAAATTTCCACCCATGTCCCCAACCAACCCATGGCTTGGACCTTACCATCCATCACCCATGTTGGAAGGTTAAGTTGGGCTATGAGAACAGGAGAAGAAGAGAGGGAGTTGGCTCCCTGCCATGCGAATCAGAGGAATCCCAAACCCCCTTCCCCATTCTGTTCCTTTATCTAGTACCTTCTTTTAAGTCCATTACCACGCCATTTATTTGATCCCTGGATACTATCAAGTACCGGCACTGGGTGTCCGCCCAACCTTACAAAATAAGTTGTGACATACAGCCTTGCCACCTTCTTATCAGAAAAGGTCCTCCTTACCACTCACTGTGGGAAGGCAAAACAGCCTCACTCCACGAAAGCCAATCTGCTGAAGAGAAAATTTCTTCCCAACCCCTCTTACAAAGCAGGTCCTAACCCAACTTGATGTTCGCCTCCACTAAGGAAGGGAGGGTGGGTGCTGGCATTGCTTGTCGTGTAGAACAAAAAGGCTTCTCCTACTCAAGGCTTGTAGCTTTATGCCTTTTCTGACCTCATATTCCTGAGGGGGAGAGTCAGTAACGCAAAGTTGTCTAGTGTCCACCTCTTTGCAGCAGTCTCTGAGCTCACCCCCACTTCTCCCAGCCATAAAGCAGAGCAGTCCTTCTCTGGTAAGCCCAGACCCCTCCCTCACTTAACTGGTGCAGTCATTTAAAAGCTCTTTGATAAAAGCAACTTGTAATTTATCCTGTTTTTGCTTTTTAAAGACAGGTAACGTTCTACACAGCAACAATCGATGATGTATTAATTAAACTGTAAACCGCTTAGGGCAGGAACTGTTCCATGTTTGTATAGAACTTAGTACAGTGGGGTCCTGAGCTATGACTTAGCCCCTAGGCACCGCAGTGAATATAAATAATAAATGCTGAACGTACTCTAATGGCTTTTAAATAAGTTGGTCATTAAAGCCTTAGTTCTGCAAGGTGAGCTGTCTACATAGACTGCTCCCCTTAACCTACACACAGCTCCTTCAGTACACAGTGGTTCCAACACTGTGAATAAAATACATGCATTTTAAGCCTATGCAGACTTCACTTTTTAAAAGGGCAGGGCATGCACGGCAGCTGTTTTTTTCAAACCAGGCAGGTTTGTCATATTAAGGCCTCAGTTTGGACCAACAATCTACATTTCTAAAAATAAAGAAAAATTGTCAACTGCAGAAAAGCAAAAATGATACTTCATTTTTTTCTTGACAAGCTCACATTTCATATTGAGCACTAAGTTTTGGTTTCCGTCCAGAATCCAGATAAAATGCTCTATGACTTATTTTCCATTTAGAATGGTGGGAGCAGGGAGAAGAAGGGAGTAAAATAAAAAGGCAAATAAACCTTTACATTAGGGGCACAATGCACATTTTCAGAGAAGTGTATCACCTTGGAGAAAAAGCAAAAGCAACACCAGGCAATTGGAAATACGTACCAAGCGCACGTCCCCCCCCCCCCCCCCACACACACACACCCCTATCTAAAAAATGTTACACATTTCCCCTCACTAGGTTAAAGCCCAATTTATGCAACTACTTAAAGTGCCAGCAAAAACTTGTTCTGTATAAGAATAGTTTTAACTCCAAGTCAAATAAAGTTATACTGGAATCCACAGACAACTCATATTAATGTATTTGATTGAGACAGGAGCTACCTTTAGAGAATATTTCACTGTATTTTTTTTTTAATGTTTCAGAGTTGATTTTCCAATAGCAATAACTTGTGATATGAACAACTTAAGACAAAGAACTGAGTACCTGCCATTTCCACTGGACATCAGTTGACTCCCGCTGATTTCAAGATTTGGCCCTAAGGGCTACTTCCTACAGACTTTTACTCTTATGTGAGGTTCCATTAACTTCAGTGTCAATGGTGGAATAATTCACATTATTAAAGAAAGTCTAGGAGCCTCACAATCTTAGTTGGGAACTTGATTTTTTTTTTTTTTTTTTTTTTAAGCTTTACCTTTTTTCAAATTCCCTTCCCAACATTTCATGAAATTCCAGTTATAACAGGGAAAGCCATTTAGAACACTTGCTAAACTCCAGCTCCAACATAATCAATCTGTTTAAATGTTATTTTGCAAGTTAATTTACATGAACTGAACACTTGCATGGCTCCGTATCAGCAGGTGTTGTGGTGTTTTGTTGGGCAATCGTGCAAAACCAAACTGAACAATAAAGAACACACCAATTTTGTCTGCCCAGGACTCAAACTGGTTTGTCTGTCATCTCTGAATCAGATATCACTCCCACATACTTAATTAGAACATGAAGAGCTTCACAGAACTACTCTTAGGGCAATGAAACAGTCATTTTCTTTAACTGTAAAAACGACTGGGATAGCTAACTGATTCTAGAAACAACAAAAAGTGAACATGTTAGGAGTTTACAGAGGGGGAAGGTGGATCTATGGTTGTGGAGATTTAATTCCAAAAATGAGTCAAAATGCATTTATCTGTGTGCCTCCCTGAGTCAGATCTTAGAAACAGAACAAAACAAAAAAAAGACACATACACACATGCAGTAAGCTTAGATTCTCTAACAGATGTTGCCTGGAAAACAAGTAAATGACGTACTTTCCTCTTTTAATAAAGCATTTCTATATCATGAATAAATTGTGAACTCATTATTGGGCACATAGTATTATTTTATTTATAGTTTTTTCTATGGCTTGCATCATCCTGCTACCTGAGCATTTTATAAACATATAGCCTCACAACCCTTCTGTGAATGAAGGAAGAACTTTCCCTAAGTATACATAAGTGGAAATGAACACCCCTTAGCAAACCAATCAAGCAAGCCCTTTCACCTACCAGAGGGACAACTTCTATGAGGACCTATACAAGCTGTTCTTAATGAAGGATCAGGATTATTCAAAGACATACAAGAATTTGACAGCACAGAAAGCTTCCCCAGCCCAGTATCAGTGTTATACTAAACCGTACTTCCTTGCTACTTGGCGTGTGTGTTGTTGGGAAAACAAGGGGGGAGGGGACAGAAGCTGAGTACAAAACAATTTCAGACAGAAAGTAAAATTAATTTATTTAAAATTAGTTTAAGAAAAAATATATTTAAGTTTTCACCTACAACAGATTGCACTCAAATTACTCCCGGGAGAATTCTGCACCACTGTGCAATACAGAATTTTGCAGAAATTAATGCTGTGCATGCAGAATTGCCTTTCCCCACACAGAAATGGGCTGCAGCGCTGCTAGGCACTACTAGGGGACTCTGGACCCAGGAGAACCCAGCTCACACATAATAGATATTGTTGAGGGGAAAGTGGAGAGACCTAGAGGGTTCCTGGCAGCTGCAATTCCCAGCATGCCCTGAGGGAAGGAGAAGTGCAGAACACAGGAAATTCCATGCAAGCCTGGGACTGAGCATCAAGTTTTTCCCTCTGGACCCTTGGGCACATGGGGCAGGTGCCTGGATAAACGGAGGAAGTCATCTGGACTGGAGGGCCCCGGGAGGTGGGCTCTGGCAGGGAAGGGAACAGAGCAACAGGAACTGGGTCATCCTAGAGTTTATTTAAAGCTTTACCCCTGGTTTTGTATTGTTGGAGACATACTTGCGGACAGGTATTTTGAAATAAATTGCCAAAATAATTGCAACTGGTGTGATTATATCATGTCTTTTGACAAATAAAAATTGTCAAATTTAATTTTTTGATGCACAACACCCCAGGATCATCAGATAGACCTTAATCCTACAGAAGTAACTTGCAAGCTCATAACCTAACTCCCTTTCAGATTCTCACTAAGTTCTGTAAAACTGAATTACCATCTTAGCATCGGGCTAACAGAAGTGTTCATTAAACTGATTTATAAAGCTATAATAAACACAGCACCCCACAGAAATGGAATTTTCAAAGGGGGTAATGTATTGCATCCTTTCTGCCTGTAAAAGTTACATTGGCATCAAGAGACAGACAAAAAATTAAGTGGGTTTAAAAGAACAGGATACAAGGGCCAAGGTTTATCTCAGAGAGCACAAGAGAAGGAGTAGTAGGTGCAGGGGACACAAAAAAAGATCTTATATTGTAGTTTCTGAACATGATCTTTGTTCTGCAAAGAAAGGGAAATGGCTTAGCTCCCAATTGATTTCATTTATTATGTATTAACTGAATTATTGTAGTACCCAGAAGCATCAAACAAGACTGGAGTCTCCTTGTGCTAGGTACTGCACATAGTAAGAGTTTCAAAGAGCTTCCAATCTAATTAAGATGAGATGCAACAACCAGGCATTAAAAAAAAAAAAAAAAAAAAAAAAAAAAAAAATCAGAGGGAATGGAGGGAGAGAAAGACACTAACAATAGTAAAGACACAGTTACATGGATTAGCTAAGCATATTATTAGTTCTTTAAATGAATAACACACAATTAAACCCTACAAACTTGCTGACTTGCTGAGCAGTTACTCAGTCATCCTCAAATCTTAAGATGTATTTAGAAACTGAAGTGTGTGGAGTTTTGCAAAGTAGGCACTGAAGTAGTAAATTAAGAGGCCGAGTTTGCAGTTAGGTGAACACAGAATCTGAACATGGATAATTTTATTCAACACCACAAAATCTCATCTTATGTTCACTGCTGGAACTAAAACTTATTCGTATTCTTACCTTAAGGACCAAACCCAGATGGAGGCCCAAAAAATAAATAAACGTGCACAAGGCCTAAATTTCTCCAATATGTACCATTCCTGTTCTTTAAAAAAATATGCCCGTTTTCACAAAGAAAATGTTTTCTTTAAAAATGGAAACAGATGAAAACAAAAAATATAAAATAAACAAGGTCCACATTAATGTGTGGTTATCAAAGACTGTTTCTTTAAAGAGAGAAACATTCATATTCCAGAAGACAATTTTTTTAAATGTATGTCTGTAATTTTCTGCATTCCCACTGTAAAGATTGCAGAGAAGAGGACAAAAAGCATTTCCCCATGATAGCCAGTTTTCTATCTTGCCTGACAATGGGAAAAAAATGACTTCCATGATCTTACAATGTTTTCACATCAATAATCACGAGAATGATCTAGGAAGAATGAAAACTCCGTTTCAAATCTCTGAGAACAGCTTAAGCAGACCTGAATGCAATTTGTTTACTAGCAGTCCATCGGAGTTACAACATGCTGACATGAGTCTACCACACAGTATTAATGTTCAATTACAAAGCAGACAAAGTGATTACAAATCCAAGGGTCCAAAAAGAAGACCTTAACGGTTGCACAAACCTCTATAAAGATCAAATTTTAAAGCTAAGTGCAAGATTCTCCTTATATAGCAAGGGTGGGCAATAATTTTAAAAGAGAGGCCACTTAAATTTCTGAAGTGGCCCCAGGCCGCCCCGGAAGGGGGAGGGCCAGGACTCTTCTGTGCTCCCCTGTCCACAGACCCTGATTGGCCTGGGGGTGGGGGAAGCACATGAAGTCTTTGCCCCTCCCCAGAGAACCACCAGCTGTTCTGAACAGCTGGCAGTTCCCTCCAGTTGCCTGTACCCCTGCTCTGCTATCTGCCCCAAGGTCAATCAGGGCCTGGGGGCAGGGAGAGCATGCAGTCTCCAACTCCCTGCCCCCGCCTTGCAAGGGGCACATGGTGCTTAGAGTGAACCAGGGCCGCCCGGGGTTCACTCTAAGTGCCACGCACCCCTGGCAAGGGAGGAGACTTTGCATGCTCCCTCCTCCCCAGATCCTGAATGGCCTGGGGGCAGGGGAGCAGCAGGGCATCCACGGGCCAGATCAACCCACCTGGCAGGCCAGATTTGGCCTGCAGAGGCTCTCTTGACCACCCCTGCTATATAGTGACAAATCTCAGAGGGGTAACCGTGTTAGTCTATTTCAGCAAAAACTAGAGTTGCCAGGTGTCCGGTATTTTCTGATTTTCTCAGATGAAAGGGGATTTAAAGGCACAGTGACTGAGTCTTTTTTTTTGGGGGGGGGGCTGACCCAGTAACTCTGGTCCCCCAGTTGTTGTTTTTTTTTGGGGGGGGGGGGTTTGCTCAACCAATTTTTTTTCCCCGCCATGTTCGGGTTTTTTTGTGAAAGTATCTGGCAACCCTAGCAAAAACAATGAGAATAAGTCCTGCGACACCTGACAAGGACACATGCATCTGACAAAGTGAGTTCCAGCCCATTAAAGCTTATACCTAATAAATTTTTTAGGCTTTAAGGCATCACTGGATTCCTCGTTATTCTTCATGTAGTGTATCATTCCCAAATGTGCACCATCTCTGTAGACCGAGATTCTACTCTCACCGAGGTCAATAGCAAATTCCCATTGACTTCAATGAGACCAGGAGCAAGTGCAGCATTTCTCAGCAATATTTTTAAAGCTTTTAAGATCTGCCCTTCTCTTGGTTGCAGTTAACTGCCCCTCACCACCCTGCATCTAAAGGACAGGCAAGGAAGGGCTGGTATACAAAATCCGAAAGAGGAACAATGAATTGGAAGCTGCAGTCATATACTTACATATTAATGAAATGTTAACAAAGTTCACATCTAAAATTGTACCCATAACAAAAAATCCCTGAAGTCAGAAAAGATTCAAATTGATTGCTCTATTTCAGGCTGACTTCTAATACTATAAAATTCAGCCAGTGTTTCAATATTTACTGCAATAACTGAACCCAGTACAGTGACTAAAGAACAGAGCCAGAAAATTCTGATATAACTGTCAGTTCAGAGCAACTGCACATGTTCCCCTTCCTGGTCCAGCAGGGGCAGGGTTATTTCCAAGCTACACCATTCCGTCTCCACTATGTATTTCCCAGTGCAGACAGGTTGCCCAAAATCGCTGGCTTTTTCTTCAGAGATGGGGCTGGCAAGTGTAATTGCTGCAGTTATAAGTACCACATTTTTTTCTAATCATGCCCACTTTATTCTTAAGATAAGAAACCAACAAAAGAACCTACATGCATGCTAAAAAAAGACATACTGATTAACTCCAACCCTAACACAAATTCTGGTGGAATTCATCCTTCAACTCCTTAACCTTAGGGGAGTTCTCATGCTCACAAATTCATCCAAGTTTCAGCTCACAACAAGCACTGGCATTAACTCGCATTTCACCATTAATACATGGGGTATTTAGCCTGGAGTTTCCAGAAACAGGTTATTAGCATGCAGTGGGTCTTTCTCCCCAGATGAGATCAACAAGAGGTTAACTGCATAGGGGAGAATTTGCACTCTCCACACTTAGCTGCTGCAGAAAAACTTCTGAACTTCCTAATACTTAACCTATAAGTTTTTTGCTTATCAGTTAATCAACTACACTATTACATCCCTATTAAGAAGTGTTTTTTTTAATATAAACCAGAAAGAACTCACCAAAAAACTCTGATAGAGACAGAATTTACACTAGATCTACAGTTGTGAAAGAGTAACTCTTTGGGACACCAACTGTCGCAGCACACAATACACTGGGGTAGGATCTGACTGGGGCTTTTGAGCATTAAGGAAACACAAACAACGATCTGATTTTACTATTTTTTCAAAAATGTAAAGGATCACTTTAACTTTAAGGTTGTTTGCACTCCAACTGTGTGTTTTGCAAAGTTTTTATATGGAATCAACAATAAAAAGAAACATTATCTTTTCAGTTTAAAAGATCAATGAAAATTTTTTTTGCTATCAGATGTCCTCTTCAATGTTGAAACCCCAACACTGCAGCACAGGCCTAGTGCATGGCAACTAGAAATTGAAACAGATTATTACAAAGGAAAAACCACTTTTGCAAAGTCCAAAGCAAACTGAGTACAAAAAGTACATAAACAGTATTCATGGTTAATAGTTAGTCAACTCAGTTAACTCAATTAACTTTCCGTTTCATAACGTGTGGGTTAAGACAAGAACTTGCATTAACTTTTTAACCCAAGACTGTCAGTATACATAGGAATATTGGAAGTACTTTGTATATAATTTTCCTGCAAAACAAGTTACAAATATGGCCCAGTATGAGACACACCTAAAACGTGCAGCATTAGCTCTAACAGTTTATGTTAATACATACAGTTAGGATTTGTGGGTTAATTCACAAGTTGCTGGCACAAACACCTCCACTAATCATGATCCTTTGTGGCAGCAAATTATCATAACCCTTTTTGGTTTGTTGCATAAATGAGTATTACCAGGGAACATTTCACCTCCCCTTTTCTATAACTTACTGCCAAAGAAAGTTTAAGCCAACTGTTGTTTTCAGAAAAATTACCCGCATTCAAATTTGTCTGTAAAGCTAGTTTCAGTTTAGCATGAAGTTTTACCAGAGAGTTAAAAAAGAGCCCCCAAGAAATAGTTTCTTGTCATGGAGACTTTAGAAGACCAAGAACTACACCAGAACTGTGCTAGAAGAGATCACTATAATAAATTTTTCCTTTCCCTTTCTTTCATTCTGAAATTGTTTCATCTTTCCTCTGAATATAAAAGCCATGCACTTTTTGTGACATACTTTCTAACTAGAATCTTATAGCCCTTCTACTTCCTTGTCCTCATTATTTTCAACTGAAAGACTTGCCTGGCATTGCTCACATCCTTCATCGCAGGGGGGTAGTCATGTGGGGGGTGCAGGAGGCAGGGCCAAGTCTTGGGATATGTGGGGGGGGGGGCCTCAGGGCAGGAGACTGGAGATGGAGGGGGCGGGAGTCAGAGTTGAAGAGGTTAGAAGGGGCCTAGGGCAGGAGTGGGGGATGCAGAAATCAGGGGGAGGCCGTTTGTCGGCTTCTCCCCAAGGGCCACAGGGGCCACCATCTTCTCCCCAAGGACAGCTGGAGGGGACGGGCAGCCTGGGGTCATGCAGCAGCTGGCAGTTGCTTCCTGTGGCAGGCCAAAAATAAAGTTTATTTTTGTGAACGTGTAACCACTGAAATTTTCAGTAGGTACACATTTACAGGCGGAGGGCAGGTCGGAGCCAGTGGTCGCAGAGAGTGGGAGGGGGGACAGCCAGCTTTCTATGTGTACCAGCTCCCGCCTGCTACTGCCCCCTGCCCCACACTGCTGACTCCGATACAGAGGCAGCGCGGGAGAGGGGATGCATGTAAGCGCGATGGTTAACCGGTGAGCCCAGACTTAGGCTAGGCTATTTCCATCTGCCCATCATCTAATATTTCTCTAGATCTTTTTTGCTCAATCTGATTACCTTAATTAAGAATGTAAAGGGGAAAATAGGAAAAAATCCTCTCTCGCTTATTCACTTCAGTTAACGCCACGTCCTAACCTAAAGTTCCCAATTAATTCTGCACTTCAAAGTTGCAAGGGTGCTAGGAGTTAAGCCGTCTGACCTCAAACAACTCTTTTATTTTATTATTAAGAATCAGAGAGAGGTAAAAGAAAGAAGGGAGAAGAGAAATAAATGAACAAACTTTTTTTTGGGGGGGGGAAGAACTAGGATTCAAGTCAGACAGCTCAAGTGCAGCACTCCCTCCCCACCTCCAACTGTCATCAGAGACAGTGATTCAAGATTCAAGGACAACTCATGGTGGTATTTCTAATGAATGTGATTTCACTTTAATCTGTATCAGCAAACAGCAAAGTTCATCATTTAAAGAGGACAGTAGTAAAGATCAAATACCACAATAAATAGTGCATTAACACACAAAAACATTTGGGATGAAGAAATGTATTTTATGACATTAGCAAACAGGATAACGATAAGAAGTTTAAAAATTATCACACTCTTTATTACTTTTGACCATGTAAGATCAGAGTCCAAATGCACAGTCCAGAGTATCCTCCAATAATGTGAAAGCACAGAAATACTGCTTGGAAGCACAAGAAACATGTGGGAAAACATCTTCAGGCTCCAGGAAAAAAAAAGCCACTTTTAAAGCAGAAAATCAACTACTATTTCTGTATTCACTGTTGCCAGTGCCAAGACAACATCTTGGATATTAGACAAGATCGAACTGTGATCTTCATCTCCTATGATTACATCATTCATGCCAAACAGACCTATTGTCAGAAAATTATAATTAGAAATTAACCCTACCAGTTTGATTGTTGAAGGAGAAACCCTTACAGAAGTTAAGCAGAGAACAAGAACTGCCATACTTGACAGCAATCCATCTAGTCCAGTATCATTGGTAGATAACTGCAAGTATCAGTTGCTTAAGAGAAAGATGCAAAAAACTCTACTATAGGCAGTCATGGAGTAACACAGGGGAGGTTAAGAGCTGGCTCATGAGAAAGTTGAAGAGCTTTTTAACTTGATTTACTGTATTGATCTTGTTTAAAGGTTTTTTTAAATCTTTGAGAAGGAAGAGTATAACATGCTCGCTAAAGAGCCAGTTCATTCCTATGCTCTTACCCACTTCCTTGCCAAACACTGAGCACAAACAACTACTCAACATACCTGAAGCTTCCCTCCGTGCTCAACCAATTTCTATCAGTAAAGTGCAGTAGTGAGAGATAAATCAGTGAGGCCCTTAAATTTCAACATATTATATACTTGCATGCCCATAACAGTGAAGTACACCAGAAAAAAAAAATACAAATTTCATAGTAAGGCACACTTGCTATGAAGCATACTTGCTTTCCTTACCAACTGAATTTTTATAAGTTCACCATGAAACACAAATGAATTCATTCACAAAATGAATGAAAAACAATCTCACTTAATTTGTATCTACATAGTTCAGGGAATTTCCCATGTTCAACATTTAAATAATTCCTTTACTAGAGACCAAATTTTAACATCTTTAATGAGATAAAGAGCATCACTCCATTAAAGATTTGGCAATATGATACTGGATCTATCATTTAAAACGAGCAAAATAAATTATAGGAATAGCAGGAAGATTAACAACAACAAGGTCTGGAGAAAGGGGTAAGCAGTGAGGTGGTAAAGTTTGCAGATGATACCAAACTGTTTAGGATAGTCAAGACAGAAGCAGACTGTGAGGGACTCCAAGAAGATCTCACCAAACTGAGAGATTGGGCAACAAAATGGCAAATGAAATTTAATGTGGATAAGTGTAAAGTAATGCACATCGGGAAAAATAACCCCAGCTATACGTACAGTATGATGGGGGCTAATTTGGCTACGACAAATCAGGAAAGAGATCGTGGACAGTTCTCTGAAAACTTCCACACAGTGTGCAGCAGCAGTCAAAAAGGCAAATAGGATGCTAGGAATTATTAAGAAAGGGATAGAAAATAAGACCCAGAATATCTTACTGCCCCTGTATAAAACTATGGTACGCCCACATCTTGAATACTGAGTACAGATGTGGTCTCCTCACCTCAAAAAAGATATTTTGGCCTTGGAAAGGGTTCAGAAAAGGGCAACTAAAATGATTAGGGGTTTGGAACGGGTCCCGTATGAGGAGAGGCTAAAGAGACTGGGACTTTTCAGTTTAGAAAAGAGGAGACTGAGGGGGGATATGATAGAGGTATATAAAATCATGAGTGGTGTGGAGAGGGCCGATAAAGAGAAGTTATTTATTAGTTCCCTAAATAGAAGAACTAGAGGACACCAAATGAAACTAATGGGTAGCAGGTTTAAAACTAATAAAAGAAAGTTCTTCTTCACACAGCGTGTAGTCAGCCTGTGGAACTCCTTGCCAGAGGAGGCTGTGAAGGCTAGGACTATAATAGAGTTTAAAGAGAAGCTAGATAATTTCATGGAGGTTAGGTCCATAAAAGGCTATTTGCCAGGGGATAAAATGGTGTCCTTGGCCTCTGTTTGTCAGAGGCTGGAGAGGGATGGCAGGAGACAAATCGCTTGATCATTGTCTTCGGTCCACCCTCTCTGGGGCACCTGGTGCTGGCCACTGTCGGCAGACAGGATACTGGGCTAGATGGACTTTGGTCTGACCCAGTACGGCCATTCTTATGTTCTTATGTCAGGTTTTTTATTTATGTAAATTCTGTGATAAAAACATGCTTATACAGTGGACAACAGACAAAATATAGGCTACAGTTTTAGAAAGGGGGATATAAATATACGGTAGTCATTTGTGCTTCCATTAGCAACACTACAGGAAACAAAAATAGTAGCAACGGGTATATTTAAAAAGGCATCATCCCTCTACATACACTATATGAAATTTTTTGTTTTTGCAAGTGCCAGCTAACATCAAAATAACCCTGCCATGAAATTGCTACAACAGTGTGCGCATTCCTCTACTTAGTAAGTAAAATCTGTATTCAGAGTGGAAAAATATGGTTTAAAGCATTAGCAAACAATCATAAAAATGTAATGAGGGAAAGAGCCAGAAGGCTAACTACCAAGTACAGATGTACCATCAATAGGACAGGTAAGTTATAAGAAATTATAACATACTGATGCATATTAAAAACATTAAAAGGTAAAGACACAGTATATAGAGTAAATTAAGAAAACTATTGCTAACTCAGAATAAATACTGAAAAATATGACAATGGTGCAGTTTATAAAGCCTGTAAGAGTGTAGCATGAAATAAATATTAACATAACTATCCTAACACAACTTACAACTAGGGTTGTCAAATTTTTAATTACAGAAAATGGAACACCCTAACCCCACCCCTTCTCCGAGACCACACCTCCACTCACTACATTACCCCTTCTTCAGTAGCTCAATCTCCCCACCCTCATTTACTGTCACGAGACTGGGGCAGGAGTTGGGGGTGCAGGAGGGGATGCATCCAGGTTCAAACTGTAAGTGCATGGAGTTAGGATGTGGGAAAGGTGAGAGGTCTGAGAGTCAATGTGGGCTCTGGGAAACCGCTGGAATCAAGAGTTTGGAGTACATGAGGGGCTCCAGGCTTGGGCCAAAGGATTTAGAAAGTGAGGGAGTAAGGGGTCTGGCTTGGGGCTGGAGATGAGGGGCTAAGGGTGTGGAATGAGTCTCCATCTGAATTTTTAGGTAAAATGGATGAAGATTAAAAGCAGATTTGGACATCAAAGAAAATCCGTAAGAATAAAAGGCAATTCCATTTTCTCACAGACCCACACATGCAGCACCTCCTGATAAAAATGTTCCCTGTAAGATAGAAATTGCATAAACATTTTTTCTGTAAAAAGTTAGACACTGCACTGTATGCAGACTATAACATTTAAATTGAGTAAACTGTCAAAAGTAACTTCCTGATTTTCAAATTTTACATTTTAAAAAAACCTTAATTAAATAACTCGACCTTTTCAATGCACATGAAGATAGATCACTTGCATGGCTTTTCCTGGTATGTTTGTTTACTTCTTTCTATACCTTTTAATCTTAGTCTGGATTTAAAATGAAGTGTAACACTATACACCAATGAATAAACTACTTGACACTTACCTTGGCACTGAAATCCTTGTTTCCCAAATCCCCTGAAAGGAAAAAAGAAAACACTGTCTTAATATTTTTAGTTAGTGTTTCTTCCTACTAACCTTCTATACGAAAAATCTCATACTAAACTACATTATTTCAGGTTTTGCCCCAATACAAAACAAAGCATTAACCCATCTATTTCAAAGATGAGAATTGTAATTGATTCCAGCTATGTAATTTGATTTTCTGGCAGCCCTTTATTTTACAGACAATTTTGGATCCACAATTAGTGTCATCTGTGAATAATTCACTCCATGCCATGTATATACTTACAATATTAAAAATACTCCAACTACTAGAGAGGGGGTATAAAAAGAACCATGTTTGGATTCTAAGATGAATTTTAGTATGCATGATGAGATTCAACTAAATGTAACAGTGAGAGCAGATATCAGAACACAGATATACAGAAAAGGGTTTGAAGTTGGTGTTTTGGGGCGTTTATAAATAATAAACACCTAACAAAGAAAATAAATTAATAATGGCCATGGCTTTAATATTTATTGTACTTCTAATCATTTTAAAATACATTATTTTAATAAGTTATTATTGTTTGGAATGAGGATTAAAATATGGACATAGTATTAGCAATGGTACCCAGAGTTTATTAATATTATTAAAATCTCTCTCAAACCTCCAGCTCATTTTTCATTTTGACATTGAGTTCTCTCTCCCTATCAACAAAAACAAATGTTATGAGTCCTCATTTAGACACACTCTCTACAGTCTCTTTTGAGGATGTCTTTTATCTGAGATAGTAGCTGCAAAAGTTTATACTGAGAGGAAAACAAAAACCAAATTACGAAGACAAACAGCCAGCAAAAAGCTTTAAACTGAATATACCTCCCGTTAGACACAACAGTAGGGAATTTAGTTACAACATTTAAACATTTATTGTGATTTAAGGAAAAAATAGTTGGGAAAAAAAAAACTTATGGTACTTCAGTAAAAAATGTACTTCACATTTACTTCAAATCAAAGTTGACGTAAAAGAGATATTCAACTTTACAAAAAAGTTGCAGTTTTATCTGAAACTGTTTTTGTACTGTTATTACAAATGGTAAGATCATGGTACTTGAAAAATTATAAAACTGCATTTGCTTATTTACTCTGAGTACATTTGACAATACTTTGCATACAGTCTTTTCACTGGTTCCCCGTTTGTGTAGGTCTTTCACTCCACAACACAAAGAGAGAAAATCTGTTTTTGTTTTTCTAAAATATACAAAAGTAATTGTAAAACCACTTAGACAACAAAACTAAGGCTGATCACAGAACCTGAAACTACTTTTTAGGTTGTTTCTTTATTTTGTTAGGTGATTAGATTTCAACACAACAATGTTCTCTGAACAGCCAAACTGAGAATGCATCCTTTCTTCATGGTTTGTACTGACCTTGTTTGATATTAAGATAATCAAATTTCATTTTGAAAAGCAATAGCAAAACCCCACACAAATTTGCAGAGGAACCTCATCCCACTGAAATATTACATGTTCTTTATTCACACTTCCTAATGTTTAGTAATAGTCACATTCTTGATTTTTATTGGAAATTGTTATGGGAATGCAATAGTTAAACATCCATTTAATTACCTCTGAAAATGCTGTACTTGCCATGTTTTTGGTGCAAAAGCACCTAGTATTTCATCTTACTTTAAACCTATAATGAAAAATAATGTACTGAAATTGCTGCATGCTGTCTTTGAAGAACATTTAAGCGCTTCCTAGACTTACTAGCAAGGAAAGATCAGAGCTTACAATACTCTTACCACCTGTCAACAACAGGATATCCTTTCACTTTCAAATACATCCTGTAATCAGGTGCCTTTTATCATGACAGTATTGTTTTTTAACACTGCATTATTTATCTGTACATGCTGACAATAACCCTGCAGCATTCTTTCATACCTGCCAAGTCTCATTCTTCTTAGATTTATTGTACAGCACATTTTAAATTCTTGCACTTTTACAATAAAGGGTCTTAAATTTCCCTCAAACTGTGATAGTGTGTGGGAAGCCAGATTTTATTTTTCCCTTTTACATCTAGCTACAGTCTGTCTATGCCCATTTCACTCACTCCTCACCCCACAGAATTCCATTTTTGTTGTATGTTCCCCTCACTTGTTTTATTGTTTGCACTAATGGAATCAGTCTCTCTCCTCCATAGCATCCAAGCTACAACATACACTATAAAGAGAGAAATTGATAATGCACTTTAGGCCAAGGGCCATGCCGCTCAGTCACAAACATGCAAGCTGAAGGAGCCAGACAAGCACAGTGCACATTCAGTCAGTTGCTGCATTCCCCTTAAAGTCTTCTCACACTGCTGAGCCCCAATGAACAACAGGCCTTACTTTCAGCAGTTGTCTCATCACCACCCACTGCTCTTACTGATAGTGGGAAAAGGTGGGTGCTCCACAAATGTGAAGATCAAGCCCTTAAGTCTTTCCTCTCTCCACACAAGTCGTTGGATGCAATATTTAAAGAAGGAAGCACATAAATACATATAATTTACAAGTGAGCCAAGTGTTCCACCCATTCCCACTGTCTCACCCAACCCAGGTCACAGGGTCTGAAATCAGTTTGCACATCTACTCATATCTGCCTTGTTGAGTGGAGGGTATAGGATGCAGCTAAGCCAACCACATGCAAGCACACATTCCAGCTGCCCTGTCTGGCCAACGTTATGAGTGAGCTGAGTATGCCTCTTGGATGAGAGCACGCTAGGGACCAACAATTCAGTTTTTGTTCCTGGATCTTGAACAGTTTGTTAAAGAGCTTTGCAAACTGCCACAAGCGTAATGGGACTCTAGCACAAGCGTCAGATTGAGTCTAAAAAAACCTCCAGCCCTTTCAGATTCTGGTCTAGTCAGGTAGCCTCAAACCTCACAGGCAGGAGGAATGATCAGTGCTGCAGCATCTGCATATCTCTCTCCTGCCCATCACCACCACCTCACTGTGCTGTGTATGCGACAGAGCGCACTCATGAGTCACCACGCATCTCGCTCACAGCGCAGCAAGGCAGCAGTGTCAGGGCACACACCTGCCACTGTACTGACCCTATTGGCAGGAGACAGCCAAAGATGATTCACAGGCATGAAAAGCGTAAAACCACTACCCAAACAAGCCCCAAGGACAAGGTGGAAGCAACCCTGATACCAGTTTTGAGGGAAGTGTTGGGTCCAGGTTGTACCTAAAGAGAACTCAACATATTCAGCTCAGGTTTGGAGCAGCCATGCCCAGGCTGGGTTCAGGTCAGGCTTTAAAAGCAGATTTAAAAGCCAAAGCAGATTTCTAATGTGATTATATTCTTTCCTTTCTCTCAACAGCATATCCTTGATAATCACTGTTTGCAATGTATTTTCTAGTATCCCTGCCCTCCATAGGCAGCAACAGGCAACACAGGAGCAGCAACTATCACAAAAATAATGAAAAGGCAGCAAAAGTTTTTCTGAGTCACTGGAGAGTGGTACAAACTCTGGGAAGTGGGGAGGGCCCTTACCAAATTAAATCAGTGACTGCAGAATCTGAGCAGGAAGAGATTAGATGTACCTATGCCAATAAGGATCAAGTAAGCACATCTAGGAGACTCAGCAAATGAAATCAGTGAAGCGACAGCACAACTTGGATTGGGGGAGGAAGGATAAGCATATACGGTGGTCTGGCGGAGATGGGGTGTATCATGATAAGGAAACAGATGTTTCAGAGACAGAGGATAGTCCAAGCAGTAATCCCCAGGATTAAATTGATCCTGTGGCTGCAGAACACAGGTTGGGTGCATACCTGAGGACTCCAGGGAATTCCTTGCCCTAGAGACTCTGGGTCATTTCCCAGGGGCCCCCAAAGAGCCTGGGTCCCCAAGAGGCTCACTAAACGAAGTGCAATGGTTGCAAAACAAGGGTGCATGTGCATTATGCTACAGGTTAAAGCGTATGAGAGGTGATGTAGAATTTTCCCCCCAGAGTTCAAGCTAGGGGATTCCCCCGTTAGGGTCACCGGTGGCTGCAAGAGGCGGACAAAATGTGTTCACATAGGCGAACTACTGGGAGGAAGTTGGCAAACGAAATTAGTGTACTAGCTACAGGTGGTGTGCTGAGCAACAGGGATGAATACATAGGTATGTTGTGTTGGAGGCAACATGGGGGGCGGAGGGAAGGTCACAAACTAAATGAGTGCACTGGGGCTGCACTAAGTGGCCTAGCTAAGGTGATCAGATATGGGGAAAGGCACATGGCATGGAGGAATTCTTCCCTAGGAAGGTGTGGTAATACAGGAAGGTACAAATAGTATACTGGAGTCTCTCACCAAATTAAATAAGTGCAGCAGCAGCATAAAGTGCACTGGCTGATGTGGGTAGCTCACGGGGCATCCCAAATCATGGGGGAAGACAGATGTTACAGTTATGGTAGCGGGAAGTCTCATCAGATGAAGTCAGTGCAGTGGCTGTAGGAAGTGGGCTGGCTAACAGGACAGTGTCTGAGGGGAGGGAGGGTGATGCAGGAAGTGTGGTCCATGGGGAAGGTGTCCCTCACCAAAAGTCAGCGCAATAGCTGCAGGAGGGAATGGCATAGGGGCAATATAGCAGGGTCTCTCACTAGATGATGACACTAACACCTGCAGGAAGGGGGCTGGCTGAAAGGATGAGGCACTATAACAGGGGTGGGCATGAAAGCAATGGTTCTCCAGGGTTAACCCCTGGCAGGCCACCACTGCTGTATTTTTCCATGCCTCCACAGGTACAGGAGATTACAACTACTACTGGCCAAGGATCACTGCTCCTGGCCAATGAGAGTTGTGGGAAACGGCACAGACTGAGACACCACTTCCCACTGCTCCCATTGGCCGAAATCAGCAATACACATCCAACTGGAGCTGCAACCTGCAGAGGCGCAGGTAAATACAGTAGCGCCAACCCACCAGGGGCTAACTCTGACAAACTGGATCTGGCTTGAGAGTCAGAGTTTGCCCACTGCCACAGTATAGGAACCAGGGGCAGTTTAGGGGCATAGTAAGCAGCAAGAAGCAACACAGAGGTGGTATAGGGGCAGTACAGGAGCAGATCAGGGATCTCTCATGAAAGAAAGTAGGTGCAGTGGCTGCAGGAGGAATACTTGCTGGGGCGGCAGGGACGGTAAAAGCAGCAGGAACAGATAAAGGGGTAGTATAAGGGCAGAGTAGGTGGGGTCTCACCAGATTAAGTGAGTGCAATGGCTACAGGAGGGAGGTTGGCAGGTGGGAGGTGGAAGCAGCAGGGAGCAGTACTGCGGTGTATCAGCAGATAAGTACATGCAGTGTTTTCAGGAGGGGTGTAGACTGGGGGATGAGAGTGGTGAAGGTAGCAGGGAACAGTATGCAGATGGCACAGAGAGAGTACAAGAATGGGGCAGGGAGTCTCTCACCAGATGAAGTCAGTGCAGTGGCTACAAGAAGGGAGTTGGCTGGGGGGTGTATGCAGCAGGGAACAGTTTGGGGGTGATATATAGGGAGTTTGGAAGCAGTACAGGGGTGGTGTTGGGACAGTCCAGGAGCAAGGTACAGTCTCTCACTAGATGAAGTGGGTGCAGTGGCTGCAGGAGTGGGGATGGCTGGCGCATTGGAAAGAGCAGTATGGGGCAGCAAGGGGGAGGTATGGGAGTGGTACAGAGGGGAGGCTCTTATCAGATGAAGTCAGTGCAGTGGCTGCATGCAGCAGGGGAGCTGGTAGGGAGGTAGAATCAGTAGGGTGTCATATGGGATGATATAGGGGCAGCATGGAAGCATTATGGGGGGGTATAGCAGTGACAGGGTCTCTGGCCTGGTGAAGTGGGTCCAAGAGAGGGGTTAGCTTGGGGACAGTGTAAGCAGCAGGGTGATACAGCAGGAGCAGTATGGGAATGGTATGGGAGGAGATAGGGGTAGCATGGGAGGAGTACAGAGGGTATAGCGGGGGTACTATGGGAGCAGTACAGGGCAGTAGAGAAGCGGCACTGGGCAGCATAGCATGGACAGTATGGAGTGGTACAGGAGCAGTTACTGGCGGATATAGGAGGGACACTATGGCAGAGACACTACAGGAGTAGTAGAGGGATTGTATGGCAGGTGCAGTACCGGGGTACAGCAAGGAAAGCTCTATCACCAGATGAAGTTGGTGCAGTGGTTGCAGGGGGCGGGGGACTGGCTGGGGTGTGGTGCAAGCAGCAGGGAATGGTATCAGAGCAGTATGGGGGTAGTGCAAGACAGCAGGGGAGCAATGTAGGGGTAATAGAGGGACAGGTCTTACACCAGATGAAGTCGGTGCAGTGGCTGCCAGGGGGGACTGGCTGGGGGGGGGGGCAGCAAGAAGTGGCAGAGGGGCAGTTGGGAAGCAGTACAGGAGAGTAGCAGGGACAGGTCTCTCACCAGATAAAGTCGGTGCAGAGGCTCCCAGAGGGTTAGTGGTGAAAGCCGGAGGGGGTGGTATGGGTGGTATAGGGGCAGCTGGGGAGCAATGTGGGAGTGAAAGGGGGCAGTTCGGGAGTGGCACAGGGAAGTAGCAGGGGCAGATCTCTCACTAGATAAAGTCGGTACAGAAGCTGCCAGAGGAGGGTTGGCTGGGGGTGGTAAAGAGGCAGGTGGGGAGCCATGTGGAAGTAGTAGGGGGGCAGCAGGGGCAGGTCTCTCACCAGATGAAGACGGTGCAGTGGCTGCCAGCAGGGGGGCTGGCTGGGGAGCCGCAGGGGGCGGTATGGGTGACACCGGGGCGGCTAGGGAGCCGTGGGGGGGGGGTGGCAGAGGGGCAGTTGGGGTGACACAGGGGCGGCTAGGGAGCCGTGGGGGGGGGGGTTGGCAGAGGGGCAGTGGGGGTGACACAAGGGCGGCTAGGGAGCCGTGGGGGGGGGGTGGCAGAGGGGCAGTGGGGGTGACACAAGGGCGGCTAGGGAGCCGTGGGGGGGGGTGGCAGAGGGGCAGTGGGGGTGACACAGGGGCGGCTAGGGAGCCGTGGGGGGGGGGCAGAGGGGCAGTGGGGGTGACACAGGGGCGGCTAGGGAGCCGTGGGGGGGGGGGTGGCAGAGGGGCAGTGGGGGTGACACAGGGGCGGCTAGGGAGCCGTGGGGGGGGGGTGGCAGAGGGGCAGTGGGGGTGACACAGGGGCGGCTAGGGAGCCGTGGGGGGGGGGGTGGCAGAGGGGCAGTGGGGGTGACACAGGGGCGGCTAGGGAGCCGTGGGGGGGGGTGGCAGAGGGGCAGTGGGGGTGACACAGGGGCGGCTAGGGAGCCGTGGGGGGGGGGGTGGCAGAGGGGCAGTTGGGGGTGACACAGGGGCGGCTAGGGAGCCGTGGGGGGGGGTGGCAGAGGGGCAGTTGGGGGTGACACAGGGGCGGCTAGGGAGCCGTGGGGGGGGGTGGCAGAGGGGCAGTGGGGGTGACACAGGGGCGGCTAGGGAGCCGTGGGGGGGGGTTGGCAGAGGGGCAGTGGGGGTGACACAGGGGCGGCTAGGGAGCCGTGGGGGGGGGTGGCAGAGGGGCAGTGGGGGTGACACAAGGGCGGCTAGGGAGCCGCGGGGGGGGTGGCAGAGGGGCAGTGGGGGTGACACAAGGGCGGCTAGGGAGCCGCGGGGGGGGTGGCAGAGGGGCAGTGGGGGTGACACAAGGGCGGCTAGGGAGCCGTGGGGGGGGGGGTGGCAGAGGGGCAGTTGGGGGTGACACAAGGGCGGCTAGGGAGCCGTGGGGGGGGGGTGGCAGAGGGGCAGTTGGGGTGACACAAGGGCGGCTAGGGAGCCGTGGGGGGGGGGTGGCAGAGGGGCAGTTGGGGAGCCGCGCGGCGGAGCGGCAGGGGCAGGTCTCTCACCAGATGAAGTCGGTGCAGTGGCTGCAGAACGTGGGCTGCTTGAAGAAGCGCGCGATGAATTTATGCTCCTTCACCTCGTGCACGTTCTTCTGCCGCAAGGCGCCCTTGCGAGCGAAGCGCTGCACCGCGTCCGGGGCCGCGCCGGGCTCGGGGCCCGCGAACACGTCGGCCATGGCGCCCCCTCGCTGCTCCCGCCAAGAGCCGGGCTGAGCCGCGAGCCGCCGCCGCCGCCCGCCCCGTCCGGCAGCCGCCGCGCCTCTGGCAACTGCGGGGCTGGGCGCTGCCTCCTGGCCCTGACGTGTTAGCCGAGCGTAGGGAGCGGGAGGAGGATCCCGGCCCGCCTGCTCCGCCCGCGGGCTGCCGGGCGGGGCGACACGGGCCGGGCGGGGAGCGCCGCTCGGCCGGTCCGACACCCTCCTGTCTCCTCCCCCGCCGTGACAGGCCGGCCCCAGCACCACAGCTCGGCGCTGCCCAGCCACTCCCCCCACCGCCGCTCCCCCCTCACAGCCCAGCCCCCCCCCGTGTGGCCCTTCCCCCCACATAGCCCCCTCCCTCACACACAGCCCCCCTGCCGCTCCCTACTCACAGCCTAGCCCCCCCCCCGTAGTGTGGCCCTTCCCCCCACATAGCCCCCTCCCTCACACACAGCCCCCCTGCCGCTCCCTACTCACAGCCCAGCCCCCCCCGCAGTGTGGCCCTTCCCCCCACATAGCCCCCTCCCTCACACACAGCCCCCCTGCCGCTCCCTACTCACAGCCCAGCCCCCCCCGCAGTGTGGCCCTTCCCCCCACATAGCTCCCTCCCTCACACACAGCCTCCCCGCTGCTCCCCACTCACAGCCCAGCCCCCCCCAGTGTGGCCCTTCCCCCCACATAGCTCCCTCCCTCACACACAGCCCCCCTGCCGCTCCCTACTCACAGCCCAGCCCCCTCCCCTGCAGTGTGGCCCTTCCCTCCAAACATAGCCCCCTCCCTCACACACAGCCCAGCCCCCCCACGTGTGTTGCCTTCCCCCCAACTGCCTTCTCACACACAGCCCCACTGCCACTCCCCACTCACAGCCCAGCCCCCCATCAGTGTGTTCCTTCCCCCTCACAGACCCCTCCCTCACACACAGCCCCCCCGCCGCTCTCCACTCACAGCCCAGCCCCCCCCAGTGTGGCCCTTCCCCCCCCACATAGCCCCCTTCCTCACACACAGCCTCCCCACTGCTCCCCACTCACAGCCCAGCCCCCCCTTGTGGCCCTTCCCCCCACATAGCTCCCTCCCTCACACACAGCCCCCCTGTCATCCCCCCCACCAGTGCGGCCCTTCCCCACGCACACACAGCCCCACCACTGCTCCCCACTCAGAGCCCAGCCCCCCCACCAGTGTGGCCCTTCCCCCCCAGTCTCCTCCCTCACATACAGCCCCACCACCGCTCCCCACTTACAGCCCAGCCCTGCCCCATCCCCATCCCTCCCTCATAGCTGTGGCCCTTCCCCACACACACACAGACCCCTCCCTCACTCACAGCCCAGCCCGCCCTACCAGTATGGCCCTCCCCCCAACAGTCCCCTCCCTCACACACAGCCCCACCGCCACTCCCCACTCACATCCCAGCCCCCCCCACCAGTATGGCCCTTCCTCCACACACAGCTCCCTCGGTCACACGCAGCCCCACCACCACTCCCCACTCACAGCCCAACTCCCCACCATTGCGGCCCTTCCCACACACACAGCCCCACTGCCGCTCCCCACTCACTGCCTAACCCCCCACCAGTGCAGCCCTTCCCCCACTCACAGCTCAGCCCCCCACCAGTGCGGCCTTTCCCACACACAGCCCCCTCCTTAATACACAGCTCCCCCACTGCACAGCCCAGCCCCCCACCACTGTGGCCCTTCCCTACACACAGTCTCCCTATGGCCCTTCCCCACACATTGCCCCTACCTCATAAAAAGCTCCCTACTCCATAGCCCTCCCCACACACAGCTCTACCACAGGTCCCCACTCCACAGCCTGCCCCTTCCTCCAGACAGCCCCCCAGCAGTCCTTCCTGATACACTGTCCCTGTCTCATATACAGTTCCCCACTGCACAGCCCTCCATACACACACAACCCTTCCCCTCACACACAGCTCCACCACAGGCCCCCACTGCACAGCCCTCCCCACACCACAGTTCGACACTACACAGCCCTTTCCCACTCTCATCCCTTCCCATATACACATCCCCACCACAGCTCCCCACTGCACAGAACAGCCCCTCACCAATGAGGCCTCCCCCCCACACAGCCCGCTAAGCGCTGCCCCTCCTCATGCACAGCTCCCCAGTGCACAGCCCCCTCCACACACACAGTACCCTCCCTCATACACAGCCCCACAACTGCACAACCCTCCTTCCCCACACATAGCCTCCTATCCCCAAGCCACAGTGCGGCACTATACAGCCCATCCCACACACATCCAACCCCCCATGCATGTAGCCCTTCCCCACATACTGCTCCCTCCCTCATACACAGCCCCACTGCAGTTTCCCACTGCACATCTCTCTCCATACACCCAGCCCCTTTCCCCCATGCCACAGCGTTGTGCTGCACAGCCCTTGCCCCACACAGACCCGTTCCCCCACACCACAGCTCTGCGCTGTACTGCCAGCCTTTCCCCCACATACAGACCCTCCACTGCATAGCCCTTACACACACACACACAGCTTCCTACCCCCAAGTCACAGCACAGCACTGTTCACCCCATCCCCCTCACACACAGCCCCCTGTGTGGTCCTTCCCCACACACTGCCCCTCCCTCATACACAGCTCACTTCTCCCCATTGCACAGCCCTTTCCAAACATACACAGCCTCTTTCCCTCACAGAATACCCCCACTCTGAAAACCCTTCCCCCACACCACAGTTATCCATAGCACAGCCTTTCCCCCACACTGCACAGCACTTTCCTCCCATGCATCCTCACTGCTTAGCCCTTACCCCCACACAATTCCCCCTCCCAAATACACAGCCCACCCCACACCCTCCACCGTGCAATCCTGTCCCCACATTCCAAATCTCTAATGCACATCCCATCCCCACAACTATACTGCACAGGTCTTACACGCACACACACATACACAGCCCCCCTGCACAGGCCTTCCACCTCACACATTGCCCCCCTTCCTAATATACAGCCCTCCCCCACACTGCACACAACACCGCACAATCCTTCCCACCCCACACAGTTCCTCCTGCACAGCCTTTCACCCAATACACAGCCCCCTTGCACAGCCCTTCCCCCATATACCCACCACGTAGCACCCCCTACAGTTCCCCACTGCACAGCCCTCCCCTATATATAGCACTTCCCACACACACACAGCCCCTCCCCCCACAGCACAGCCTCTCCACCTATCACACCCCCATAGCCATTCCCTACACACATAGGCCTCCCCTCCCCCCCTGCACAGCCCTTCCCCTTACATATAACTCCCTTCCTCATTGCACACCCCTCACACACATGCAATCCGTTCCACATTACACAGCTCTTCACCACCACTACCACAATCCTATCTCTTCATACACAGGCACCTTACCCACCACAGCATACAGTGTTTTTACTGGCATCACACACCCCATGCACAACAAACACCCAATCATCTCACCCACTACAACATACACGTACAGCATTCTCCTCCACTGCATACACAATGCAGTTAGTACCACACATCCCATTATGCAACACTTACAATTCCCTCCCCTAGAAGATACACCAATCCCCTCCATCACTACACTTCACACAGAGCTGGTGAAATGAAACCCACAGCCTACTGCACAATATACAGCATCAACAGTGTCCCCCACTACAGCATACAGAGTGCAACTGACACCACATTCCCTAACACATACATACACACCCCTATAACTCACTCAAAACTCCCTCCCCCACAATTACACAATAGAAAATGCAGCTGGCACCACACAGACACACCACCACAGTAAAGGTACACAAAGTGTGCAGTTGGCACCACGCATCTACACTACAAAATACCCTGTCACCAACCTATATTCGTTAGGCACACAGCTGCCTACCAGTACAATGCACAACATACACAGTGTACAACCACACAATACCCCGATACCAACACAACACACACATGCATACAGAGAGTACAATTGGTACTGCACATCACAAACTCCTTGAACTCACACCCACAACCACAACACATATGCACACAAAAGACAGTGCTGCCAGTGTTTGCTACCTTTCACCACACGTGTATAACTATCTACCATCTTCCCGTGGCAAACAGAGTAAAATTGACAACGTACCCCCTAAACTAGGTGTGGGGAACCTTTTCTGGGTCGGGGGCTGCTGATCCACAGATAAATCGGTCAGGAGCCGCACACAAGTGAAAAGAAAAAAACCCCTAAAACCAAAACCATGGCCCCTGACTGAGGAGAAAGGAGAGAGACTCCCCACATTGCCCTCACACATCAGAGCCTAGGAGTGGCCAGCCTAGTAGATTTTGTGTGCTCCAGTCCTGCGGTGGGACAACGGAAGAGCTGGAGCACCAGTGCAGACTCCACAATGCTGCAGGGGCTCCTGAGCCTCGGGGGCCAGATCCAGCAAAGCTGGGTGCCACATCCAATCCCTGGGCCTGAGGTTCTGCACCCCTGCCCTAAACAATAACCACATTACCATGACCACCAACCACAAATTCACACCAGTAACCCTCAACCATTATAACAAGCACATACACAGGTTGCAGATGGAACCAGATGCTTCTAACCACACACACGTACATTATACACCCTCACTACCGCTATCAAGACATACACTCACACTGCATACATATGCACAAAGTCCATCCAGTACTTGCTGCCTTTCATCACACAGAACACCCATTTCCAATAAAGCAGGGGTGGGGAACCTAAGGCCCAGGGGCCATATGCGACCCTCAGCTTGCCTGGATCTGGCCCCTGAGGCTTAGGGCTCTCCCACATGCCAGTGCTCCACCCCCCCACACACACCATCTCCTCCCCACAGAGCTGGAGCACATAAAATCTACTAGCCTGGGCCCGCCAAGGCTCTGGAGTGCGAGGGGAATGTGGAGAATGTCTGTCTCCTTCTCAGTCGGGCCACCTCAGTAAGGGTGGTTTTTTTTGCTTCCCACTTGTATGCAGCCCCCAAGTGATTTTTTTGTTGGTCTGCAGCCCCTGATTCAAAAAAGGTTCCCCACTCCTGCACTAAAGTATGTATACACACTTTATTGCACACACTACCCTCACTACTACAGCAAACAGAGTGAAGCCAGTACTTGCTGCCTCTCACAAAACATCACCCCAACCTCACTAGAACACATACCAAACAAACATATACTGGAGATGGGCCCTATTACCTCTTAGAACTAGAACATACACAGCGCACACACCGTCACACATGCAACATGTATATAGAACTAGCAAGGCCTGTCATTGACCGGGCAAAATCATTTTGCACAGATTATATTCATAGGAAACTTCAAAAAATTAAATATATGTAATTGAAATTTTTATTAATGTGCTTCCAAAAGAGAAGTAAAAGAACAGTTTTAAATTTGTAGGATTTCAACTTCAAACATTATTCATTTTATTGAATAATTACCATACATAGTAAATTTGAATCAGAAACACATAAAGCTTCCATTACTTTTTCCATAACTAATTTGAAGTATTTTGTGATTTATAACAGTAAAAATTTTCTTTGCACTAAAATGACAGTTTAATTAATAGGTGACTCGATTTTAATTTTGTTAGCAAATATTTTTATGAACTCGAATCATAATAGTCATGACTTTTTTCCAATGAAAACAAAAATAATTATTTAAACCTTTCACCCGGCATATTCCAGTGTAAAAAGTAGTGCATGCAGATAATTTAAGTAGCAGGATTGTTTATGCAAAATTTGGTATCTGTAAGTAATCATGAAGTGTGAGTTTATTTTGCACAAAAACCCACAAACAAACACACTCTTCAAAATATATTATAGATGCAGCCATTCCCAGTGTATAGTAAGTATACATGATCAGACAACACCACACCTCCCTACAAGATGCTTAACATACACAGCAGGACACTTCTGTGTGTGCTCCTAACAAAGACACCACAGAACAAAGCAATACAGCACCCCAACACACAGCAAAAGCCTTTCAAAACACACAGCTCCAAATACAACATATACAAACACATGCAAAATACCTGGACACTCAAATATTCCCACACAGAGCATCTCTGTGTGCATACTCGAAGTGCATCTACACCCGCATGGATGCACACAGCATATATCAATCACACAACTAATGCCAAAGACCTGAATCATATTTATATTGTGTATAAATGCTACTAGTTCTTTCATGTATTTGCATATATTCTCATATATGTATAGAATGTGTGCAACGTGTATTATCCCAGTCCAATACAAGTACATATATGTAAACATATACAAATATGTGTAATGTATATTCCCAGGCAGATACCATTGTTATGTGGAGTTAAAATTGAAAGAATCTTCTAATTACCTCTGGGGGGGAAAAAACTCTAAAATAAGAGAACGTTATCTCTTTCTCTACAGCCACAAGCTTTAGAAAGCTTTAAAATTTTAAGTTAAGGTTCCACTTTATGAAGCAAAATACTACCACTAATAAGAATACAAACAGACTAGAAAGTAAACAAATCCATAAATCTTGACAACCAGAAACTGGGACTAACTTTTTAATCCATTACTCAAATTTATCTCACTAGTGATCACAAAACTATAAATGCAGTAGAACCTGATTTTCTAAAATGGTGAAGATTCATTCCAAATGTAGAAGCAGGGATCTGCAAGTACAGGTTGGAGCTCCTTGGTCCAGCACCCTCGGGACCTGACTAGTCCCAAATGAAGGGATTTGCCAGACCAGGGGAAGACCCCTGTCATTGGCCTATCAGCTCCCCACCCCTCCCTACTGCGGGCTGTTTCTGGCTTGCGCCTCACTCCACTGCTTCCAGACTCGGGCATCAGCCCTGGATCTGTTGCTGCTGGGCTCCGGCACCAGCACCCCTACTGCCAGCCTAGCCGGGGCTCCCTGAAACTGGAGCTCCCCTCAGAACCATAAGGGCCAGCGCTCCCCACTGTGTGATTGGGGCTGGAGCGTCTTGGCAGCTGGGGCTGGAGCTCCCACCTGTGTCACCGGACCCCTGCTGCTGGGGCTGAAGAGCTCCCAGCTGCATGGCTGGACCCACTGCTGCAGGGGCTGGGGCTGGGGCCGGAGCTCCCTGCTGCGCCACCAGACCCCCCTGCAATGGGACTCCCTTCCATGCTCCTGGCCTTGCTACCAGACCTCCCTATCCCTGGGCTCTGTGGTCCAGTATATGTTGCTGGACCAGAGAGTTCCGGTTTAGGGAGGTACAACCTGTACTCTGAACTTGCAATCAGACACTATTGTACTGTACCTAGTTAGTGGCACACCTGCGGTAGAGTTGAGGTTCGTGGGTAACTATTAGTTATGTATTTCTATACTAATTTTTCTTGTTTATTTAATATAAATTAAAATCTCATCTTGGAATTTTCAAGGTTTCTGATTTTTGTGTATAGTATTCTTTTAAGATATGGGTGGGTGGGTTGGTTGGTTGGTTTGTGCGAAAGAACCTGATAGGTTTTTGCCTACAGAGATTGTGGAATTTCTACTATTGGAGATTTTTAAGAACAGGTGAGACAAACATCTGTCAGGGATAGTCTAGATGGTGCTTGGTCCTGCCACGAGTGTAGGGAACTAGACTTGATGTCTTCTCAAAGTTCTTTCCATCTATGATTCTATGATTCTTCCACCCTTCTCTGTGGGTTAATGAAGCTTTTGTTGAGGAACTTCTTTAGGTTTTAAAATGCTTCACTGACAGCAGTACCTGTGACGTTTTTCATGGGACTACTTGTTTAAATATCTTGCAGAATCCTATGGACCTATTAACTTATTTAAATACCTTGCTGAATCCTATGGACCTATTTGCTTGTTTAAATACCTTGCCTTCACATATACTGTAACAATAAATAAATCGATTTAGAGAGAAGGAAGCCTGATAAAACTTGAGGACAGGATATGAAGAAATGAGAAGCAGGGGAATCAACATCTAGAGGTCTTTTGTATGTTTAATGTTCATGTATTCTTCGAACAGCAACAGCAAATCCATCACCTTTTCTGGAAGTTTTATCTTAGCTACACATTCATAATTTTACCCATTTACCAAGCAGTTTATCTAGATTTTTCTGCAAATAAGCAGTGTCCCCTGTAAGCTGTGTACTTGTGCACCCACTCAGGAGAGATTCAAATGTAGCCCATCTGATTAGCAGAGTACCCACAGCCAGGATTTTTTTTCTACTGTGATGCACATTCACACATGACTCAGTGCACATAAAATTTATTCCACACACAGATGGAAATATCTGCACAAGGATGGAAAATATTAGAGGGAAAATTTGATTTTTTTAAAGGTAATTTGGTGTTGATGTACCTGGCATTACAACGCGTAATTGATTTAGAAACCTAAATGTCATTGGAAATGAGCTTTATGCAGTTAGGCATTGCAATGCTGAGCTCAGACATGACTAAATACTTCTAAAAATCCAGGCCAAGGTCTTCCCTTATCACTTTTTCCTACTGTTCCTACTCTAGCATGGAACCTTGCATCCTTAGTGCAAGTATACCTTTCCCTGAAGTAATGTAAGGAAGCTAATTTATCAGTGATTGCTTATTTCTGTTCTGTCATTTCCTTCCAGTATTGAAATTGCTTGTGTGTATTGACTTGACACTGAAAATGACATACCAAAGCAAACATGCACATGCATATGTGTGATGGGCTCACAGAAGCCCACACTGAGGCCGGTGAGTCTCCGGCCATGGTCCTGGCGGGGGGGGGGGGCTGAACAGCGCGGGGAGGAGGAAGGCACTGAGGCAGCTAAAGCCAGGCCACCTGCATGTGGCTCCGGCGCAAGGGGGGCGGGGCACAGTCAGGAGGGCGGGACGCAGGCGGACACCATGACGTCATCGGGGCGGGGCGCTGTGACGCTGTGGCCAGCGGCAGCCACATTCAAACGAGCCCCAACCACTGCCGAGGGGGGTGGCAACTGCAGGGCAAGGAGACGCCGGGGGAAGCAGGGAGCGGTCTCCTCCCAGAGACGGAGGAAACCGGCAGGGGCCGCCTAAGGACTGCCCCTCAGCGGAAGAACTTGGATGCCGGAGAGAGGCAGTAGGTCCCCCAGGAGGAACACAAGGGGTCCAGGACAAAGGCGGGGACAGGAAGCAGCCCAGGGCAGGGCGGTATTGGCACCCGTGGGCTGACGAGTTTCGGGGAAACACCCCGTCAGCCGAGTAAGGGCAAACAGGCCCTTGCTCTTTAGGGACCTGGGCTGGATCCAGTGGAGAGGGGGGGCCCGGGTCCGCCTTCCCCCCCCCCCCCAGGAGCGGCGAACAGTCCAGGCCCCGAACCGACTTGCGGTACCTGGCCGAGCAGAAAAACCTTTGCGATACGGTGAAACCATTGACTCACGGGATTCTGGGTGGGATGCTGAGATGGGCAGAGGACGCGAGACCCGCCCGGACCTAGGGGAGGGGCCCTGGTCGGACAAAACTGCCACAATATGGAATGAATTAAAGAAGAAAACGAGGAAGAAGGAAAGAAACTGAGTCTTGGTAACTTTAAGTTTGGTACCTACTTGGATGAGACATGGTGGGTTTGGCAGTAGTTTTTTTTTTTTAATTTGTTGTATAATTTTGTTGCATTCTTGTTAGGTTTGTTAAGATGTTAAGGTATGCAGAGATCTTTAGAACAGGCTCTGTTGGCAGTTACACATGCTCTGGTGCTGTTCGGGATCGAGCCCTAAAAGTTCCCTTTGAGGTTAATGATAAAGGGCCCTAAAATTAATTATTATTACTCCCAGTTATATTAGCCAAATACAGGAAACCTTCAAGAATATACAGCAATAAAGAGCTAGAATTATGTTATTAATAATTGGGATATTACTGGGGCTATGACATCATGTGACCATTCCTCTATTTAATACAGCAGTTCCCAATTGCCTTCTGTTGCTGGTGCTCCTGCTTGGGATAGGTGGGGCCCCCATACACTAAATCCTAACATAATTGTCATCGTCTCTCCTTTTTTCTGTCCATTTTTCCCCTCCTCTCTACATACATATACCTGCACCCAGGTTCTTAGGCTGCGTCAGTCACATCTGAACACTTTACCTTTTCTATCATTTTCTCTTTACCCTTCCTTCCTTCTTTGCCCTCCCTTGTTTCTTTGTTTTGTTTGTTCCTGACTTTTTCTTTCCTCCCCTTTCAGCCCCTTTCCACAAGTGTCTTCACTGCCTCACCCACCAGAAGGCAACATACTGCAAAGGACAGATGGTGCAGTGTCCCCCGGCTTCACAAAAGACTGAAATGAGCACCGTGGGAGCAGAGGCTAGTCTGAAATGCTGCTGCTGCAACTATGTGACTGAGCTGCTCCATAAATCAGCTACATGATGGGTTATCCCAAGGAGAGAAAGTGAATGACTTTCAAGAACTAGCTGCTTTGCTTTTCCTGAACATGGGGCAGTTTATAGGTAGGGAAGGTAGATATAGTGGTTTGCTGCTTTCCACACCAACACTTATCCTCTCCTCTGACCTCTTCCCTGGTCTTCAATAGTAACAAGCCTGATCTTGCCAGATGCTTTCCATGTCACCGGGTCATCAGTTATATATGCTAGCACAACGTGAAAGTTTAAAGATGTGCTTCTAAAAACAGTCCTTAGTAAGAGTGCCCAGAGAAGGACTCTGATCAATGATGCAACTTCTTAAGGGGTGGGAGAGAGGAGGATTTCTGAAAATGTCTAGACAAAAAAAGTTCAGAATAAAAATCCTTCATTTGCTGAGGACAAAATATCAATGTAATTTATTCATTAAGGTGTTCTACTCATTGACTCATCTTATGCTTCCCTATGCCACTTGTGAATTATGAGACTGGGGTAAAATCTGACACTGAGATCCCCCACACTTTCAAAAAAAAATACCACAGAGCAGAGGCCTTGGTGGGGACAGGGTTTGGTAGAGTGAATCCACTCCTCACTCATACCCTAGCAGGAACTCCTGTCCCATGGGGCTGGGCCTGGCTCCCTGACACATGCATTGACATCTAACTTATTGGTCAGAGGGGCACTCAGGTTTGGTCCTGCCACTCCTCCATCATGAGAGAGGGGCTGCGGGCCAGACCTGAATGGGGTTGTGGCGCCATGTGCCAGTTCATAATACCTCTCAGTTTGGAGGAACCTCTCAAAAGTGTGGGGAGGGGCAAGCAGCCCTTGTTCTCCCCGGCCCCTGTTCTCCCCTGCCCCTCTCCAGCCACCAGTCCTGCTATTCCTTAACTTACGTTTCACCTCAAGTGGTACTTTATTTATATTGTATCAGTGGCTCATACCTGACTGTGGGATATTTTATTATTCTCATTGCAAGTCTCCATAAAATTTAAAATAAATGGCTCATGATACATAAAGGCTGAAAGGAAAATTTATCAGTAATTTATTTCAGTGTTCTCACTGGCATTTTGAGTGACATCTCATTGTTTTCCTTTTTAATACTTCTATTATATGGACATGCTAAAATAACTCATTTGTGAAGCTGAACACCACATCTAAAATTATGCTGCTATAAATGTATTGTAATGTGGTGGAGAGTGAAATCCTTTGGGCTATCTCAAGTCTTTTGATTTTTTATTTCCTTTTAGATCGAATAAAGAAACATTTCTCTGCATTGGAATATTTTCTTTCATTATTCTACTGCAGTTTCTTCCCACCCCACAGAAATCACTGTGAAAAGGCTCAAATTACACTTTCAATAAGTAATTTACATACTTTAAAACCATCAAAATATTTTTTTTCTGTAGGCAAATCGTATGTCTTCTAATATGCACCCAAGAATAACCAAAAGAACAAGCAAAAATCAGACTAAAATGGACAAGCCTTGGAGAAAAGAACAGACCTAGAGGCAGATCTTACTTGTGTTCATTGAACAGGAATTAGTTTTTTATTTTCCTATTTTAATTTTTAATTAAGATACCTCATGTGACACCAACACATTAAATTGTTAAATAAGCTCATGGGAGATTATTGTATAGGAACTTTTAATTTTCACACTGATTTAGGGTGAAATTCCCCTGACTATAACCAATCACTTAAATCCCTGTGATGAAGCAGAGACAAAGCCAGCCAGCACATAAAGGGAGTTCCTCTGCACAGGGGTGACTAACCAAGAGGCAGGATTCAAGCTAGCTATCTTCTTGCCTATAGGGAAGGTATGCTGGCTTGCCAGCTAAGGTAACTACCTGGAAGTAAGCACTGGTTTCCTATACAAGGGAGGATGCTGCCTGATGTAGTAGAACAGTGGTGGGCAACCATAGGCCCGAGGGCCACATGCAACCTATCAGGGTTCTATGTGTGGCCCATGGGACATTTTGTTTACTGTTGCCAACCAGTAGGGTTGCCAGATGCTGCTGATTTCTGTCCACATAGTTCTTTTTCCTGCTGATATTACTAAGTGATAGGCATGTAAATCAAGGGCACGTAAAGTGAGGTGCCTGCTGATCGCACACAACATTGACTGTGAGAGCCCACATGCTCTCTCTGCATCCAATAAAAGTGCTGCTACTGTTCCATTGGCACACCCTGAAGGAGGGCCACTCCTGTGGCTCACTCACTAACCTAGATTGCCTACATCTGCAGTAGAACCTCTTGGGTTACAAACACTTCAAGAATGGAAGTGATCTGTAATTCTGAAAAGTTTGTAACTCTGACCAAAGCATTATGGTGGCTCTTTCAAAAGTGTACAGTTGGGCATTGATTTAACACAGCTTTTAAATGTTACTATTCAGAAGAAAAATGCTGCTTTCTATTTTTTTAATAGTTTAACAGGGTATTGGACTAAATTTGCTTTTTTTTTTTTTTTTTTTTTTTTTGTCTCTGGGGTCCTCTGGGACACCTGGCATTGGTCACTGTCGGCAGACAGAATACTGGGCTGGATGGACCTTTAGTCTGACCCAGTATGGCCATTCTTATGTTCTTATGTCTCTGCTGCTGCCTACTGTGTCCTTCTGACTCCAAAAGAGATGTGTAGTTGACTGGTCAGTTCAATCTATAGCAGAATCTCACTGTGACGGACTGAAAAGGGCCATGCCCCAAACTCAACTGGTGGGAAGTAGCATAGGGCATCAGATTCTACTCCCTGTCCCTGGGTTGACATACACAGGGCCATGAGTCACATCATGTGGAGTGGAAGGATATAGGTCTCCCTCCCCTCAGACTTAAAAGCTGAAGCTACTCAACCAGCTGTTGTCATTCAAATATCCCAATGAGTTCCTGACAGGTCTTCTGCTCCGTCAGTGATGGTAAACTTTCGGCTGCCTGCGTGTGTGCGTGTGCTCTCCTGTCTAATGTGTTAACCATGCATACTTAGTCAACGTGACAAACTCCAAGAGAGCCCCCAGAGACCACTGTCAACGAGAAGGAGAGACAAGGTCCCTGCTCCCAAGGCTAATGAGGCCAAGAAGACGGACCTGTTTGGCAGGAAGGTCTATTCTGCAGGGAGCCTACAGCTGAGGATTGCTAACCCACAGGTGATCCTCAGCCATTATAAGTTCAAGTTGTGCGAGGTGCTCTCGAAATACAAGAAGCTCCTGCCCCACAATGCCTACCAGGAATTTGGGGCCACGGTGGAGGAGGACCGCACCATAGCTAAGTACTCTTTACAAGTGGCCCTAGACTCTGCAGAATTGGTGGCAAGGAGATTGTAGATGGGGGTGGCTATGAGCCAGTCAGCTTGGCTTCAGGCCTCGGGGCTTCCCCCAGAGGTCCAGTACACGTTGCAGGATCTCCCCTCTGAGGGCAAGAGTCTGTTTTCAGAACAGACTCTAAGTTGCATTCCCTCAAAGACTCCCGGGCAGCCATGAAGTCACTGGGGATGCATACCCCAGCTTCCCACAGATATCCTTTCTGTCCTCAGCCTTCACAGCAGAGGTTTGCACCCAGACAGAACCCTGAACAACAGTTTGGGTGCAAGAGGAACAATAACAGGAGGAGAATCCCGTCTCAGCAAATTAACCAGGAGAACAACTCCTCCAAAGCCCCTCCAGGCCCAAAACAGGCCTTTTGAAGGTGCACCTGAGGATAGAGCACCAGAGCTACCAGATCCCTCCCATTTGTTTTCGGACAGACTATCCCACTTCTACCATGCGTGGGCCAGTATTACATAGGACCGTTGGGTCCTCCACATGGTTGGGGTGGGATATTCCCTGCAGTTTGCATCCCCACCGCCTCACCATCTCTCTTCCCCTCCCTCTTCAGGGACTCCTCTCACGAACAGCTCCTGAAACAGGAGGTCCAATCACTCCTCGAATTAGGTGCAATACAAGAGGTCCCTCTGGAGGTAAGGGGCAAGGGTTTTTACTTCCATTACTTCCTGACACCAAAAACGAAAGGCCGTCTAAGACCAATCCTAGACTTAAGAAACCTCAACCACTACATTTGGAAAAAGAAGTTCAGGATGGTCTTGCAAGCCACCATAATTCCATGTCTGAATCCGGGAGACTGGTTTGCTGCAGGACACATACTTCCACATCTCAGTCCTTCCATGTCACAGATGCTACCTCAGATTTACAGTAGCAAACGAGCATTATCAGTTGGTGGTACTCCTGTTTGGCCTGTCTACTGCCCAAAGAGTATTTACCAGATGTATGGTGGTGGCAGTGGCCTTCCTGCATCATACTGCCATGTGATGAGATATGTGCGTTTATGCCTCAGACCCTTTCAGGGATGGCTCGCCTCGGTCTATGTGCCGGTGCATGATAGCCTGGATGTGGTAGTGTCTAACCCCCAGTGGGTGATAGATTCTGTTGGGTGGTGAATGAACTCTCTGTACCTGTCAGAAGGGGTGCAGTTTGACCCCTTAGCTCCCACCCTAACCCTAGTAACAGATGCCTCGGACCTGGGGTTGGGGGAATCTGAGGAGCCAAGGACTGTGGTTTCCCACGGACATGGTGCTCTCCATCAATGTGAAGGAATAGAAGGCGGCCATTCTGTGATTCCTAATTCCGACCCCCACCTCCATAGGGTAGCAGCTTGGGAGTCACCTGATCGGAACTGACGTGAACAAGCACTCGAAGAAGAAAAGACAGTTTACCTGTTCATGTAACTGGTGATCTTTGAGATGTGTTGTTCACGTCCATTCTAATACCCACCCTCCTTCCCCACTGTCAGAGTAGCTGGCAAGAGGGAACCCAGAAAAGGGTAGGGTCAGCAGTGGTATATATGGGCTAATATAGCAATGCCACTCTAGGGCTGCGTCTACACTGGCATGATTTTGTGCAAATACTTTTAATGGAAAAGTTTTTCCATTAAAAGTATTTGCTCAAGAGAGCGTCTACACTGGTATGTGCTTTTGCACAAAAGATGTGCTTTTGCGCAAAAGCATCCGTGCCAGTGTAGACGCTCTCTTGCGCAAGAAAGCTCCGATGGCCATTTTAGCCATTGGGCTTTCTTGCGCAAGAAATTAACGTTGCCTGTCTACCCTGGCCTCTTGCGCAAGAATACTTGCGCAAGAGGGCTTATCCCTGAGCGGGAGCATCAGAATATTTGCGCAAGAAGCACTGATTTCATACATTAGAACATCAGTGTTCTTGCACAAATACTCGCGGCCAGTGTAGACAGGCAGCAAGATTTTGCACAAAAGCGGCTGGTTTTGCGCAAAATCTTGCCAATGTAGACACAGCCTAGGGGTCTCCACAGCCAACCCTACGAGAGCTCCTAGGGGAAAAGTTTCTGATGCTCATGCACACAGTACACATACACCTGATTGGAATGGACGTGAACAACACATCTCGAAGAACACCAGTTATGCAAACTGTCTTTTGTCAGTGAACAAACTGGCAGCTGTGCCACTAGACAGATGCACAATGTGACAATGGACTAACATCCCATCAATAGTATGGTCAGTCGATGACTGCCCTTTGGGGCACACTTTTATACACAAGTACAAACAAGTTACACATCACTCCTGATGTATCAGGTTACCATGCCTTACCTCACACAAGGGGGGGTTTCAATCACTATCCATTATACTGTCAGTTTAGACCCTGTCCTGAACCTGGATCAGTATGCTCTTGTTATCTGTGGGGTGTGTGTTGGTACCAAGATGTTTCTTAACAAGGTGTTCTGTTACAACCCCTCTGGAATGTGCTCATAGCCTGTGCCTAGTGTCTCTTAGGTATGAATGTTTCTTATCAGCCCTGTTCTTGCCAACTTCGGTGAGCAGGGCCTGCCTCTTGCTCACAGCTTAACTCTGCTTTATATTAGCAAAGTCTTGACCATTGTTGTCTAGGCCTCAGGCCTCAAACCTGGCCTATGATACGTGGGCTTATGTTTCAGGCCTCATCTTACTACACCAGCAGGTCACTGAAAGCCAATGCCCCTAAGCCCCCCTCAACTACCCCAGCCTTGTTACAGTCCCATACAGGCCTTCTGCACAGTGGTAAATTTCATGTTTGGAAAACAAAAATCTGCAGATACATGTCTGAGGGAACTTGTTGAAGAACAGGTTTAGAAGTCATATTAAGAAGGATATGAAAACTATTTCACTAAGAGAATGGTGAAGCACTGGACTGGGTGACCAAGAGTGGTGATGGAATCTCCATCCCTAGAGGTTTTTAAGTCCCAGCTGGGATGGTTTAGTTGGGATTGGTCCTGCTTTTAGCAGGGGGTTGGACTTGATGACCTTCTGAGGTCTTTTCCAACCCTATGATTCTATGATTCATCTCGCTACACTATTTTGAAGTCGTCTCTCTGAAGCTTAACATATGCTTAACATATGCTTAACACATACTGTTTTCAACTAATCTACAAGTATGCTATTTTATATTTTGTGTTGGCTGCAAAACTACAGCATTAAAATTAAGTGTATCTCACTAGTATTTAGCTGGACTTGTAACTGTTACAGAAGAATATTCAGTGTACTCTATATTGGCCAAGGAGCTGATCACTGTGAAGCAAAGTGAAAACTTTCCAATAAATTCAACATATTTGCCTGAAGTCCTGTTTGCCTTATTCACATACATTTCCTGCTGAAAGCAATAGCACTTTTGCATTCATGAATGAGCAAGATTTTGCCCTGCAACAAGGGTAAGCAATAATTTCTGAAGAGGGGCCACTTCACAAATTTCTGTAGTGGTCGCAGGCCGTGCCAGAAGGGGTGAGAATGCAGGTGGAAGGGGTAGGGCCAGGAGGCTTCCCTGAGACTCCCCACTGCATCTGTGGGGTGGATCCAGTGGCTTGGTGTGCTGGATCCAGCCCGCAGAGGGTGTTTTGCCCAGACCTGCCCTATAGCTATAACGTATAAACAGACGTTCAATAAATTATAGTTCAAATGATCATTTTTTACAATTGAATATGGTAATTTCAAATAAAAGATTCTGCCAGTTGTATGTCGTCTTTGTTTATTCTGGAGAATAAGAGCATGACAAAAATTAAATTAGTGTCAGTTTTGCAAATATAATCTGAAGTGCACTAGATGAATGAGGTTTTTACTTCCTGTGCTGCCATTACATTGTAAGATGTAGTAAATATCCTGTATTGTTACTGAAGAATACCCAGAGCCCTTTCCAGCTGTGATTCTCCTTTATCCAGTCTACACAACTGTTTATACTCATAGAAACACAAATAATGGACATGACAGGGGGTTTGCTGGACAAATACAGTCCTATAATATTTGTTTTCAAAGAATCAAAAGAGGGGGGAAATTCTGAACCACACAACAGGGGCTATTATATTTATATAAGAAACATTAAAATACAAAATGATGGTTAGGCTAAAATGAAGTTGTGATGGGGCGGCTGCCCTGCACCGGCCTAACAAGCCCTGGAAGAGGGCTGAGAATATGGAGACCCCAGCTGTGTCAGGTAGCAGCCAATTAAGGCCTAGCTGGGGTGGTATAAATAAGGGCTCCTAGAACAGAATAGAGCACATTCTGGCTCCAGTTATGGAGCATGGGGACCTAGTTACCAGGGTAGCTACAGAGGCTTCCAAAGATAGAGTAGTGCTGGGGAGTTCTTGCCAGACACCACACTTAGGCTGCAAGGCCTAAGACAAGGCTTGAGGGTACTAGGACTGCAGGGAGGAAACTAGAGCAGCAGAAGGTGGCAGGTCCAACCCCTTGAAATGGTGAGTGGCCATTTCAGATGGCAGTTTGCCCCTAAGTAGGGGCTAGATGATGACTGTCAGTGGGTCATTGAGGCAAGGTGGGCATGGGGAGGCTGGGGTTCCCTGAGAGGGAAGGCCCTCAGAGTGAAGGGGTATTGCTGTAGAGTAGTACTGGGAGGAGAGGGCATCATGGGCAGAGAGGGACACAGGGTCTAAACCAGTGCAGGAAACAAGTAACTGAAGGCAAGACACTGGCCAGCAGAAAATGCTCTGAAGCTGAAGAGCTGATTCCCCAAGTGACCAGCAGGGGGTGCTGTGGCCCTGAGTCTGGACCCTGTTACAGAAGCATGAAAACTTTCCTGGCTTAATGGAATAATAAAGAACAGATTGTGCACTCCTTTGGCTGCTTTCATTCAAGTATCTCAAAATTCATTACAAACAGGCTGCAGTTCGCATCCTGGGACTAATTCACTGCTCCATCACTCTAGATTTCTGCTAATGTAATTCTATTGATGTCAGTAGAAATACACCATCATCAAGGTGGAATAAGAGAGTAAGGCCCCTAGTATGGAGAGGGAGTATACGTATGCACCAATTAAATCCCATTTACATTTTTTGAAGACTTAATGGGGGAATACAGACTACTTTACATTAACCTTTTACACTGAGGTTTATCTCACCCTTTGATGTGTAAGCCATAACAGAACCTGTGATAGCTAGGGAAATATTATTCTGATATTACAGCTGAGGAAATTGAGACCCTGGTTCATGACAAATTATTAGGGGGTGTAAAATCCTGTTTAATCAGTTAACTGGTTAGACATAATGTTATGTTAATATTATGCCTAACTGGTTAATCAGTTGAAGGGGATGTAGGCAGGGAGCTGAGGCCTACACAAGGTCAGGCTGGAGAGACCCCTCCGCCGCAGTGGAGTTGCTCAGCCCCCACTGGTTAACAGTTGTAGAACCGGTAAGCATCACCCATTAAGGTGGGTTTAGGTGCTGCAGTTGCCCTAACTGACTTGTCCAAAGGGATAAACCAGAAATCTGAAGAAGAGCTCCATGTAGTTTGTCTATTTCACCAACCCAGTTGGTCCGATAAAAATATTTCTTTACCCACCTTGTCTCTCTAATATTATGGGTCCAACACAACTACAATAACACAACAACCAAATCAAGAAAAGCAAATTAGAAAATAAGCATAAGGTTCCTACTAAGTCCCTTGACAACACATGCACACACTTGCCCTGTGCAGATTGAGAGATTTCTGTCATAAACTAAGTTCATGACTACGTGGTCCTCATTATTAATATCACAGTGAAAATGATTATGACTATCAGTTACATACGTATGTAGAAGCTGAATCACTTATTATTTCTATTTATTATGACTTCAAAACTTTCTTCACATAAAGATTTTTAGCTCGTTAGCTCTACTATAACTTTGCTAGGTTTAAATTTGAAAAACATTTTTTTCTTATTGGAATATTCTCAACTTTTAAAAACTGTTACAGGAATTCCTGCCCCCATCATAACTTGAAGTTCCTGGAAAACAGGAACAATTGTATGTGCATCATAAAAAAGGAAACATCCCTTTTGGTTACCGATACATTAGAGAATTTCCCCTACTTCCACCCAGTTTTGGAAGAAACCATAGCAAACAATAATTGCCATTTACCAGAAAATAAAACACAGTGCTCTAAGTCACAGTCTTTCTTCCCACATAAAATATGTCTTAAAACATTTTTTCCAGAAAACATTACTATAATTTAAAAAATATACATTTAGACACTCTTCTAATAAGCAAAAAAATATACATTTAGACACTCTTCTAATAAGCAAAAAAGGGGACTTCTCATAGTCAGTTGCCAGTTGATTTTGTTCCAGATATATTGCATCACCTTTTATAAACTAAGAGCTATACTTATTTTAGTTTTGTACCCATCCTGGATCTTACAACATATATTTTTCTGTACTTCCATCCAGTGGATTATTAATCAGCCTAAATTTATACTAGTGTCCATGTAAACTAAAAGGGTTCTGTTTTTGCAAAAATTATTTGAAAATGAGTCTTTTTCCATAAATCCAAAACAAAAACAAAAGTAAAATAACTCACCAGCAAAAATACACACGTGAATTCTGAGTCATTTTACGCATTATGACTATTGTGCACTTACCAGCATATACCATGATCTGCTCTTCCAAAAGTGCTTATATGTCTTCTTCTTTTTTTTTTTTTACTGTGAAGCCGGAAAAATTAAATGTACAATGATCTTGCTGACAATTATTCTTGTTAAGATCAGAATTACTGCAGAGGATTATTACTGTACATTCTACTTGCTAAAATGTTGACAGCATTTTGGCATCTGTGTGCATTGTGAATGAAGTCTGATGAATAAGGTAATTGACCTATATATAGTATATCACACATCTTTCTCTTTCATGTATTAATATGCAAAATTACAGCAAACATGTGGTTATGTGGTGAGATGGTTTAGAGTCAGACAGAAGGGTCAGAATTTTCAGAAAGGCCTAGCACCAACCTGTGGGTCATACTGTCAGAAGACCTTGTTTCCGTTTAAACATAAAAGTAAATGGCTGGATTTTCAGGAAAAAAAAACTCAGCTATATAGGCTGAGCGCTTTTGAAAATTGTCTCTAGTGCCTAACTAGGATCTGTGGTCTTTTGAAACGCTAACTCAATGTATGGGCACTGAGCACTTCACAATGTGGTTCAGAGCTTTTTAGAGACAGATTTTCAAGATTTCTCTCTCTCTCTATATAAAAAACTTTTCCTGCAGGACAACACAGTGATATCATCACGTCACTCTGCATCTCACCTGACTCCTCCCTCCTTCCCACCTCCCCTTTCCCCAGTGTTCAGTTTCCAGACCAAGGCCTCCCTCCCCCCCCTTCCCCAATGGCCAGGGGGAGAGAATGGGGCCTGGTAAGGCCTCAGAATGGCCCCCCCGTCAGCCAGGGGGAGGGCTGGGAATGACCTCCCAGCCCCCAGTTCCCCTCCCCAGCTAGGGTGGGGGAAGAGACAGGCCCAGAGGGGACGGGGAAGAGGCGGGGGGGGGGGGCAGGCAAGGGCCATGGTAGCCTCAGGGCTGGAGGCAGGGGGGAAGAGCCGGGGCCTGGGCAGCCTCGGAACCTCCCTGGTGACGGAGGGAGGAGGAGGCAATGAGCCTCAGCTCCCCTCGGAGAGAGCTGGGCCAGACGCGTCCTTGGCATGGCCCAACCTCTTGGTGGCCGGAGGGAGAGAGCCTAGCCAGCTGTGGCCTCGGCCCAGACCAACTCCCTGGCAGCTGGAGGGAGAGAGCTGGGCCAGCCTCGGCCTAGCCCAACCCCCCGATGGCCAGTGGCCAGAGGGAGAGATCCGGGCCTGATGCAGCTTCGGCCTGGCCCATTCCCCTGGCGGCCCGGGAGGGAGGTAGAGCCAGGTCTCGCCTGGACTTGGTGGAGCCCAGCAGCTGTAAGGAGAGAGCCAGGGCAGGCCAGGGCTGGCATGTCTTGGCCTGGCCCTCCCCAGTGGCCGGAGGGAGAGCCGGGACTGCCTACCCCCAGAGACTGGGGTTGGTAAGCGTAGTGAGCACGGGGGACAGCCCCCTAGTTTGTATCTCTGAACATCAGAGCTCTAAGGAAGGAACATACCCTCTCTTGTCTAGTTATCAGAGGAGCATCTGAAGTGGACCCCAAATGTGCATCTCCTGCAAAAACACACACTTCTGATGCAACCTGAAATTAAATCTACTTCCATAGTTTTGACTGAATATTATAAAAATTCCACTACTGTAACTGGAATGGAATGGCAGATTTGTGATTATTACAAAGTGGAATCAGTTTACTGGCATAGCTTCCTATTCTCCCTTTGTACACACACCATAAAAGTACCACAGTGTTAGGCAGAATTATGAGGTTGTCCAGCAGTAGTCTAAAAATGGAAAACAGAAGAGCCTCAGTGTTCCGAACACCCGAATGGAGGTTGTTCAGAACTCTGAAATGTTCATAACTCTGAACAGAACATGATGGTTGTTCTCTCAAAAGCTTACAACTGAACATTGAGCTAATACAGCTTTGGAACATTAGGATGCAGAAGCAAAATGCTGCTTTCGTTCTATGTTTTAGTAGTTTACATTTAACATCTGTAACCTTTCTGCCAAGCAGCAACAGCAGCAGCCAGGGCTGGAATCAATATCTGGGGGGTCCTTTCCATCCATCCATCCATCAGAGAACTGGCTCGAGACCCCATACAGTAACCTGGGAAATTCACACAACACCCCTGGGTGGTAATGCTTCCCCACTTGCAAGCCCAGAGTCTGGGTGTGGAAAAGAAACTTTTAATAAAAGGGGAAAGAAGTACCGTGGCACTAATTTGGGAAAACACCAGAAACACATTTCATAACCAAACCCATGAGTAAACGTCCCAGCTCAAGTAGGCTGGGCAATGTCCTGTTCCGCTCAAGCTCTCAAGTCCAGCAATGTAAATGTCCCCGTCACATGCCCAACACTTCTCTGCACCCCACTCACAGTCGCTGTCCTTAGTCAGGGCAGACCAGAGTTCAGAGGTGCATCTGCAGAGTTTACCTCCCATCATGAGTGGGAGGGGGGGGTAGGATGCATCTCACCCACTCCGCTGGTTACTCGCCATCCACCTGCTTGCTGGTACCGCTCTGCTGGCCATTCGTTGCCCCTCACTGCCACTGTTCTGCTGGCTGCTCCTTGCACCTGTCCGTCAGTCATCCCTCACCGCTGCCCGCTCCTCACACCTCTCCATCACATCACACCTGCTCATCACATCTTCCTCTGGCTTGTGGTGGATTTGGGGGTCTCAGTCCAAAGCACCATCCAGCCACAAGAGATTCCATCATTCACTGGAATAAATTTACATACAAAAGAGACACCTTACAGAGCCTTACTTTAATTCTATCATTGAAACAGTGAGGAAAAACAAGTTGAACCAGTCTTCCAGCTCACACCCGGAGGGCACGCAGTCTGCTGATTCACCTCCCTCCCCAACTTAATCTATAGGGCTCTGGAAGTCCAGCCTCTGTCCATCCTAGTATATTTACATTGTCAGGGTCTCTCCTTTGAACTGATTTAACACAATCTGACTTTCCTGCATTCCCACAATAACTGCAAGCATTGCTGATCATCTCTCACATTTCCTCCATTTAGTGTTAACACAATTTGTGACCCCCACAACAGCCAAATTGGTTACAAGGGCAAAATACTATTGTAACAGCTGAATTATCTAACACATTTCAGTGAAAAATGGGCAAACTGCATTTACATAAACACACCCAGAATTTCTCTCCCATTCCAGCTAGCATTGATTCAGACCCTACTTACACATGATACTGTACTATATTTGGGTTTTGTTTGGTTTTTTAATCTCTGGCATTGCCTGATTGCATAGTTCTGGTTCCAAATGAGGTGTGTGGTTGGCTGGTCAGCTTGTAACTCCGGTGTTCATAACTCTGAGGTTCTATTGTGCTCTGCAGGACAGAGAACAGACTTTGCTAGACTGGCAGGGGGACAGTTTCAAGCCCCCAAAATGCAGAAGGAGTGGGGCTGTTCACTGCCTTCCGAGCAGCCAGTTCTTCAGCGCTGCTGGAAGCCCACCACCTAGACCTCCAGCCGTGATTTAAAGGGCCCAGGGCTCCGACTGCTGCCACTCCCAAGGCAGTGGCAGCTGGGAGAGCCAAACCCTTTTCAACTGCTGGGCCCCAGGGCAGCTGCCCCCCTTTACCTTCTTCCACCCCCCAGTCAGTGGGCCTGTACTGTTATACTCCGTAGAGCAGATATGAACTATATTGTCTGAGCTGTGTGGGAAAGCTTGCATCATATCATGACTTTTCAATAGGATGCCTGGCTCAAGTCAAATAAATCTTTCACTCTCATCACCAGTACTAAAATCACCTACTAAAACTTTTTAATGCATGAAAAAAAATCTGTTGAGCACAAAATGCAAGAAAATTCACCCAAAGGCCTTTCCAGTGGGGAAATATTAAAGCAGTCAAGCAGCAATATCATCTATTTATAAAAGTCATTGGCACATCCATCAGGACTTGGTGCTTTATTAAGGTTTCAATTCTGAGATCACTTTTTCAACCTCCTTACACGAGAGGTTGATTTAGAGCTTTCACAGCTTCCTGTAGTAGGAGAATTTCAGTGTATGGAGGAAGGCCTGACACCTACCAAGAATAGCAGTCTGCTAGGAAATGTACAGAAATAAATTAGAACAGGCAAAATTAGTCTCTGGTGTTCAAATACCTCTCAAATTATGAAAATCAAATGTCTTGCCAGTGGAAAAAATAAGGTTTCTTTAGTTGGAGGCAATCTATGCAATGTTATATTACCCACCTTCATTTCAAGAAAATGCCATTTTTTTTAAATAATGGAAAATATCACCAGTATCAATTTATTGTTAAATAAGCCCTTCTCCCTCCCTGGTGCTGATGGTCTGTTAGTTGCTTACGAGCCTACATTTTTTTTCTAATAAGGCTTGATCATTTTTCAGTTACATGTTTGAACTTCATTGGATTCTCCTTAATAACATAAAAAGAATTACCTTTAAAATATTTGTTTGAGCCTATTGTGCTGATTTGCTAGCACTTCAGAGAGTTCTTTATCTGCTAGTGTTATTTGTGCCAGCTTTTTGTCATCTGATATAGAGCCCAATACAATCTAGGGATTATTATTTGCTGTCCAAAGCTTTGCCTCCATCATGGATGTTACTAAGTAAGAGTTTTCTGTTCTTTAATTGTACTATTTTATAATGCAGATTTGGTCTCCATTTAGCTCTGAATTCACTTACAGGCAGTCTTGGCCCAAACTACCCATGATAAGTTAATTTAAGGAGCTTGTCAAGGCAGATTATTGAATCACAAGCTCCTGGACCTAACAAAAGGCCTGCAGGGCACAGTTACAGGAAAGGGCTCCTAGACAGAGAGGCATTTCTCAGCGAGAGAAATTTCCAAAATTGAGAGCCACAGGCCTTGAGGAGAAGGAACATACAACCCCTGAGCTGAGGGAGACTCTACAGGCCATGTTTGAGACCCATAGAGCCCAAGAAACAGATCTCTGGAAAGTTCCTTGGATATTGACCAGAGTTTTCCATGGAGTCCATGATCCTTTTTCTCCACCCTGTTTTTCTGCACGTGGCTTCTTCTCCAAAATATGGAATGTTTGTTTTTTCTTTCGTCCATAACCTTTAACACTCTGTCAGGTGACCACAGACTCTACCAACTGACTTCATTGCTAAACAATCTCTTACCTGATACATTAGTTCTAATAAGTAGGAGACCTTAGACTGCTTCTTTTCAAACAGAGATCCATCCAGATGTAATGACTCTGTAATTAGCCCTTGTCATAACCCTGAGGGTTGGGCAGCAGCCTGGGGACTAAGAGGTTAACTCTGTCCCTGTACCTAGCCAGGTATCTGTTCAGCCAATAGAAACATAGATAGAGATTTCAAACGGAGACAAAGGAATTTTGGGGTTTTCCCTTTGTCCGTCTCAGTACCTGGAGGGCAAACTGGCTCAGAGACAGAGGACATGTTTCTCTCCAAGAAAAGACTCTTCACCATCTGTAAGTAGGGTAAAGCCATCAGGTTTTATTGTTTTCTGGTTTAGGAATTTGGATCTAAGGTCTGTGTGTTAGAAATGGGGTTTTCTGTAACTAAGTCCTGAGCCCATGGGAATCCCCCATGAGTTTATTAATTTGTGACTCTTACCATCCAGTCACCTTAATCATGTTTGCAACTGTAATCTTGTTTTGGTAATAAAAGATTATTTTCTTTTTCTAAGTAACTGGGATTGGTTCATTTTTGTATCCTGGAAGGTCTCTGTGTCTATCTACCTGCCTGACAGAGAGGCAGCCACAACAGAATGTAGTTTGTTTTTCTCTTTTCTCTTTTTCAAGCTCTTTTGGGAAGAGAGCTTGGGGTAACCCTGGGGGTTGGCTTCAAGTGTCCATCCCTGTTTGTAGGTTCAAAAGCACTTGACGGTGGCAGCAGATTCCCCAAAATCTGGGTATTAGGATTTTGGGGGGAGTTTTTGTACCAAAGCCTGTAGAGATAAGGTTTTGGGATACTTTTGTGGGGCCCCACTTCTGCATTCATTGTGCCAGAGTGGGGAATCAGCCTTGACAGCCCTCTACTGCTACCCCTTGGAATTCCTGACCAACATGGAGGTAAAAGGGCAACAGTGAAGGCAAACAAACTTCACCCTGGAAAAGGAGTTTGCAGCTTGATGAAGATACAAACAGGGTTTGTGATCTCACACATGACCTGGAAGTTCTACACAGATTTCCTGAATCCTCACAGTATGTTTCTGGTATCAGTGGCAGGACTGGTAAAGCTGAAGCTCAGTTTCAGGAGGACTGATTATGGGAGCGCACGCTGTTCACTAAGTGGGGCTTGGAGGCAATGCCTCACTCAATTGTGGAGCCAAGATTTACGACAGCTTTAGGTCTAGCAAAGAAACCTCCAATGACACCTCCTTTGCCAGACATTCAGAGCAGGTAAGGCTGAAAAGGCCAAAGGTAAATGAATGATGGACCTTGTGCTTATAGGAGAAGAAGAGACTTGAAGTCTTCATGGGCTGAAGTTCCTCCATGGTACCCTCTGCCATGAAGAAGATAGAAATAAGAGGAGAAGAAATAACAGGAAACTTTGAATTATTCTGCAATTTTGCCTTATGGGAAAATATTGGTTAGAAATATGCCTTCTTCAGAGCACTAAGAATGTTCTCCCTACATGGGTAATGAGTTGATTCTGGGAACAGTTGCACGTGCAAATTGGACTACTATGATACACCTGCAGCTGTAGAAGTTTCATATGATTTTTTTTCCCCACAGTTATTCATCCAGGTGAGTCTTGCCTGGGTACATCTCAAAGGGCAAGGCACTCAGGGAACATAACCCAATTGTTTAGATCCATACCTAAGATCCGGTGTAAAACAGTGTAGCTTCACTGAAGTCCATGGAGTCATACTAATCTAAACCAGCTGAAGATCTGGCACAGTGATTTTTAACCTCATTTTAGCTGCTTTTGAAAAATCTGTGTAAGGCTCCAGACCAAAATCACAATTACATCTCAGTTGGTGTTGATCAGTAAAGGTTTGGGGCATGTTTCTCATCTCACATTGATGTAAATAAGGAGTAGTATCATGAACATGGAGGGAGGAATACCTATGCAGAAGCGCTGTATGGCTATGTCTACACTCGCGGCTTCTTGCGCAACTACGGCCGTTCTTGCGCAAGAATCTGCAGAGCGTCCACACTGCCCGCCTGCTCTTGCGCAAGTAAATTTACAGTACGGTGTGGTAAGAGTGGGCTCCTTGCGCAAGAGCTACGCTCTTTTTTAACAGGTGTAAGCCCTCTTGCGCAGGAGCTCTTGCGCAAGAGGGCAGTGTGGACGCTCGGCAGGGATTTCTTGCGCAAGAAAGCCCTATGGCTAAAATGGCCATCAGAGCTTTCTTGCGCAAGAGAGCGTCCACACTGCCATGGGTGCTCTTGCGCAAAAGCACAGCTCGCACATGGCAGTGTGGATGTTTTCTTGCGCAAGACTTCTTGCACAAGAACACTTGCGCAAGATGTTCTTGTGCAAGAAGCTGCCAGTGTAGACAAAGCCCAAGAGGCAGAACCCAGAGGAATCCAAAAGAAAGGCTTCCATTATTTCAGCAGGCCTGGGATCAGGGCCTAGAGGGGAGAGCAGACTGGGGGCTTTGATATCACTGTGCTTTGTCAGCAGCAGAGACTGTATGATATAATGGGTAGATCTATTCTCCTAGATTACTCTGGAGTTGTGCCCAGAAAGAATATAACAGATAATACCCAGAGGCTAATGGAGATCTTAATTCAACTGCTTGTGTCGACTCAGATGGAGCAGCTGGTACTAAGAGAAGCGTCTGACACAGCCAAATAGCAATGATTATAGGCTGCCTTCTGACACATGGGCTTTTGCTGAATGTTCTTCACTTGGGTGAATAAAGCAAACAACTCCTCAGCTAATGATTTTTTTAATTATAACCCACCCATTTGGGGAAAACTAAAGAAGAGCAGTGAGTAAATGTATTGCAGGCTGGATGCGGGTAAGACACCTTGGCCATTTGTCAAGTCAACTGTGGGCAACATCTTAAAATTTAACAAGCAGACAATATAAATGACTTAAAAACAATTCAAAAGCTTGAGAGGGGTAGCCGAGTTAGCCTGTAACTGGAAAAACTTAAAAAACAACGAATAGTCTAGCAGCGCCTTAAAGACTCACAAAACACGTAGGTGACATCATGAGCTTTTGTGGGCACAACCCACTTCTTCAGATGACTGGAGTATTAAAAGTCCAGATCCAAGAATAAATAAGGGAAGGCTGGGGGTGGAGGGGGGAAAGAGGAAAATATAGTGAATTAGATTGTTCAAGTTACAAAAAGCTAATAAGAACAATTTGAACCTCTATAAGTACCCATTGTTTGGTTGGTTGGTAAAGTCATTAGGACGTGGAAGGTCTTTATTCATTCCTCTCTGATAGGAATCAAACTTGTAAATGAAGTTAAGTTCAATCCTTCCCTGTGTATTTGGCTTGTGGAATTGGCCTGACTTTGAGATCCATTAATAAGTGCCTGGGCAGGTTAAAGTGTTCTCCACCAGGTTTCTGTGTGTTGCCTTTTTGGATAACTGATTTGTGTCCATTAATTCTTTCCCGTAGAGACTGTCCAGTTTGGCCAATATACATGGCAGTGGGGCATTGCTGGCATTTGATGGCATAGATTACTTTAGTGGATGTGCAGTTAAATGAACCCCTGATGTGGTGGCTGATGTGATTGGGTACAGTGATGAAAACGCTTGTGTAGATGTGTGGACAGAGTTGGCACCAGGGCTGATTGCAGGGGTGGGTTCCTGCATGATTATGATGGAGGTGTGTTCCGTGGTTATTGGAAAGGATTTGTTTCAGGTTAGGGGGTTGTCTGTAGGTGATGATTGGCCTTTCCCCCAAGGCCTATGAGAGTGAGGGATTATTTTCCAGGATAGGTTGTAGATCGTTGATAATGCATTGGAGGGGTTTAAGTTGTGGGTTGTAGGTGATGACAACTGGAATTCTATTGTTTTTTCTTCTTGGCTTGTCTTGAAGTAGTTCATGTCTGGGTACTCTTCTGGCTCTGTCAATCTGTTTTTCACTTCTCCAGGTGGGTATTTCAGTTTTAAGAATGCTCTATATAGATCCTGTAGGTGTTTGTCTCTGTCTGTGGGATTGGAGTAAATCTGGTTGTATCTTAGGGCTTGGCTGTAAAGAACAGATTGAGAAATGTGTCTTGGATGGAAGCAATCCCTTATCCCAAGCTCCTTTCTACACCCAACCTACATCCCAGATCCCGCAATTCCTCCATTAATATCATAGAAGAATTCAGCATTTGTCCACTTACCAAATTCTTGGAGTGGCCTCCTCCCCCCCATCAAAAATTATTGCCCACCCTGCTTTAACCTCTCTCTCTGTGTTCCATCTGGTTCTTGAGCATCTTTCTTTGGTTCTCATTCCGTCATATCTCGCATTGATTGCTTTATAGGGGGTATGTTACAAGGTAGAGGAGGAAAGGAGCAAAGTAGCTTTATACTACTTTGTGCCTCCCCATACTGTGGGTCTGGCCTTAGTGTAGATTAGACCAGCCTCATGATTGTGGGTGGCATAATGTTTTAATGCTATCTCTGTGCCACCCAGGGAAACTCATGGTGCCAGTGGTTGGCTATCCTGCCCTTATAGCCCCTTTACACCACAAAGGCCAAAGAATAACAAAATTGGTCTCTCTGGTTCAGCACTTTCAGTTGAATAGATATTGCCAGAAGTGATTTAAGGCTTAACTAACAAATTCTGACTCAAGATCATCTCGTCTGAAGAGAAGAAGTGAGTTTTGCCCATGAGTGTGTGTGTGTGTGTGTGTGTGTGTGTGTGTGTGTGTGTGTGTGTGTGTGTATTGGTCTCTAAGACATCAAAGGACTACTCGTTTTTAAAATTCTGGAGTGACTGGTGGAATAAATTAAGCCAGATTACTCTGGAGTGAAAATATGCTGCTAATGTGAGCCTGACCACTTATGAAATATACAGACTCTATTTGTATGTCACAATGAAGTAAAAAAATGTCAGGTCAGTGCTAGTTCCTGCATGTTTCATTTAAACACCCCAAAAATGAAATAAGTCTTCATTGAACAACCCTTAATTAAGTGCATGTCTTAACTTTTGCCTATCTGCAGCAGTTGAAGGTAGTTAATGTATACATTTGAACTAATTGGTGTTAAGCTATGTATTAAATGTTCAGAAAATGTGACCAGTCTTAACTGGTGCAGAGTTGACTGAGTTTATTTTTAATTATTGTAGAGAACAAGGGAAAGATCCAGTCTGTATTTATTAATGTAGGACTACTTTATCCAGGCACTTTTGTGTTGCTACCAACTTTGTCTCAAAGGATTAACTTCATGCTAGAGACACTATTCTAGTTGTTTCATGGATAATAATCACTGAGCCATATCTGGGTTGGCATGAATAAGTATCATGAATTGTCAACATGTGACTGATAATGCCTGAGAAATACACTCCAAAGACCAGACCATTAACTTTTAATAAGTCTGGCTAAAGGGACTTCTTGGAATGAACTAGGTGAACTGGGGGCTGGGATGAGACCTGTGAAAACAGTAGGGGTATGTCTAGACTACATGGCTCCATCGACAGAGCCATATAAATGAGTTTACTAGACATAGGAAAAAGAAGCAGTGATTTAAATAATTGCCACTTCATTTACATCAAAATGGCCGCCACGCTGTGCCGATCAGCTGTTTGGCGGCACAGCGCGGTAGTCTGGACGCTCCATGGTCGACAACGGAAGCCTTTGTCGACCGCTCCAGTAAACCTCATTCCACGAGGCATAACGGAATGTCCAGACTACCGCGCTGTGCCACCAAACAGCTGATCGGCACAGCGTGGTGGCCATTTTGATGTAAATGAAGCGGCGATTATTTAAATCACCGCTTCATTTTCCTATGTCTAGTAAACTCATCTACATGGCTCCGTTGACGGAGCCATGTAGTCTAGACACACCCTAGGACTGGTACGTGAAACAAAGGACATAGGTATTAAGGGTCTTGTAAAAGGAATATGCTCTCCCTGCTGGAGAGGGATTTACAATCCAGGAGAGTTGGAAAGTTCACGGAGGCTTGCTGAAGCCCAATGATGGTCAATCTAGTCTAGTGAGTGGGCCGTCTGAGTGGCCCTCCTTCATCTCAGTGGGCCTCAAGATTGTTGCAACCAAGACGCTCTCCCAGGATTGGGTAGTTGTGTTAACTGCGCTTGTGTACCTAGAATTTGCAGAGTGTGCCAACTGAACTGTAGCAGCGCTGTGATTGGATGCAGAGGAAGCACCTGGCTCTCATGGTCAATGTTGTGTGCAATTAGCACGCACCTCGCTTCATGTGCCCTGGCTTTACGTGTGTGTCACTTTGGTAATGCCAGTAGGAAAAACCGTGTGGATGCAAACCAGCAGAGTCTGGCAACCCTGCGCATGGGCAACAGTAAACAAAATGCCTCATGGGCCACACATAGAACCTTAATGGGCCACATGTGGCCCTCAGGCCGCAGGTTGCCCGCCACTGCTGTAGGTGTACAGTCTGTCTTCTGGGAGGTCAGTGCAAAAAGGGACATGGTTACCAAATGTAGCCAGACAGGAACCCCCCGCCCGTAACATCTTGCTTGCTCCTCTCTGAGATGCCTGGAGCACACAGGGCACACAGAGCAGTAAAATCAGCATAGTCTTTGAAGCCTTGACAGGCTGGCTGCTGTGACCCTGGATGGCTGTAAACAGAGATACGCCAATTGCTGATCTAAAGGCTGCAGAGGAGTGCCCTTGACTGAAACCCATATTGATACAAACACACACTCGTCCGGGGGGAGGAATTTCCCGCCCAGTAAAGAATGTCCAGTACTCACAATTTAGTTATCTCTCTTGCAAGTGTAAATTAAGTTGAAACTCCCTTGTAAGAACTGGCGTCACAAAGACGGACCAACACAATTTGGCATCTTAGATAAGAAAGAGGATACGGGCCCCTATGGGTATAAAGATGGGTCCAGCAGCACACTTACTCTGAGCGTCAATCTACCATCTATCTGCTGGTCGGGTTAGGTGATTGGCCTCCTGAGGTTCCACAGGGACGTCCACCTCATATTCGTCTTTCCTAGGAATTGAGGGACCGGCCCTGGCCTGATATGCTGGAGTCGAGAGGCACAGAAGGGGGTAAAAATTGTACCTGGATGTGTCCTTTGTCTTAAGTGTACACATAGACTTAGAGCTCTTGAAAGATTAAGCTGTCAATTGGTACCATTATTTTTATTTTCTATCTTTATTTCCTTTGTAACCATTTTTAAGATCTATATTTGCTAGCAGTTAAGAAATAGAGCAATAGCCATTGTAACCATATGATTTATAAGCTTCTTTAATAAACCTGTAACTGTTTAAGCTTTAACCTGACTCCTTCAGTTGCTGTAACAGAACCAAGCACAATTTAAAAGAACTCCAGCCGGTCATAAGGGACAGATACAGGCAGAGCTGGGCGTTTGGATCGTGTTGCTTCCAGAGGACAGATCCGTGGGGTATCTCTCAGCCTTCCCTAGGCTGCCCGCTGCGAAGGGATCCTGTATCCTAGCAGTCAAAATCTGAGATGTAATAAGCTCTCCCTGTAAACTCTGGGGCGTCAGTCAGCCTGTTGGCTGCCCGCCGCGAAGGGACCCCGGTCCTAGCGGTCAAAGACATGGACATTAAACTTCTCGGGGTGCCTGTCGGCCTCCCCTAAGGCCGCCCGCTGCGACAGGACCTTGTGTCCCAGCAGCTGAAGACTCGGGTGTATAACACACACACACGCACTGCCCTGACCATCGGCTGACACCAAACCAAGGAAAGCTGCCAGGTTAGATGAGAGTTCTGGGTCAACTTTTCTTGACCATTTTAATCCAATATTCCTGAGCGCTCTGTTCCTTCTGACTAATAAATAATGCCTTGTTTTGAAAAGGCTGTTCTGTGTCACGGCAAACACTTGCTGGTTGAATAGCTTCCAAAAGGGAAGCCTCCAATGAGTTTGCAAGCTCATTTAGACCTGCAGAAGAAGCAATGGTAGGAACAGAGGTGCTGAAGCCAGGGGCTTAGCCCCAGGATAGCAGAGTTGTTGAGCTCCTCCTTGAGAAAAATGGAGGGCCAGGGCCTATCACTAAGAATAGTGCACACCAAGGAAGACTGGGCAGGTTGGCGGTATAGCCCACCCTGTAATACAGTGAGAGTGGAGAAGGAGACACAGATAGAATCTCAGATGCTCTTGTGAAAAGTTCACAAGTCGCTGGAATGGTCACATCATAGTCCAGTTCTCCTTCCTCCTTTCCTCCTTGTCATGTACAGCTAGATAAGTAGATAGGAGGTAAGGCTTCTGATGGGATATCAGAGAAGATGATGGGATGACAAGAATTTCCTCTCCCATAAATATCTTTGCCATCTACAATGCTCCTTATGATGTGTAAGTTTATGATTTAGTCATGGGTATTTTTGGTAAAAGTCAGGCAGATCATAGACAATAAACAAAATTTCAGGTCCTGTAACTGGTCCATGACTTTTCCTGGGGCTTCTCAAACATCATTGCATGACAACCTCCCTTCTGACAAAAAAATTACTATACAACCCCAGGAGCAGGGAGCAAAGTCTGGGTTCATGTGATCCCTGCCACCCTGGAGGGACGAAGGGGAGGGACAAAAGCCTTGCTGCCCTGGTTGGGGAGGGGCAAGGAAAGACAAAAACAAAACCCGAGGGCTTCTGCCCCAGACAACAGGGCTCAGGTTTCGGCTTCCACCCCTAGGCTCAGCAAATCTAAGCCAGCCTCAATGATCTCATTAAAATGTGGTTATGATCTACGCTGGGGTCTCGACCCACAGTTTGAGAACCACTGACTTTTAATATAAATACACCTAACTAAACCTTGGTCCAGGAAGGCATTGCTATATGGGTCTGTGACAGGTTGGATCACAGAGCCCCCTAGTGTTGTCACCTGGTGAGATGGTCATGCCACCGACCCTGCCTACGTAACCTCTGGGGTGCCCCACCACTCTGTCTTGCTGGGCCAGAACCTCTGGTCTCCCACAGCCAAGGTTTTGGTATAAAAGCTCCCCTTCCCCCCACAGAGCAACACAGACTGTGAACCAGCTTGGGTCTGGGAGGTTTACCTCTAAGGCCATTGATAGCACCCCGAATCCGAGCTGCAAAGAGGACCAAAGCTCCAAATAAAACTGTATTATTCTGTATAAAAGATTCACATAGAGAAAGCTTGTAAGTTCACCCTCTTTATCAATGAAAGAGAGAGATGCACAGTGGTTGCTCCCAGCTCCCCCCGCCTGCCCTGGTAACAATTATTTAAACTGGGCTTGATAATAAACAAAAGTACATAAGAACATAAAATGGTCATATTGGGTCAGACCATTGGGCCATCTATCCCAGTATCCTGTCTTCTGACAGTGGACAATGCCAGGTGCCCCAGTGGGAATGAACAGATTGGGAATGAACAGAACAGGTAAATTACATGGCCATGGGATAAGAGGGAAGGTCCTTTCTTGGATTGAGAACTGGTTAAAAGACAGGAAACAAAGGGTAGGAATAAATGGTAAATTTTCAGAATGGAGAGGGGTAACTAGTGGTGTCCCCCAAGGGTCAGTCCTAGGACCAATCCTGTTCAACTTATTCATAAATGATCTGGAGAAAGGGGTAAGCAGTGAGGTGGTAAAGTTTGCAGATGATACCAAACTGTTTAGGATAGTCAAGACAGAAGCAGACTGTGAGGGACTCCAAGAAGATCTCACCAAACTGAGTGATTGGGCAACAAAATGGCAAATGAAATTTCATGTGGATAAGTGTAAAGTAATGCACATCGGGAAAAATAACCCCAACTATATGTACAGTATGATGGGGGCTAATTTGGCTACGACAAATCAGGAAAGAGATCGTGGACAGTTCTCTGAAAACTTCCACACAGTGTGCAGCAGCAGTCAAAAAGGCAAATAGGATGCTAGGAATTATTAAGAAAGGGATAGAAAATAAGACCCAGAATAGCTTACTGCCCCTGTATAAAACTATGGTACGCCCACATCTTGAATACTGTGTACAGATGTAGTCTCCTCACCTCAAAAAAGATATTTTGGCCTTGGAAAGGGTTCAGAAAATGGCAACTAAAATGATTAGGGGTTTGGAACGGGTCCCGTATGAGGAGAGGCTAAAGAGACTGGGACTTTTCAGTTTAGAAAAGAGGAGACTGAGGGGGGATATGATAGAGGTATATAAAATCATGAGTGGTGTGGAGAGGGCCGATAAAGAGAAGTTATTTATTAGTTCCCTAAATAGAAGAACTAGAGGACACCAAATGAAATTAATGGGTAGCAGGTTTAAAACTAATAAAAGAAAGTTCTTCTTCACACAGCGTGTAGTCAGCCTGTGGAACTCCTTGCCAGAGGAGGCTGTGAAGGCTAGGACTATAATAGAGTTTAAAGAGAAGCTAGATAATTTCATGGAGGTTAGGTCCATAAAAGGCTATTAGCCAGGGGATAAAATGGTGTCCTTGGCCTCTGTTTGTCAGAGGCTGGAGAGGGATGGCAGGAGACAGATTGCTTGATCATTGTCTTCGGTCCACCCTCTCTGGGGCACCTGGTGCTGGCCACTGTCGGCAGACAGGATACTGGGCTAGATGGACCTTTGGTCTGACCCAGTACGGCTATTCTTATATTCTTATATGTAATCATAAAGTGATCTATCCCCAGTCAACCATTTCCAGCTTCTGACAAACAGAGGCTAGGGACACCAGTCCTGCCCATCGTGGCTAACAGCTATTGATGGACCTATCCTCCATGAATTTAGCTCTTTTCTGAACCCTGTTATGTCTTGGACTTCAGCCTGGGAAAAGGAGCTACAACCTGGCCCTTTGTGTTTACTTCAAGAAAAATAAACTAAACAAACCTCTGCATGAGATTTTCCTGAGCTCAGTAACTTTCTTGTGTAAAAATGAATGTACCTGTAAAGTGGAGAGGTTAAACAACAACTGAAGAACCACAAGCTACCAGCTCTACATTTCTAAAAGGGACCATTTTAACCCCTTCAAGTCTCCCGAATTCTGGAATTCCATGTTTACCTTTTCAGGAAAATTATAGTCCTGGTTTGGATTGAATTTTGGTTTGAATAAACAATTTGTTTCTCTCACTATGAAACCAAAAGTCTACTTCAGCAGACAGATCAGCATACCCTTAAGAATGGACCTGCTAGCAATAGGTGTAACACAAACAACCAAGTAGTTCATCCCCAGGCCACTGCCAAAATAAAAAGAAAAAACTGATTTTTTTTTGAGGAAGCAGATTCCCTTGTCCATCGTGTGGCAAGTATGCTGTGTTTAATTTAGTCTGAAATGCTGTAAATACACATGCAGCATGTTGTGCATGTTCATGTCTATGAAGTTATTTATGTGCTAAGATCAGGACCTGACATGACATGTACAAGTAAATACCATCATCCATATGCAAGGGGGGAAATGTTCTGTTCTTTAGCTTGATTGGCTTGCAGATTCTGTGTCAAGAGGAGGCATATAAGCCTGAACACCATTTTTATTCCTTAACTGTTCATTCTCCCATACTGGAAAAAAATATGCATGCATTCCTACATCTATTTTGCAGTAGCAAAGAAAAAAAGCTAAACAAAAGCTTCAAAAGTGGATGTCGGTAGTTATTATAGAATCACGTGGACTGTGTTCTCACCCATTTTTCATTCAGTTCAGTATGCAGGGGAATTATCAAGCTCTATTTATAAACAGAAAATGGGACCATTTGAAGTGGATATTCAAATATCTATGAAGATACCAATTAACCTGAAACTTATCCAATCCATTTTCTTTCTGTTGCAGCCTTTATCTCAAAGCAGCATATAAATCTTTTCAGCTCAGGTTTAAGGTTGTGCTGTATACAGTAGCGTATATTGTGCCATCTGGTGGTCATTTTGGGAAATGCTCACATGGAGACTAATGGTGAACTCTCTTGGCTCTGGCAAGCTGGGCCTCCATGTTCCTATGTTTTAAACCACAGATCAGAATGTAACAGTAATAGTAGCTTGAGCCTGGCAAGGATTTAAGCCAAAAGGGAAAAGGTCAGAACTCATCTCATCTCCCAAAGGTCTTGGTAAGGGTGAACCTGTTTTGTAAATATTTTTTAAGAGGATTAGGAAAACTGTGACCAATAAATAATGCAAATACAGATACCGGGAAAGACTCCTAGGGTTGCCAGGTGTCCAGTATTGAATCGGAGAGTCCGGTATTTTTGCCTCCTGTCCGGGTACAAAAATTCAGAAAATACTGGACACCTAAAATGTCCAGTATTTTCTGATTTTTTTTCCTGGACAGGAGGCGAAAATCCCAGGTGCTTACTGGGTTCCGCAAGGAAGCTGTCTGGCCTGGTGCAGGGAGGCAAGATGGCACATGGCTGCCAGCAGCCTGTTAGGGCCAAAAAGCCTCAAAAGCGTTTCTTAAAAAGGGCCACGCTGTAAGGCCAAAATTATTATTTTGGGGTGGTTTTTTTTGCTTAACAACAGGGTCCTTTTTTTTTTTCTCAACAAGTTTGGTCTCCCCCTTTTTTTTTCCCCAACAGAATTTTTTTCTCTGGTGTTTTTTTTTGGGGGGGAGGGGGAGGGAGGGATGTTCGGTATTTTTGGTTAAACCATCTGGCAACCCTAAAGACTCATGGGAGTGGAGTTTTGTTAAAGGTTGAGACGCTGTACTTTGTCCCTTGACTGTGTGAGAGTTAGTAAATATTTTGGGGGCAAGGCACTCACAGTCAAAGCACAGACACCGTTCAAAGCACTTTCTGTCAAAGAGATTAGCATGTTTCTGATTATTTCATGTTCTGGACAAAGTCTGTGTTTTAAATGCAAACAGAGGAGGTTTTTTTAAAAAAAACAAAGGCTAGCCTATTTAAGAATGGCCATCAGTCAGAGTGGGTACAGACGCAGCCCATCTCCTCCTGACAGCACCCTCCAACGTACGGCTGACGTCAGGTTCAATGCTCCATTTGTCTACTTGTCCTACAACTGTGACCAGGCAACTCTCTCTCTCTCTGAAATATCTTCCCCCAAAAGGTGGGCAGAATCACCATCAGCTGAGTGTTCAAATCCCTCCTTACAAGATACTCATCACACCTCAGGGGAGTGGAATGAATCAAACTCATATATGTTGCATTTCATTTACAGACAGTTGTTCAAAGTGTTCAGCCATGCAGTGCAAATCCTTTTCTTGAGGAGCCATGTTATCTTATTGCTTTAACCACTGTCCATCATTCTTCTTGCAGTCGCCGCCCCTGCCCCCCCCCCCCCGCACACACACACTGTTTTGAGTCCTTTTGTTTTTCTTATATGAAATGAGACAGTAACTTCTTCCAGGCAGGACTTTGTGCCTCCAGTATATTGTCATTTTCTTATTTCCTGCCCTGAATTCAGGGCTCTGCTCTCTGTATTTCTGCGAGAGGAGATTACCTCACTAACATGTAAGAAATCCAGCTTCCAGCTTTGTGGACCTGGTCCAAAAGTCATTGACATGATTGGAAAGAGTCCCGTTGACTCCAGTGGACACTGAATAAAGCCCTAAATGTTGGTGAGGTTTAAACTATTTGTTCCAAGAAAACAGTAAGGCCCTTACCTCTGGCCTTGATAGGTAAGAACCTTTCCAGTGCCCTTGAAATAGAATCTGGAAGCTGTTTGCGGTGAAAAGGGGTGGACTTACTACGAACAGCTTTCCTTTATGCTCACCAAAGCTGAGAGATTTTGCTTTTTCACATGTTCTAACTTTCCTGGAGAATAGCCTAAAGCTCCTGCTTTAAATTAACACGAGGCAGGTCCGTACTAATTAAGACAAACCCTTACATACCATAGTGAGTGGTGAGTTTTCTTAGATTAAAAATATAGGTTGTTCAGGATAGAAATGTCTCTTGGGCCAGTATCTAACAAATAAAAAACCAGGAGGGTCTTTTCTGCCTGTGTGTCAAAGCTGGGTGGGTCTGGTGTTGGAACCATACAAGGAAATTCTTCACCACATGCGTAACTAAACTGTGGAACTCACTGCCTCAGAAAGTTGGGAAGCCAAGAACTTAGCAAGATTCAACAGAGGATTGGAGGTTTCTATGGATGGTTTCTGGCAACATCCATGGTCTGGCAGGGCCATGGATGTTCCTGCCCAGAGAGCTCCAGGGCTGGCAGCCTAGTGGCTGGAGGGCCTGCGGCTGGGATCCTGGCCAGAGCTGGGGCTGGTCATTGAAAGAAGTGAAGAACTAGCAAAACTAGGATTGGAGTCACTATATCATGCCCCACAATCAGAGGAACTATACTGATTTACGCCTGCTGAGTATTTGGCTATTGACATGTGATCACTGTGTCGTAAATGTTAGCCCCTTCCACCACCATCATTTTAAGATTCTTGTCTTACAACGCTTGTCACATTATGTTCACATTCTGAGCTACTTTGAAGCCCTTATAGGGTGAAAGATGGTTTATGGTGGTTCAAGTAGGCTGAACCCCAAAGAATGGGGAAGCCACTCCCCAAAGCTGGTGCTTATTCCAATACTGAGATTTACCAAGCCAGCACAAAATAGCTTCTACAACACCTTACTGGTTACCCAGAAGTCAACAAGACAGTCTCTTAAAGCAACCCAGTATTATGCCTTGATCCAGACACCCAAGTCATATAAAGTTTTACCATTCCCAAAGGATTGGTTTCATTACCTCCCAGGTCAATGAATATTTCAGATTGTATCCCAAATACACCCTTACAGCCAAATCTTATTAACTCAACTAAAATATTTAAAGAATAGAGAGTTTTAGTTAAAAGATCAATATATGTACTGACATGAGTACTGACCTAGGAGCAGATTCATTGTAGATGTGGTAAACTTTGTAGTTGCAAAGAGTTCTTTCAGACTCAGCCCTTAGTCCAGTGCCCAAGTTCATATTCGGGGTGTTCCAGTTTAGGACTGAGATCTCAATACTTATGTCTTAGGCTTCTTCTGTGTGAAATCTTAAGCAGATGTGAGATAAAAAGGATCAGGTCCCAAGGGTCTTTATTTAGTTTTCTTGGATCCTCTTGACCATTCAGTAGTGAGTGAACAATTGGACTACAGGTTGGACCTCCCTGGTCTGGCGCCTTCGGGACCTGACAGGTCCTCACTGAGGGATTTTTCCAGACCGGGCAGGTCATTTCAGGGCCTCCCTGACTCCCCTCTCCCTGCTTCCTGGCTCTCCCTGCAGCCCAGCTGAGCTGCACGCCTGCTCCCAGCCCCTCCCCAGCCCCTCCACAGCTGACCTGTGCGACGGCTCCCTGTCCTACCCCTTGCAGCCCAGCTGAGCCACAGGCTGGCTCCTGGCTCCCCCCTCGCAGCCCAACTGAGCCATGTGCTGGCTCCCAGGCCCCCACCCCCCTCTGCAGTGCGCTGGGACGCTCTGATCCTGGATCATCTGTGGTAATGTTGGACCATGGATGTTGCTGGACCAGAGAATCCCGGATTTTAGAGGTGCAACGAAATCACCTATCTCCCATGCATCATGGGTAACTGGCTATTGAGGTTAGTGTAAGACAATTTTCCCTCATTCACAGATGGTTTGCTATATACTTCAAAGAGAGCTGACTACAGTATAGACAGGAACCATCTGATTACATTGTTAACTCCTTACAATATACATGCAAACACACAAACCCACAATTATTTATCAGTATGTCCCTAAAGGTTGAATGTGGGTCATTTATCCTGCAGGATGCTTAACCCTTTCTTGGCCTTGTGTCACAGAGGATCTCTGGTTAACAGTACCTCTGCCTGGGACTAGTTTAACACCCGAACCAGTTTACAGCAACCTAGAATCGGAGACTGGAGCCCAGTGCAACACAAAAAAAGAATGCCTTGCTTTGTTCTGGCATTTTCTCTCATCCCCAGGGCTCTTCTTCCAATCCTGGTGGAGTTTTCCAAGCCCTCCTCCCCACCTGGGCTCTTATGTCCAGTCCCAACTGTCAGGGTTTCTTCTGCTGTCCTGTGTACCACCGCTCACTAAGCTTTAGGCTCCAAGCTCCCTGGTGTTCTGGTCCTTCAGGAACTCTCTCCTCTCCTTTCTTCTTCGGCGCCCACAGTTGTTCATCCGCATCACTACAGCTCCCTGAGCTTCTCCCTCTCACCACAGCCACCTTCTGTTTTTTATAGGGAATTGCCCGATTCTCTCCATAGTGGGCTCATGCCACAATCAGACATGGCTTAATCACGGGCTCTACAGCCCACAGGGCAAGTCATCCTGTTACAGATGGCTACCCTCTCCCAAGCGGAGTAAAAGTCTGAGGGCCAGATTGTCATGCTGTCTGGAGCAGCATACAATGGTGAATGCCTGACTTTCAGAGAACCAGGAAGACACCCTAAACTGGTCTATATGATCTAGAAATTAGGTTTCATCAAGGCAGTAACAAATGTGAATTCCTGGCTCACTATACCAGTCTTAGCATGGAGTCCTTCATTAGCATTTTTTGGTGTGTAATTTAGTTGCAAGAGTATTGACCAGGTAAACGTTGGCTATTTCATTGTGATGGAAAGAGATAAGTGAAAACAATACAAGTAACGTCCCATTAGTTTTTTGAAGTTTAAACACACATAACTATATGTAAAATCACTGGGATTGAATAGACAAGTGAATTGACCTGAATACCCTCTAGCATGACCTGTTAGCCAGAGTCACATTAATTTTTCAGCTGGTGTATAGTCCTTGCAGAATGGAGCTACCTGCTAAGGAACTGGTCCTGGAAGTAGGCAACTTGGTGCTTTGTTTCTTGAAACATAATTTCCAGAGGACACGATCGGGGGAACCATCAGGCAGAGATGAGTGACCTTCAGAGTCGATTGCTATCTCTGTTCCTGTAACACATGCACGAGTAGTGGGACAGGAACATTCCTGCCTCTATTACCAGCAATTTTTTATCTTCTGTCTATTAGATCAGAGTAAACATGAAGCATTAATATTTAACCAAACTTTTGTGTCTGGCTGCGTGTTTTTTTTAAAGAGAAGACACCGTTGATTTAGAGTCACTTTGGAAGCTTGTGGACCAGCAGCAATGTATCCCACAGTACTGTTCTGGTGGGCTGTTACTCTAGCACACTGTGCTCTTGCGGGAAATGGTAAGTATCTTTGCCTTTTGCATAGCAAATAATCTGTATTGTGAGTGGACAATGAGGAAGGGGGCACCTGGTGGATGGGGGAGCAGGGGTTTGCAGAATCTGTGGGTGTTTTTGAGCAGTTGGAAACAGTTTAAAACTTTCCTAGAAAACTATCGCCCTCATCTATACGCTGACCGCATTGCACGCACCCGGGGTTCCTTGCATTTCTCAGATCCCCTCTCCTAGCTTCCTGTGTGCCACCCGACCATCTCTCTCTATGTCAGCGACTCCCTGCTACCTTCCCATTCCCTGCTCCATGCCATGGACTTTGTGTCCCTGTGGCCTCCCTATACCCCCATAGCAAGATCTTCTACAACTCCAGGAGCTCTGATTACCTCCCATCTCCTCTTCCCCAATTCAATTGTCCACTATTTTCCCCCTTTCCAGAGACTGAGTGTGTGTTCCCCTATCCTCCTTTCCTCCCATATCCTGCCTTCTCATGGCAGGGGCTCTGGGTGGTCCCCTCATTTCTCCCTCTGCCACATCCCAGGAGCACTGTATGTCCTCTCTGTTTGTTTGAAATAAGCAGAATAAAAGACCTAAAGAGTTAAACATTGCACAGATTTAGACAAGATTCAGGGTTTTGTATACAGGGAGCTCTGCTTGCTTAGTGCCACGGCAAACACGCCATTAGAAATCTTTTTCTTCTTTTGCTTTATCTTTAATAAAAGGTTAAACTCGTTAAAGCATTTGAAGTACTAAATATTAAATTCAGTTTTCTTTATAGCATCCCTTGTTCCTGCTCCCTGTAACTGGAGACAGCTTTTAGAAGAAACCCCTCCTTTATCTAGCAGTCTTTTATGGTAATTACTGTCCTATTGGGAGGAAAGAGGCAAATTTAGTTAATTGAGATGGGCTGGAACGCCATGACTGCAGTTGCTCTTAAAGGCTGAGACCATTTCTCAGAAAACAAAACAAGACCAATGCATGTGCAGTGGGGAGAGAAAAGAGTAGAGAAGGTAGAAAATGCAACTTTTGTCTCTGGCATTGATTTCCATTTGCAACCTCGCTGCTGGCAAAACATAGGGAAAGCACTGTCAGCCACTCAGAGCCCTGGCTAAACTGAACAAGCTGTTTTGGGCATTGCTTTTTGGTGTCTTTTTCTGGTCACCGGCTCAAAGCGCAGTGTTGCAAAGTATGAAGTCTTGGCCTGACTCAGAAAAGGAAGGAAAAAGCAGTGAGGAAACAGAAGCAAAGAGGTGGGAAAGGAGGAAAAAAAAAACCACACACAAGAGTGGGTGTATGAGACACACACACAAAACTCACATTCCAGGTGGTGGGTGGGATTCAGCCGGTAGAGATGGTAATGTCCTTTGCCCAGGCCTGCCAAGCAGGGGAAGCAAAAGGGGCAACTGCTCCAGGGTGCAGTGATTGAAAAGAGCCCGGGGTTGCCAGCTGCTGCTGCCACAACTGTGGCAGTGGTGGTGGCCAGAGCCCCAGACCCTCTAAATCACCCCCAAAGCGGCTCTCAGGGCTGGTTGGGGGCAGGGCTAGCTGCTCCAGACAGTGCTGAAGGCTAATTGCCCTCAGTTCCCCCTTTCCAACCCTCCTGCTTGCCTAGGGGCCCAGTGAGTCTGTCGGCCTCACTGCCTCTGCCTTCCTTTCTCTGGCCTGGTCTGGTCAGAACCTCTTTCAGGCTCAGGATGAAAAAAGGCCCCACGGCCCGAGAAGATGGTGGAGATGGCAGCCATAATGGTGAAACTCGCTCTGGTCACCGATTTTTCTCCCTACATTATTTTTTTAAGATTCTTAGAAGGGACTGATGGGCAGAACAGTCCACCCTCATATTATTTTGTCTATTGATTCAGACTAATATCCAACACACCAGTTTTGGCTAATTGATTTCTGATTCCACCCTTTCCTTGTTTCGAGGACTGTTTTGAGATTTGCTTAGACTAATTCAGTTGTCTCTCTCCGGCATCTTTTCCCATCAACATTCATTACCGTAGGCCATTGTGACATCTTATGAACTTTCACTTACTTTTAGTGTAAATGTGTATGCTCAACAACTCTTTCAGGCATTTTCCTCCCATTCCCAGGGTTTTCCGTTCTTCCCACCAATGTCAAGGGTTCTGTGTGCACCCCATTATCTCCCATACAAAAAGGAAAGATATAAAAATGAGGGGGGAGAGAAATAATTCAGGATATGTCTACACAGCAGCTTTATTTCGGACTAACTGATGTTATTTCAAAATAACAAAGAGCATGTCTACACTGCAAGCCATTATTTTGATATAATGTTGAGCTGGAGAACTTCTTACTCTGACTCCTGTAACTCTTATTTCATGAGGAGTAAGGGAAATTGAAGGAAGAATGTTCTTCCAAAAGCTTAATTTGGCTTTTGGCACTATTTCAACATAAGGTACGCAATTGATGTAGCTCAAGTTGCGTAGTTTAATTTGACTTTAGCACTGCTGTGTAGACATACCCTCAAGGTGTTGTCATTTTTAAACTGGCTTGGGAGGATCTGCAGAGCTGAAATGGGGGTATCAATATTTTGGAAGGTGTCACCATGTGGTTCTTTGATCTATGGACAGTTATTGACAGACAATCTGAGAAATGCCTTTGAATTGAGTGTAAGACTTTTGTGCTTGAGTGCTCTGAATCATACAAACAAAAATATTCTGCCCATTAAAACTAAAACCTTCTATTGTAAAATGCTGCCTTTCTTCCAGTGTGCCCCAAGCCCCCTGAAGTGCCATTTGCTAAAATTGATGTAAGCAAGAGCATATACGAAAGGGGTGAAGAAATTACGTACACCTGTGATCCGGGTTATAGGCATCACAGTGGCCTTAAGACGTATGTTTGCCCTTGGACTGGTAAATGGCCTCTCAATACAATGAGATGTATACGTAAGTAAATCATAAGTACCATTTCTAGAGGTTATATTCTGCTTTCACTAGATTGTGCATTGGTTTGACACAGGCTTTTTTGTGGCTCATGCGATATATGATCTAGCTGTGATGCTTTTATTTTCTGTGGTCTTGCCTTTACAGTCTAAGAACTTGACTTTGCACTCAGTTCTTAGAATGGAAAGTAGACAGCCATTTTGTTATCAGACTTCCTTCCATTAGACAGGAGCTGCCCGTTTCACTCTCTAGTGGGAGCTTTGGTTTTGTTTTTCTCTTGTTCATTTCCTTAATACAAAATAAAAGATGCTTAGATTGAAATTATATAGAGCTGTTCTTTATATACGGAAAACTAACAATTTATGATGTTTATAATCAAGATTGTAACTCACCTTTTCATTCTTAAAATTGGAAGTTTTGTTCATTCTATTGTTTTAAAGTGTGAGGGTAATATATTGCTAATTTTGACTTTAATAGCATCTATAGAAATCTATGTTTGTTTACAAAATCCCATTTACTTAAATGGAAGGCAGGATCAGGCCTAGATAACTTTAATTTTATGGAGTTCCATCACAGGCGGGTTATTTATATCACATGCTTTTCATAGCCCTTGGACAATAGATCATCAAAGCTAATTTAATCACTAAGAATTTTCAAAACCATCTTAAGTATATTTTGATTTCAAATATAAAATGTATACAGTCATGAAAATGTGTACAAAAAGGTGGAGAGATTTGAATGACACTACTTATTAAATGATCTACATACTGTCACTGCTTTATTTTATACATCATGAAATAATATTATCCTCTTTTATCTTTAAACAACAGCAAAGAAATGCTCCTATCCTGGACCCTTGAGAAATGGAGTAATTCATTTTATAGACTTGAACTATCAGAGTTTGGTGCACTTTTCATGTGAGCCAGGGTAAGTTCTCCAATCACCATGGCGTTAAAAAAAATAACCTAAGTTGCACTATTAAGTTGTAGCATCCGATAGCCTTCTTCAACATAATAAATGAGATCCTCTTTTTTATTAATTGAGAAAAGCTACAGAAATAAAAATGATCCATTTCATATTTTATGGAGGTGAACATAGGAATTGTTATAGTAGCCTATCACTGAAGACACTAATTTCAAAGGATTTTATTAAACACCCATCGTGAACACTTAGGCCAGGTCTACATTAGACCTGGAAGATCGGCTTAAGGTACGTGACTCCAGCTATGTAGAACATGTAGCTGGAATTGACTTACCTTAAGCTGAGCTTGGCACCATCCCCACTGTGGGAGGCCGATGGGAGTAAATGTTCCCATCAACTTCCCTTACTCCTCACCACTGCAAGGAGTATAGATGTCAGCCAGAGCATCACTCTGGGTATGTCTACGCTGCGGGGATTTTCTGGAGTACGGGAGGTATCCCTGAAAAACTCCGCCACGTCCAAGGAATGCGTTTGCTCTTCTGCTTTTTTTTGCAGAAGAGCAAACGCGCTTTTTTGAGGAGCCCTGTATACCTCATTCCACGAGGGATAAGGGCTTTGCCGAAAGAGGAGGCTTTTTGGCCATTTGGCCCCGTCTAGACTGGGCCAAATGGCAGAAACGCTTCTACCGGAAAAGTGATCAGAAAAAGCTATGCAATTTGTGAAGCGCAATTTGCGTAGCTTTTTCCGACAAAGGACTGTAGTCTAGACCTAGCCTCAGTGTTCGATTTACGGGTCTATACTAGACCCTCTAAATCGAACGCCAGAACATCTATCTCAGGCACAGTGATGAAGACGTGCCCTTACATAATTATTTTGTTATGGAAATGATACTACTTAAAGTACATAACAAATAAAATGAGCATACTTTTAAAGAGCAAAACGAGGACATATTCCATTTTTAATATAAAACATTTCTAGAAATAAAGTGATGGTTTTATGATTCTCAAAATCATAGTTCTTATAGACATCCATCTTCCAGCTTTCCTGTTATGTTCAAACTTGGGCAACATAGAGGAGTTGTGTGTTGGAGAATAATTCAACCTTGAATGCTGTGGTAGAGGATTGGGCTAAACCCAAGCAGCAAGTTTAAGGCAAAAGAAGATCAAAGCTGTATTAAAAGTTATAAGTAAGCTACTGAGAATTGTGGTGTATGTTTTTTTTTAAATCTCAGGCCCTAAAACAGGCATAATGCCTTCAATTTAAAATGCCCATATATAAGAGAAATCCAGTGCAGTGAAACTGCAGGCTAGATTGAAAAATTAAAAGAAGAAAATTGTGAGTCCCTAATTAATAAGAAAACTGCAAGAGCCTTAAAAAAGTGAAAAATCAATGAAAGGTTTGGGAATAATGGCAAAAAAAATTGTCAGAATGACTGGTGCTTCCATCAGGATAACATAGAGCGATATATGTGATCCCTCAAGGCACACCAGTCCTCAATGAATCTCCCTGTGGACTTCAGTGGACGTTGGACTGGACCACCAAGGACCAATCTCAGTCCAGTTAGTCAATGCTGAAATTCTCATGGACTTCAATGGGGATTTGGCCCTTAGTAAAACTAGCGAAGGTAAAATTATGGGGATGACAGACAGAGGGAACTTTGGGACCCTGTGAACTGAGCTGACAAAGAAATAGAGAGCAAGGGGATTGAAATTTCAATATTCAGTTCAAGTTAACAAAGTGATCTCCAGAGAGCATCACTGAGACTGAGAATGTGGGGAAACAAGGTCATATGAAAATAGCTCTGTTAGAGATACTGGAGCTACTAAACAACTGATTTTTTTTTTAAATTCACTTGTCAAGCTCCCAAATATTCAAGAATTGGGTTGGAGAACAGGTCTGTCTCTCTCTCTTTCTCAGTGTATGTCTACACAGCAGTTTTTTTGGGAAAATGGCCGTTTTTCAAAAAAATTGTCACTTATGTCCACACTGTAATTGTGGTTTTTTTGAAAAAAAATGAATAAACGGGGTTTTCTGACATTGGTAAACCTCTTCCTACGAGGAAGAAGCCTTTTTCCAAAAGAGCTCTTTTGGAAAAATGCATGTGTGAACAGGAGAGAGGGAGTTCTTTCGAAAGAAGAGGAAAAAGCACAGGTGCCCTGGTGGCCACTCTGTCCATAGTGTTTTCAGCTTAAATGCGAGACAGTGTCCACACTGAATAAGTGCTATCTTTCGAAAAAGCAAATTGCTTTTTCGATGGACTTTGACAGTGTAGATACTCTCTTTCGGAAGAAGTTTTTTCAGAACATCTCTTCTGGAAAAGCTTTCTCCGAAAGAAGCCTGCAGTCTAGACATAGCCTCACTCTGTTTAATATTGGCCATAGCTTAGTGGGGGATTTTGCTACTCCCAAGAGGACTCACAGAAATGGAACTAGTTCAAATGGCAGAGGTGATTTTTATGAAAAAAAAAATCTATACCAACTTCTCTCCCCTTTGTAAATACTCTTCATACAGCGTGAAATGGATTCCTTCATCAGAACTCCATAACATCGTAGGCTTTTGGGGCTGAAATATTGTTCCTGTCTTTCTCTGCACAGAGACTGAAAACCTGAGGTTCACCCTAATTTAATCTCCATATGCAGCAGCACAACACACTTTTACCCAGGGGGTGGCTGGTTTGGAAAAGTGATCTCTCTGCCAGTAAATTCAATACATTCCAGTAAATCAGAATAAATTCAGAAGAGTTGGCAAAGAAAAATACAGAGACAGATGTTTGATAGCAGCACGTTGGCAGAACCAATGATACAGCTAGCTCTGAAGTGCTGTTGGGTAATATTAAAACTGGGACACGATCTGTAGAAACAAATCATGTGAGTGAAAAAAATTGTATGTAGACAAAGTTTAAAATAATATCCTGGACTGCTGATGGGGGAGCGGAGAGGAGGGGGGCAGTTGCCCAGGGCCTGGCAATTCAAAAGGACCCAGGGCTCTTGGCACCTGCTGCCACTACTGTGAGTCCTTAAAATGGCTCTGGAGTGCCATGCGGCATGCTCCAGATGTCTCTACGGGCTAGTGGGAGGACAACCGCAGTACACGTACTCTGAGTGGCTCTGAGAGCTGGCTGCTCCCAGCCTCACCCTTTCTGGGAACACAGAGCCACCCTTATACACACACCTTGCCCAGGGGCCTGGCAAATCTGTCACCCCTCCCCCCACCTCTTCGTTACAAATTAAGCATGGGTTTCAATGGTTTGCTCCTCTGGGAAATGCAGTGTAACCGTAAACAAAAGCAATTATGAGATGCAGTGTAATAATGAGATTTGATTGATGGCCCTCGTTTTCCTCACAATAATTTTCCTGGTTTCCAGCTGTGTCACACAGAAATGACAGAAACAGGATGAGCATTTCCTTACAGCTCAGTGTAAATACTTCCAGTTAGTTACACAATCATGGAAGTCTGGAGATAAGCACTTGAGAGGGAATGTATATGAGAACTGAACTGGGCTGACTGGTGTCTTCTGGTAAAGTTATGCACTAGTATCTCCCCTGAAGTACCTCATTTTATATGAACAGATTCAATGTAATTGCCATAGATAATTAAGCACTGCTCCCAAGAAGCCATTTATTCTACCATCCACTGTATTGATGACTGATCAATATTTTTTCTTGGCGTGCATGCAGAGTATTAATCAATTATATAAAAACATGATGTCAAATGCAATTTATAGCTGAAGGTGGAAGACATTGGCCTCTCATATTACTTCTTTTTCTCTTGTGAAAATGTGCCTTGAAGAAATTTGCGATATTAGTAGTAAGTCAAATTTTTCAGATTTAAACAAATTCCCATCAAAATCAATAGGTGTTTGAACTACTGGAGGATTCTAGGATTTGGACCATACAATGCAGAGCATGTCTGCTTGTTGGGGTCTCTTTTAGGCCATGTCTACACTACAGAGAAGATCGATGCTGCTGCAATCTAGTGAGGACCCGCTAATTTGAACAGAGAGGGTTCCCCCATCAGCACTGGTAGTCCTGCTCCTCGTGAGGAGTCAGGGAAGTCGATGGGAGCATGTGCTCCCCTTGATATCCCAATGAGCGGATGGTACGAAAACGTGATTTAAGATCAGTCGACTCTAGCTACATAATTAATGTAGCTGGAGTTTTGTATCTTAAGTAGACTTTCCCCTTTAGTGTAGACGAGGCCTTAGAAGTACTAGTCCCTCTTGTAAAGATCATTTCCATTCTGTTATGTGTAAATGGCTTCAAAGTTTGCTGATAAATGGATGCCTTTTTTTCTCAGATACATTCTCAATGGAACAGATGCCATCCAGTGCATGGCAGATGGACAGTGGAATGCAACACTACCTGAATGCCAACGTATGTGTCTCAAATATTACATTCTCTGGGCCTTCCTTTTATTTACATTCAAGACATCTATGTCATTCTGGCCTTTTAAGGACCCTTGAAGTGGGCCTATATCCACTCCCAGGCTTCGTAGTAGCACCTGAGCAGTGTAAAGGGGCCTCAGTGTAAATAAGAATAAGAGCTTCTGTCTTTGATGTGACGTTTGTTGATGTGTGACTTGTTAAAAGAGAAGCGTAGTTTTATATATATATATATATATATATATATATATAATGGCCCATTCATCTCAAGAGACGGTGGTAAGCAACGGCAGTGACAATCTATGAGTGCCTGGATCTGCAACTTTTTCATGACCAATATTGGATTTGCAGTGAATTACAATAGCTACATGCCAGTCTACTTCCGTTTTCATGAGTCTGAAACGTTTTCCTTCTGAGGCGGAGTTCTTTTGCATGACTTGCAGAGGTCCTATCGAAAAATGACGTGCCCTGTTGTAATAATTGTCACCAGGTATTGTGATCTGATGACGCAGATTCCCAAGAGCTTGGACTGATGTTAAACCTTTTCATAGTGTTTTTACATATATCCTTGAATCTTAACTTTGGCCTTCCTCTTGCCCTTGCTCCACTTGTTAGCTCACCGAAGAGGATTTCTTTGGGAAGGCATTTATCACTCATTCTCCTCACATGGCCAAGCCACCAGAGTCTTCTGTTGTTAAGGATCGCTATGAGACTGGGTATGCCAGCTCTTGATAGGACATCTACATCTGAAACTTTGTCTTGCCACTTAATATTCACGATTCTATGAAGGCAGCGAAGGAGGAAACTGCTCAATTTTTTCTCTTGGCACAGGTAGATAGTGCCATTAAATAAGGCTGCCCTACCCCTTCACTCCGCTGGTTGAGGGTCTGGGATACTTGGGTCCCTGGTTTACTTTGGATAATCCAATTGGCATATGAACCATGATTGGTCACTGGCATCCAAGGGATAGTGACTCCTTACGTCACCCCAGGGAAGAGAACCCTGACAGAAAATTCCCCACTGCCTTGTGGGTAGGTTTGGGAGATCCAAAGGCTATCGGAGTAAACCCAGACAGATAATCCTGAGTGGAGACCCTAAGGCGGTTAACAGTGAGGTTTCATCCAATCTGCTTTTCCGGCATCTCTGCAGTCAACTCAGTTCCTAACGTACTGGCTTTTGTCTTTCCTTTGGACCGAACTGGGGTGACCGAGAGGGGGATAGTGCCGCTTGGGCAACGCACTTTCCTCAAACACTAGCCCAGGCAATGCAGCGCGCAGGAGGAGACACTTACCCACACACAGCTATACACAGCTACTACAGTCGATACAATAAACCAACTTGCCTCCGGCTTGGTAGCTGGAATGTGTGGACAATGTGTCCTGGACTTGAACCTGATCATGATCTTACAAACACGGATTCAATACATAAAACAGCAGTCATAGATCAACAGTTGCATAAATTGAATGTTGACATTGCTGCTCTCCAGGAGATCAGTCTGGCAGCTGTTGGATTAGTAAAAGAAACCAACTACACCTTCTTCTGAAAGGGTTTGAGTTCAGAGAAATGCTGTCTTTATGGAGTTGGCTTTGCTGTTCAAAACAATCTGATGAACTTTATCATTACACCCATAGCTGAATCAGAACACGTTATATCCTTAAAGCTCAGCACCAAGTCAGGATATATTAACATCATAAGTACTTATGCACCCACACTAATGTCGTGCACTGAAGACAAGGTCCGCTTCTATGGTAATCTTCAGAAAGTTGTCGATTCCTGTTCATCCGGTGAACTGTACATCCTTGGTGATTTTAATGCAAGAGTAGGCCGCGATCACCAGTCCTGGCCCATTTGCCTAGGTCATCACGGCATTGGGAAAATGAATGAAAATGCTCAAAGGCTTTTTGAATTCAGTTCTCAGAATCATCTCTCCATCACTAATACTTTTTTCAACTTAAAAGACTGTCACAAGGTCTCATGGCGCCACCCCAGATCTGGTCACTGGCTAGTTTAATAATCTGTTCAAAAGAATGGGAGTCTGGGACTCTTGAATTTAATAGTGGAGCAGAGCTGTTGCTGATTCTCTGCTGTTTCAGCAGGTCACTTATCCACTCTGCCTTAGTTTCCTTCTCTATACAACTAGGATATTAGGGAAACCCTGCAACTCTGGTATAGGTGTTTTGTTTTGGGGTTTTTTGCCATCATAATCTACCCTTCACAGACATAAAATGCTTTGAGATGGGTGGGCAATAAAACAGTGGCCATTTACCATGGTTAGCCCCTGGCCGGCCAACTCCACTATATTGACCTACGCCTCCACAGGTACCAGTAATCACGGCTCTCACTGGACATGGATCACTGGTCTCGGCCAATGGGAGCCGCAGGAAGTGATGCGGAGTGGGACATTGCTTCCCACAGCTTTTGTTGGCCGGGCGTAGTGATATGTAGCCAGCTGGAGCTATGATTGCCTGTATCTGTGGACGCGCAAGTAAATATTGCGACGGGGGCCCGCCAGGGGCTAGCCCTGGCAAACTAGATCCAGATCCGAGGCCGGTATTTGCCCATCCCTGCTCTGAGAGAAGTCACATATGCTGTAATAGTCAATGTATTATTATATTGTCTATAAAATTTTACAGCAATCCATAAATTACAAACATTGATGCCACTGAGATTTTAATCTTATCTCATTGTTTTGGCAATTTCTCTGTGGCAGTATGCATATCATCGGGGCATAGTGCTGGTTCTATGTGATTTTCCTCAAGGCAGGTCAGTGATACTCAGACCTCTGGTTTGGGAGCCAAATGAGTGATCAGCATTACCCAAAAGAGCCCCAGGACAGGTTGGACCTCTCTGGGCTGGCACCTTCTGGTCCTAGAGGAGGGATTTTGCCAGACCAGGGGAGGTCATTTCTGGCCCCCTGCTGCCGGCCCCACCTCCTGCCCTGTGGCCCCACCGGGCTTCCTGGCTCCCCCTGAAGCCCAGCTAGGTCACATGCCAGGCTTCCTGCCCCTCCCCAGCCCAGCTGGCCCATGCATCGGGCTCCTGCTCCCTCCCCCCCCCACCTCACATCAGGCTGGGCTCCCAGCCTCACACACCCCACAGTATGCTGGGACTCTCTGATCCTGGAACATCCATGGTCCTGCCAGACCACAGATGTTGCCAGACAAGAGAGTCCCAGTTTATAGAGGTGAAACCTATAGTGTGAATTTGTTGTTTTATTTACTGTAGTACTATATAGTCATATTTAAACAGCAGGACAGGAAATATTTTGGGAGTGAATGTGCATGTATATAGTCTCACAGCAAAACAACTGACCATGTATATTATTTTTATCAATACAGTTGGTTAACAATGTAGTAAAAGCATTTGACTGGTTAATTACTTAGACTGGTTAATAATTAAATCACATCGTCTTTTAACACCATGTGCTGCAAAGACCTGCATGAGGCAGATTAAAGAGCCACTTGTAGCTCATGAGCTTCAGTCTGAGTATCACTGAGCCAGATTTTTAACATATGTGGAATAATGATGCTTTGCTTTTTCCAGCTGTGACTTGTCCTCTTCCCTCACTTCCTGAATTTGGAGTTATTTCTTACCGTAAACTAAGCCCTGGAAATGTGTCCGTCTTCCAAGACAGGATCAGTTTTGAATGCTTACCATCTTTTGCATTGTTTGGAAATGAAACTGCTACCTGCATGGCCAATGGGAACTGGAGTGATATACCAACATGCAAGTGTAAGTAAATATATTATTACTAATTTACTTTATTGTTGTTTTTTGTTTAAAAGTGTACTCTGCGACCTAACCATTAGGCTACACAGCTGTCAGAGACCCAGCCACAAGTGGTGGAGGATGCAGGCAAAAAGTGGGGCATGGGCTCCCGGCTTCCATAGCTCCTGGCCCAGGAACTCCAAACCGCTGACTCGTCAAGTCCTTAAGTTTGGTGCATGGCCCCAAGAATCCAGATTCTCCTTAACTGGGGCCTCTCAGTAGGTTCCACTTCCCCTTTTCTCAGACTTATTTGTTCCCATGGCTGGCCAAGCAGACGGGCTCTGGTTCACGCATCCTGCTGACCTGGGCTCTTGCATCTTTGCTAGTCAGCCCCAAACTGAGCCAGGCTCCTTCCTTTTCTCCTCCTGCCAGACCTGCCATTGGCTGCACGTAAAGTGGGGCGGGGCTAGCTGGGCTCAAAGGCTTTCTTGTGATGCCAAGCCCTCCTTTCTCCACTACCTCACAACCCTATTCTGAAAAGCTCAGTCAGGAATGCAAGTAGAGGGCTGACAAGGACCTCAAGATGGCGCGTTTTGTAGAACAAAACTCTTCTCCAAGGTAACGACCACCTGTGATACTGTATAAGATTGTGCAGTCAAGAGCAACTTCACTGGAGAGGCGCTGTTCCACTGCTGGGAAATCAAAATCTGGCCTAGGAATATATTCCACTAACTCAGCAGTAGCAGTGAACTATTGAATCAATTTAAGAAATACAGGGTTAGATTGTCAGTTGGTAACTGCATCAGCATAACTCCACTGATTTCAGAGCACCTGTGCCAAATTCCACCATATTAAGATCTGACCCATAGATTATAATGAAAATACTTCTCAATGAAATACTTGTTTCTTTCTAACGTTTTCATCTTTTCTCATCGTGTATCTCTGTGAGAGAGGAACAGAAGAAAGTTTCAAGGTTTGCCATGTTCTCAACACTATATAGACTGTCTTAAACTTCTCCAAGTGACACAGTTTTGCTTTTTTTTACAACAGATGTACAATGTCCACATCCAACAACGATAGAAAATGGATTCATAAATTTTGCAGTTCGCAGAACCTATCATTATATGGAGAGGGTTGATTACGGCTGCCACAGTCCTTATGTGCTAGATGGACCAAGGGAATCAAGGTGTGAAAAAACAGGTAGCTGGTCCATCAAGCCAACATGTAAAGGTATGAAAATATGTACTCTGTACTTAAAACCCATCTACTGACCTGCATTTTCATAAAAGTGTATTGTCGATCTTGAGAGCTATCTTTGTAACAGTGCCCCCTTTCAAAACAAAGCAGAAAGTATAAATGTGTAAAAATGAGGCCTGTAATAAAACATAAAATGATTATTTGGTTCCAAATCCGATCTAGTGTAAGAGGATACAACTAAATTGATTTCAGAGATTATGCACCTACTTCCATTAGGTTGAATTCTCCCTTTCCCTCATCTTTCTTATAACTTGAATGAAAACATTGTACTCTGGTTAGGTCTATGTTAGAAATTTTGATGGTGTTGCAATGTTGCATAGAGCCACTTCCCTCCCTCTGCCCCCGCCTTTTTAAAAGAACCATTTCTATACTGGCAAAAACCTCAGTGTGAAGGCTATCCCAGCAAAAGCATGTTTTATGGTGTGTACAATTATAATTACACCAGCAAATCTTTTCTTCTGTAGACCTGGCATCTATGTCCCTCATTTCCTATGATGCAAATAACATTTTCTGTGATGATGCCATTTAATTTTTTTCCATCCATAAACAGACTGTGTGAAACATATTCACACTTTCAAATCATGAAAAGGGCCAAAGATGCAGTTTACTTGGTTGTTCCCAAGAAAAGATACACCTACAACTGACCTATGAAAACCAGCCACTTGACCACATTCATTAAAGACATGTATCACCTAACCCAGCATACTGGCAATTATTCAGAGGGTAGGATTTTCAAAAGCACCAAAGGCTACGTCTACACCGCACCTCTCTTGCACAAAAGGCTATCCAAATGAAGCATGGATTAACATATTGCTGCGCTTCAGTTGCATCATTAATTAGGGGCCATTTTTGCACAAGAGGCTTTTGCGCAAAAAGGAGCTGCGTACCTGGCTCCATTTTGCGCAAAAAACCCCTCTTGTGCAAGAGCCATTCTTCCTCATTTTTTTAGGAAGAACAGCTCTTGCGCAAGAGGGGGTTTTTGCGCAAAAGCCTCTTGCGCAAAAATGGCCCCTAAATATGCAAATGAAGTTCAGCAATATGCTAATTTGTGCTTCATTTGCATAGCCTTTTGCACAAAAGAGGTGCAGTGTAGAAATAGCCTAAGTGTGCTCCAAAGTCACTTAGCCACTACTGAATATCCCACACAGGGTCTATGCTTCAGCTAGACATTCCTGGTGTTCATGGGGTTCTTCTACCTCCCAATGTTACTTTTGCATTTTCTTCAAAAGACTTAACCTGTTCATTGTTTTTTTTAAAAAAATAGAATTCTTGTTATTCAGAAGCACCATTTACACATTAATTGTTTTTCAGCACCATGTAAAATCCCAGTTAGCAAAGCCACAGTGCTATACAACGGCCAGAAGATAAAGGTTCAGAATGATCTCAAGGAAGGAATACTGCATGCTGAAACTCTTTTCTTTTTCTGCAAAAATAAAGAAAAAAAATGTGGCTATTCGGTACCTACTCAATGTATTGATGGCCAACTCACAGTCCCTGCCTGTTTCAAAGGTATGTACTAATTGCACAAAAGCTTACAGTTTGGGGGACCTGGATTATATGGGCGGTGTTTTCTCTTACTCCAAATCCATACTTAATGGTTGACACTTTTTGGCTTGAAGGGTAGTGGAAAGCTTCAGTGGGAGAAGTGGTCCCAGCTATGGAGAGCATGCACAGCAAGAATCTTCTATGTCAGAGCAGTGCTCTGTGCCAGTTTTGTCCATAGCAGGGCTGTCTAGGATTTGGATGGGCCAAAAACAGAGGCTATGTCTAGACAGCAGCGCTATTTCACATCTTTAAACATACCCATTATTTCAGATTAGATTTCGAAATAACAGGTATGCTATTCTGACGTCCCTGTAACCTGTGTTCCACGAGGGTTTAGGGATGTTTCAGAATAGTTCTTTATTTCAAAATTTGGTGCTGTGTAGACAGCTCCAAATTTCAAAATAAGCTATTTCTAAATTGAATTGAAATAAGATACGCAATTTGCTTAGCTCAAATTGCGTATCTTATTTCGACCTACGGGTGCAGTGTAGGTGCTGACAGAGCCATGGTCAGTGAATCTGTGACTTCGTGAATTGACTGGTCAAAGTTCTCCATGGAGGAGGATTGCAGAGACCATCTTTATGGCTTTGAGACCCTGGAAAATTGCATTCATCCTTCACAGTTGCTTATGCAAGGCCTGTTTATTTAGGATTTACATGCAATTGTTGGGAGGAGGGAGTACGAGTTGGTAATCTGGATTTGAATTTGTAACATCAGGATCACCAAGTGATTGACGGCTTCACTGCAGAATTGAGGCTGCAGACACTTGGTTGGAAATGCAAAATATTTCAAACAGAAAGAACAGACAGAATCTTTCGAACTAATGTCTGTATTAGCAGTCAGGGAAATATAGCAGCATGTTGGCAAGAAGAAGTGCTTTGTGTTTTTCTTTTATTAAATTTGTCCACACAAAATGTTCCTCTTTTCATTTGACAGTGTGGGAGGAGAGAAACCCACCATATGCTCTGTGGTGGAAATGGTTGCTCTCGTATTTTGCATTAGCATCAGATGATGGTTGCAACTGTTGCTGAAATGGGCCTTCTAACAGCATCTTTCTATGGCTCCTCTGCTGTACTGCTAAATTTCACTACATAGTTTGCCCCATGATTATAACTTACATTAATTGTTACATATTTTAAAGAATCTCACCTAGACTTGTAACTTCTTGTTTTCACAGAAATTGGACTTCTGCAATCTATTTGGAAAACTGATCCAGCAGAGTTGACCCCATGTGCTGCAGGAGTGAATTCAAAATAGCAAGATAGTTCTATTAGACACGTTTTACGAAAACAAAATTGTAAAGATGGAAAGGATCATTTAGGTCCCAAGAAATGTATTTGTCTCTGGTCCTTTAACAGCATACTCTCTATTGCTTGCCCAGCAATGTCAAATGTTCTATTACAAATTCTCTCCTGAAATATAGCATGTATTCCTCTGCTCACTTTTCTCTCCTTCTTACTTGACTGTCTGTGCCAGACCACTCTAAGCAATTCCTTTTCTTTTGTATTTACACTCTTCATATATTTGTAATTTGTTCTCAGGCCCTACACCAATGTAGTCCTTTTTCATTCAAGCTGTAGTGTACACTTATTCTTTTAATATTACTTGGTCAGAAGTCCAAATTTCTAGCTCTTTCCTGTTTATCATTTAAAGTCAGTTTTAACAGTATCCACACAGTATTGTACCTTTCTTCATAAAGTGTTTTTCAATGGTGATTATGGCATTGATTTTATTCTATTGTGTATTGTTAACTAAACCTGACAAATTTTAAGTTTGGAAAACTGCCTTCTCAAGTTACTCATTTTATAGTCTGATTTCAAAGCAAACACGTATAAATTCACTGCTTCTCTTTCTAATCTGTACCACAAGTCTGAAAATTCAAAAGAGGGACAGTGGATAGTAAAAAGGGAGGCACTTGTCTAGAAGCTGGAGAAGATTGGCGATTAGGACAGTTGTGTTCTGTCTAGTTCCACTCCTGGGTCCTCACAGAGTATAGCTTCCTTACTCATGTTGAGTATAATGACAGAAGAGTAGGGCTGAAAAGGAACTTGAGAGATCATTTAGTTTAGCCCCTTGTGCTGAGGCAGGACCAAATATACTTAGACCGTTCCTGATGTATGTTTGTAGTATGTTCCTTTGCACATACTCTAATTGGCGTGGATTCTTTCACCCCAGATCAGCCCAGGAAAGAAGGCTCTCTCTATGTAGCTCACATAATGGATCAAATACTCAAAAGAAATATCCCCTTCCTTAAGGCGTAGTCAGAGCTGGTTGCAGCTTCAGGGTCCATAGAGGGGAAGAGAGTGGAGACTGATTAGGCTCAGGCAGAATCAACAGGGATGATGTACCTCACCCTCTTTCTGGCCCTGCAAAGATTCCACAGGCTAAGATAATACAGCCTGGGACTGGACTACCTGTGGCCCGGGAGTAGGAGTAGCACCAGGATCCAGAAAAAGTACAGAGGCATCAGACATGTTAGGAGATAGCTTTAACCTGCTACAGATTTCTTTGGATCCTCAATATTTCTGGCCAGGCCCTGTGACCTAATCTCCAGTGATCAAGTGTGGGGATAGGGATGTAAAACCAGGTTCTTGAAAAAATAAGGGATAAACTCTGAGGAAACCCTGTGAAATGTTTTCTCCTCCAAAACTGTACCCATGTTGACTTTCAGGGGATATGATCTCTGCTACTGAAAATGCATGAGAAACTAGCAAGGTGTTGCACTTCTCATTGTGAGTAATGGCATGTTGTCTTCTTGTAGCCATGTCAATCCAACAAGGTAGGTGAGGTAATATCTTTTATTAGATCAACTTCTGTTGTTGGGAGAGACAGGCTTTGAGCTTACATGGAGCCTCTTCTGTAACGGTGCCAGAAGGAGACACTTAAACTTTCTAGCCTCAGTTGCTGTAGCAAGGAGAGAAAATAGTCATGTGTAAACATATCCATTCAGACTGTATTTGCCCTACCTAGAAGAATCAAATGCAAATGAAATGTCCTATAAAAATACACTTTCTATTACATAAGGAGTTTATTTGGTTTTCAAAGGCCAGTAACTATCTCACGACTTCTGATTCTTTTCCTATTTTCACAATGAGAGTATGTAATGCTATTCTTGCACATAGTTCTGGAATATTAAAATTCCAGTTGTCTGTAGGAGAGAGTATATTACAGGACCTTAGTGCTATTCAGTAGCATACAACATGCATGACAATTGGAAGTGTTCATTTCCCAGAGCTATACAAAACACGCTCATGTAGGCTACAATTTTTAAGGACACCTAAAAAGTTCCCAAATTTTCATCAAATTTCAATAGGATTTGGGTGCAGAGCTTGCTTTGTCTGTTCTGAAAATCCCAATATTAGACATAAAAAATGGTTTAGCTTTTACATGTGATTCTAAATGCATCTGACAAATATTCTATACTGATTTATCTTATTGATTATATTTTATGCCAAATTAATTTTTAACATCCCAAGTAATTAAATGTCTAACTTAAAAATTCTCACACAAACAAGTTGAGTAAAGGTTATCATTTCTGGTTTTAGCAGACTATATATTCTATCTAGCTTATGGTGCAGAGCAGCAACAAGATCAATAGTAGTTCTGGTGAAATCCATTGAACATTTAAAGTAGCTAAGCTGACAAAACTCTTGATTACATGGGATATTAGCCAGCATTCATTTATCTCTTAGATATGTCCCATCAAATGAATGAAATATTCAAACATACGAGCAAAATATGTGTGCACCTATGTATATGTGGGCCCCAAACTATAATTCCTTGTTTGAACTGACATGTCATTCTTCTTGTATTGTTAAGTTTCTAGAACTTAAAAAGGAAAGATTTTTTCAAAATTACAAATAAGACTGTCTTATGTATTTTATGATGTGCACCGGAAATACATTTTTCAATAAAGGATTTTGAGCTCATCTGTGCCATCTCCTATTAAGATAACGTGTGTAGTATCAAGTGGGTCCATGCAAATTTGACAATGAAATGCAGGGAGTGAGAAGGTTGTTTTTGTAACAAATCTTTCTTGTATAGTCCTATTTATTTTTAATATAAACATTTTCAATACCGTACATTTGCAAGCAGCAAAAAAGTATTTTAAGCATCTGACAAACATCTTGATGTGTACCACTAAATTACCTACACTATGCCTCAGTTTATAAAAGAAATAATGTAGAGTATTATTAATAGAAATTGAACTATAGCAACATGAGAGAGCAGTTCCAACCACTTTTAGCAGAGAACAGATGTATTTGTAACTGAGTAGGTGGATGGGCCGATCCAAGACTATTTTTTCTATCTTTATTTCAAGTGGTAGACATGAGAATTAATTTCTTAGTGAGCTGTCAGAAGGGATTTATGAATGTTAGCATGTAACTCAAGACCCTTTTGCGTAACATGGTACAGTCAGACTATGGTAATATAAATAAGAGCTGGATGTTCCTATTTTGCTCCAAATTAAGACTATGCATACTACATAGGATGGAGCTACATAGAAGCTCCAAAAAAACCCAAAACAACAACAAAAAAAAACAGAACATAAACTTCAGCCTAAGCTTTCTCTTCAGCCCTAGGTTTCCTAGGGTTTCCTGCAGAACCCTGTGTTTCCCTAGTTCCCTCTCACCAGAGGCTCATGCCCATCTTTTATATCTTAGTGGAATCAACAAGTTGCACCTTCCCTGCGTGATGTCAGTAGATTTCCTTTGTGGTTTTATGCAAGACTGCAATTCTTGCCAACAGAAGAGTTCTGCATCATGATGTGAGCTCTTATATTTGTTGTGTTAATTTTCATGGAATAAAGAGGTCCAGAGAACCCAAGGTGTTAACACAACTCTGTTACTGTACAAGACTAAACAGTTAAACATAGTTCAGGATTTTGAGCATAGAGACCTCTGCCCGCTTAGTTTCATGGCAAATGCACCATTAAAAACTTTTATAAGCTTTTATTAAAGATTATAGAAAAAGGAAAAACAGTGAGGGCATTTGAAATATAAAGTATGAAGTCAGATTTATTTTTAAAATGTTCTTTAGTCCCTTTTCCTTCAGTTGTAGTAATTTTTAATAAAGGGAAATCCTGCTTTACTGTCTTTTAGATGTTATTAAAGAGGGTTGCAACAGCCCTTTTTGGGGAAAGAAAAGACTAGTTGAGGTGGCCTGGAACTGTTGCTGTTGTTCAAGTCCAAACCCACTTCCCACAAGAGGAGATAAACACACAGAAGCGGGGAGAAACAAGGCCAGCAAAGATAGAAAATTCAGTTTCTGTGTGTTGTGCTAACTCTTGCAATCTTGATGCTAGAGAAATAAGGGGCCAGTGCATGGTTTTATCCACCACTCCAACTCCTGGAAGCATCAAGCTGTCTGAGGTATTGCTTGTAATTGCTCATCTGGTAACAGGTTCACAGCCGTGCTGCAGAAGATGCAGTCTTGACTGCCTAAGCCAGACTCTTACAAATTGGAGGGCAAAAGGAGAGAGAGAAGGAAGAAAGAAAAGTTGGGTGATATGGAACCAAGTCTCTCAGCCTAGGCGGTCTTTGTGATTTAGCTGGACCTGGTGATGTCACCTGGGTTCTTCTGGATTGCCCATTCCAAACAGGTTCTTTCTCAGGATCAGGACAACCAAAGACCAGTGGTGTCATGGTGCATCCAGAGATGCCCGGGGGACAGTAGTAGTGTCAGCCAAGCTCTCTCCTTCTGGTCCAGGTATCACACAGCCTGCCAACTTGATTCTAAAAGAAAGAGAGAGAGAAAGAAAGGCTACGTCTAGATTTCAGGCTTCTTTTGGAAGAAGCTTTTCTGGAAGAGATCTTTCAAAAAAACTTCCGAAAGAGAGCGTCCACACTGCCAAAGCACATTGAAAAAGCAATCTGCTTTTTCAAAAGATAGTATCCATTCAGTGAGGATGCTATCTCGCATTTAAGCTGTGATTACTATGGACGGAGTGGCCACCAGGGCACCTGTGCTTTTTCCTCCTTCCTCTTCTTTCGAAAGAACTCCTTCTTCCCCATCCACACATGCCTTTTTCTGAAAGAGCTCTTTTGGAAAAAGGCTTCTTCCTCGTAGAAAGAGGTTTACCAATGTTGGAAAAACCCTTCTGTTCTTTCGATTTTTTTTCGAAAGAACGTGATTGCAGTGTGGACGTAAGTGAAGTTTTTTTTGAAAAACGGCCATTTTTCCGGAAAAACGGCCATTTTTCCAAAAAAACTCGTTAGTGTAGACATAGCCAGAGAGAGACAGAGAGAGAGAAAGAAAGACTCTTTTTTACTCAAAGAGAATGATGGGCACAATGTCATCCCCTCATTGTTTTGCCAACTATTTAGGCCTAATTTCCAATATACCAGTTTTGGTCCATTGATTTCACATCCCACACTCTTTCTGCTTACTAACATGATCTCAACACAGTCCTGGTAGGCCTTTTTGTTTAGACAAATCCAGTCTTTCCATCCTCATTCTGTATATTTTCCCATTCACATTTGCTACCAGTGACTGGAACATTGTATCCACTTTTGTCCACTTCCACACAGCTGAACTTAATTGCAGTAGACTTGTCAGGCCCCAATTATTACAACATAGCCTACCTTCTGTTAAATGCATCTATGAGCAAGTTGTACCTTGTTGTATTAAAGGACAATTCCACTGAAATCAAAGGCACTGCATTTTTATACACGACAGCAGAATTTCCTCTGATAGTTCAATACATTAGCAATAGTGCTTATTATATCATGAGTATCCGTAGCAAACCTTTGGCTGTGCCCCCAGGGTCCTGCACTTCTGGCGGACAGTGTTTGCCTCAGAGGCTTGCTGTGATCCTCCACACAGTCTCTTTCCCTTTACTAGAGGCAAGGGTCACAGCCTACTGGGCCATCCTCATCACAGGTTAGTTCACCACTTGGAGTGAAAACTCCTCCTTAGTCCTGGCAAGCTTTTAATTGGCTTGAGGTACCTGCTTGATGGTGCTGCACTGGGCTTGGCCCTGGTTATTCAGGGAAAAGGAAAATGTTTACTCAGAGCCTTGCATTAGTGTGTGGCAGCCAGCTGGTCTGGGTCCATCACATATCACATTACTTGAACACTAGCTTTCACACATAGCCACTTTGATCCACTTGTTTATCAGCCTGTCAGAACAGTATATAATTACACGTGAATATGTCCCATCCCAAACTACCTGACAATTTTAAACTATGTATCTAAATTGCCCAAATAAGATTCCTAGTGTGTGGGAACTTAACTAGTGGACATAGTTTCTTTCACCTTATCTACAGAACATTTAGGTAACTACATTCTTATTTGAAAAATCTCTCTATAAATAATTATTACAATGTAGTTGTTTGCTAAAATTAATTTTACCACATCCCAATCCCACATTTTCACAAATAACGGATGATATTTTTGAAAGGAAGAAACCCCTGTGCATTTCAACTATTTCTGAGAAAAAAGAGAAAGATGGACTTGGTTCCATATTGTGAGCAAGGACCACAAAATAAATATTTGATCTGTAAATAAAGTTTCAGTTACAGATAAAAGGAAACTTTTAAAATAAGATAATTTTGTATACTTTTTTCCTCCAGAATTTGTGTAATTAACTCTCAGAGGATAAGAAGCACACTGAACATTTGTAAAGAGATATAATAATTACAATATGCATAAGTATTGCAAACCAGTGGATATTATATGAGAGGTAATTGTGTTAGCAAATAAAGAAACTGTATTCTATTCACACTAGACTCCATGAAAATTATACATTCAATTTTCTTTGTACTTCATATGAGTTATGGAAAGATAGGCCATGACAAGTGTAAGGTTGCTGTGGCATTTCAGAGTTTAACAGTTTCCTGCTCATCACATCTTGCAGGGATATAAATGAAAAGGAGAAACTATTCTAAAAAAGGCCACTGCAGGGAAAAAGGTATGTCTTAGCTTCTTCTACATGGCTGAAGCTGAAAAGTCCTTGGGGGGTTATTAACTCAATGTTTGAAACATTTATTTTGGTTTGAATTTTGTTTTTAAAAATAAAACAATCCCTGAAGAAAGGAATATGAAGTAATCTGTATTTGGGATTTTTATTTTTTCTGCAACCAGCTTACATAGGCATGTTTAGAAATTTCCGTGATTTAAACTAAATTTGGAATTGATTTAATATGGCAAAAAATATCCACATAGGAGAAAATATAGCGCTTTTAAGGACAATGGTAATTACTACAAATTTAGTGACAGAAAATATTCAAGGTTTGTTTTGTGATCTGTTTTGGTGGCTGTGATGGATGGGATGGGTGCTGTCCTTTTCTAAACATCCCAGCATTCAGTAACTAAAGGATAAACCCAGGGTAGCCAGGAAGCGTTGGCAGGGAGCCAGGATAACAAATGGGAAGAAAGTGTTGAGATTTGAATTGAAAGGGAATCTGCCTGGTGCAGTTCTTTTGTGGGTGTTCCACCAGGAGCTGGGGGAAAAAGATGAATTGAACCAGGCAGGAATATTCATGCCTAGAAAAGTAATTCCCATGCTTAGAATTGGAGTGGACCTTGAAGCTATGGATATGTAAGTGATAGGGAATGTTTAATTAGACGCAATCAGGTTATTTTCTTTGTTGTATAGTTTGCTTAAATTCTTCTGTGCTGAGTCCGTGCCCCCCTCCCCACTGTAACTAAAGTTGAATCACAGGGAAGCAATTCTCTGTGCTTTCATCTGTTTGTTTGTTTTTCAGTCGCTCTGTAACACCTAGCTACCAAGTATATCTTTTTGTTTTGGTAATAAAATCACATTTTTTTAGACTATGAGCTGATGCTTGTGTCCTGGAAGGTAATAGGGGGTCTGTGTATGCATGCCTAAGACTGGGAGGCCAGCTATCAGAGATTACAGGTTTTTTTTCAAGCTCTCTTGTGGTCAAAAAGCATGGGGTACCCCTCTGGAAGAAGTTCCCAAGTGCATCTTCCTGGGTTTGAAAAGGGGTTTTTTTTTTACGTAGGTGGTGGCAGCATACCAACCACGGTCATGGAATCTGTGATCTTGGAGAGTTTTTAAGCAGAAGCCTATAGAGGCAAAATACTTTTTAAAATGCCTTGCAGGCCCCCACCTTTTGCACTCAAAGTACCAGAGTGGGGAACAACCTTGACAGTGGCAAATACAGAATTTGCCAAATTCGCAACTACAGATCCATCTATATGTGCCCAGAACATGTAATAAGATATTTAAGACACTGACAGTTAAAGAGCAGAATTAGACTTTCATGGGGAAGAGGCAGATCACCCCAAATTTACCTACTGTAGATATCTTGCAACCTTCCTTTGGGGATTCTGGGGCTGGTCAGGATAGAAGACACTGGATTATACGGATACAATACAATAATACCTATGTTCCTATCCAGAGAAAATAATTAGAATTTCATGATACTAAATATGTAGATAATATTGGTGGTACATGTGCAGTTAACTGTGCTAAGTCATATGCGATTTCCTGTGAAAAGTAACAAGAATTATCTTGTCTGTGTCTGAGCAACTATAGATCAACGAAGTTTTATAAACCCAGCTAACATAACACTAGTTCAGTGGTTCTAAAACTTTTTGGCCCATGGCCCATCCCACTCAATGCAGACCTTTCCGTGGATCACCAGCCAACCACCCATGATGACAAAATGGGTGCGGAAGGCTGTGGCAGGGGCGTGGAAGGGAGGTTTGTTGGAAGAGTGGGCTGAGGGTAGGAGAGGTCTGGGAGGCAGGGAGGGTGCAAGGAGCAGGGTGGGAGTGGGAGAGTCTGGGTGGGAGGGAGGGTACAAGAGCAGGGTAGGGTGTGGCATCTGGATGGGAGAGATGGTGCAGGAGCAGGTTGGTGGTACAGGGGCTGGGTATGAAGGGTGCTTACCTGGCTCAGTGCCTCCCGCTACTCTCAGGCACCATCCCCTGCTGCTCCCATTGGCCAATGGAAGTAATTAGGAAAGTGTCCAGGCAAGTGGTTTCCTGTGTAGAGCTGCTTCCTTCCCCTGCAAGCCAGATCCAGCCCACAAGGTTCATCCCACCTCCCCACAGCAGTAAGTCGGTGCTGGCACTCCAATCTTGCAGAGGTGCGTGTGATGGGGATGGTGCTCCAGCATGGGCTCCCCACTGTGGGGATGGTGGCACGGCTTACCTGCAAGACTGTCAAGGCCCACTAGTGGTCTGTAGACCACACTTTGAGAACCACTGGACTAGATGCATTTTAATATTAAAAGACACATTACAGTCAATCTACAGAACTCTAGTTTATATATCAGAAGGACATGAATTCTCTCTATAAGATTTTACCATTCAATATTATATACATCAGATACATTTCTTATTGTCATCTGTGATTACACGGTTCCTGTCTTCCTCTATAAGCAATGAGGCAGCTATTATAAAATACTATTTTTCAGATTACATAGTGTGTGTTGTGTGTGTATGTGTATATATGTTACAACAACTTAGACTGGTTCTAGAGCAGCAGTGGGCAAAAGGGCCTCCGCGGGCTGAATACAGCCTGCTAAGCAGATGGATCCGGCCTGTGGAGGCCTTGCCGCACCCCTTCCCCCAGGCCAATTAGGGCTTGGGGGCAGGGGGAAGCGCATGAAGTTTCCTCCACCCTGCCAGGAGCATGCAGGGCTTAGAAGCACCATGAGCTCCTGGCAGGGTGGGAGGAGACTCTGTGCACTTTCCTGCCCCGAAACCCTGATTGGCCTGGGAGCAGAAGAGGGAGCAAATGAAGTCTCCTCCCACCCCAATCATGGTCTGCGGGTGGGGAAGCAGGGAAGTATCTTGGCCCCACCCCTTCCAGCACACCTGGGACCATTTCAAAACTTACTGAAGTGGCCCCCGGCAAAAAATGATTGCCCACCTCTGTTCTGGAGTCACAGGACAAAATATTCAAAATCATCTTAATGTGACATCTATGTCATTTGGCAAGCACCCATCTTATTTGAAAATCTGAGTGTTTTGTAGAAAGAGCTTTAGCACAGGTGTTGACATAGTTTAATACAGGGGTTTTCAAACTCCGGGTTGCAGCTTGTAAGGGCAAGCAGCTACCAGGCCATGAGATATTTTGTTTACCTGAATCTCCGCAGGTACAGTAGATCACAGCTCCCATTAGGGATGTTAGATACTGGGTAATTGAATAGTCGTGTAACCACATGAAATCTTTGCAGTTACATGACTATTCGATAGTCTCCAGAGGTGGGGCCAGCAGCCAGTGTGTTCCCAGCCCCACTCCCAGGGAGCCCCTTGCCACCCCATGCTGCTGCCTCTATGTCAGAGGCAGCAGCATGGGGTGACAGGGGAAGCCGGTCTGCGAGGGGAGCCAGTTTAAAAACCAGCTCCCTGTGCAGACTGGCTGCCTGCCGCCCTGTGCTGCTGCCTTCAAGCTGGGAACCTTTGAGGACAGGGGTGCTGCTGCAAAGCAGCCTCTGCCCGTGGCGGGCCCAGGCTTGTCATGAAAAGAGGCGGCTTCATGGGATGTGGAGCAGCCTCTCTCTGCAGGGTGCCCAGGCCTGCCAGCTTCCCCTGCTCCTCTCCCCCTCATTGCTGCCTGTAGTAGCTTCCCCTTACAAGCTGCGACCCAGCATTTGAAAACCCCTGGTTTAATATATACTTTTCTGCAGCTAAAATGTTGCAAATTTGGAATATGGTTAGAGAAAAGTTTGCTGGGCTGCCCTTCAATGCCATTAAACAATACTTTTTTTCCTCCCAATTTCTCTGTACTTTGCACAACAGGAGCACTCATTTGCATCCTGGGGCATAATGATTTTTCTAAGCACCGTTAATAAATGCTTCAGTTTCCTGAATTTTACTTACCTCTTCAGTGTGGGACTCCTGATCACATCACCTATCAGCTGCCCCCCCTCTGTCCCCCCCTGCCCCCGCTCTCAAGGTAATTATATTAGAGCAATGGTTTTAAACCTTTCTTCATTTGTGGACCCTAACATTTTTGAATGAAGGTGCAGACTCAATCTGTGGTTTTCCAAGGGATCTGTGGACTACTGGTTGAAAATCAACGTAACAGAGTACATATAAGCATTGTCCTTAAGAGTTATATTGATATTTCAGTATTTATTATCCATTCTCCTCAAGGAGAAATATAAAACGATTTGATAAGTCTTTGAAGTGGTGAAATGTTTTGAGGTGTTTGTAGTGAATCACAACATTTCAGACATGAAAGCTTTGCACAGAAGATGTAAAAATAACATAGTGCAACTCCAAGATGTTTCCAAGAAGCCCGGAATGAGCGAGTGAAGCCTGCCATTTTCTCTATATAGACAACTGAAAGACTGCCTTAAGCTGTGCATATGTTATTTGTGGCAACCTGCTGAGACTGTTACAAAGATAAGACAGCAGGGTAAAATTAGATGAAAACACACTGAACTGCATTTTATGTAAATGAATGCATTTTTACAATTCAAATTGTGATTTTGTTCTGTATTCACTTTGGGGATTTTTATGTATTCTACAACTGTAGTTCTAGAAGTATTTCCTCGGGAGGGCCAGCACATGTCAACACATATCAGCTAACTTGTTCAGAACAGTAATTTCTGCAGGAGACAGCTGTAGTAATATGAACATTTTTCTCTCTTGGACAGAAGTTATGTAATTGTGCAATCACTGCACACTCTTCCCCTAGAGAAGACTCTTTCCTTTGTTGGTGCCCTCCATCACTCACCTTTGTCAAACAAACCCTAAAGAGTGATTAGCAAAGTGGATCTGTTCTCTCGGGACTGGACCAGTAGCTTCATTACTGGTCCTGCTCCCTCCATGAATCTTTTAATGACCCTCTCAGACTACCAGCATAATCTGTATTTCAAGATGTTCAATAATGGGCATAAGACGAGTACAATGAGGCCAATATGTAAAAGCTAAATGCAGGTTGCTTGTCCGCTAAACAGATTAGCTTGCTTGATGGAGCTGGAACTTGAAGTCCTGTATTTTTCAACAAAACAAGCAGCGTATTATCAATGACAAGATTCCCTATGCTCCCATGCCAGTGTGCTTCAATGCCATCCTGGCAGAAGCAATTCTTGGATAATAGGTTTGTCGTCATTGGGCCTATTAAGCCCTTAGCTTTTTTCTTGATACTGCTAACAATAATTCTTATTATCATTTGCCACCCAGGAACTGGACTGATTGAGTGTAGGACTGATTGAGTGTAGACCATGCCATAAAGTTTAATTCTTCTGCCCATCATCACAGCATCTGAGTACATGATACATAAAATAAGTAACAATAGTCAAGGCCTTATTGGACTTCATGGAGGCTGAAGTCTTTTGCATGTTTCTTTCTGCTATCAAAATTCTGCTTTGCAAGTGTTTTTTTTTGGGGGGGAGGAATAATTGTTTCTTTGTTGCAGGGGAAGAATAGCTTGTTAAGGAGTTGGGCACAGAAGGAGCTTTATTATCAGTTTTGGTAGAAAGGCTTTATCCAAGACGAAGGTTTTGCAATATTTCTTAAGGATAGTGAGACGGGATTCATGTGGCATCTTAGGGAAGATTTTTAATTGAGTCCTTACAACAATACTTAAAAAATACAACAGACATCCAAGTAATGTTTCAATCCTTTAAACTAATTCCTCCCACTTCTCAAGAATCCCAAATACAACATGTGGCTTCTGACAAATAGTTACACATGTACAAAACTAGAATCAAGTGAGTAGTTTCACAATTGGATTAGGCTTGTGCATGTTTATAGGAGTGGGGTTTCAGACCCACTTGGAACTTCTTGGGGAGATCTCTGTCCGCACTAATGAAGACCTTAGATGAAAGTATAGTACATATCTGTGGCAGAATGAAAACAGTATCATAAACAACAGAACCCAACTCAAAGCTCCCCTCCAGGGCATTCATACACACAAGACAGTTTCATTACAAATAAGCCCCCTCAAAATGGCATGTGCATTTGATCTCCCATTTTAATTATGTTTAAACAATGAATTATTTAAATAATCTTAAAGATATATTCAAACACCTACACCCCCAAGGGTGCATTTTATACGCAAGTCTCAGCATCAATGAAAATGAAATAATTCTTCCCAAACACCGTTCAATGAAACCCTTTCACAGAATCCCCCGCCGAGCAATGCCCCTCTGTAACCTCCCCTCCCACCTTCTCAGGACTGCTCTTCTTTTGGCCCCCACAAAACACTCTCTTTCAGGTAACTCCCTAAACAGCTTTGCACCTCCCAACCATCCCTCTGGCAACAGCTCCCCTGCCCTGGTCTTGTACCCCACCCCAGCAGAGAGCCACAAATCACCACTTCTGTGCCACAATCCCTGATACAGCTCCCCACGCCAACACCCCCACCACAACACAGCCCTTCTCCCCCCTTCCCCCCCCCCGCGACGGTCCCTCCACAGCTTCTTCTGTAATGACAGAGGTGCTGGGGTGCAAGGTATTTTTTAACACAATCGTAACTGGGGCAGCCCCACAGGGGCCAGGGCTCTGCACAGCCAAGCCGGGGTGTGTGTGTGTGTGGGGGGGGGGGGGGGGCTAAGACTGGCATAAATTAAGCACTCGCCTCAGCACCGCGCACCACCCCTCCCCCATTACAGCCTATCTCCCCGCCTCCCCTCCCCCATTACAGCCTGTCTCTCCGACGGTGCCCCCCCCTCACACCCCGCCTCCCGAATTTCCGGAAACCGCCTCTCCCCAACCCATCCACGCGCCCCTTCCCCCCAACTTCCCTCCCCTCCCCAGGCCACTTCCACTTCCTCTTCCTCCCCCGACGAGAATCCCTTCCTCCCACCAGCCCCCGTCGGGGCAGAGCCAGGGCCTTGCTCACCCCCGCAGACCCGGCAGCGCTGCAGCCATGGCAACCCCCGCGGCCTAGCCCGGCCTACGGAAACGGAAGCCGGGCCCGGGCCCTGTCACTCAGGGCAGCCGGCGGCGGCGGCGGCGGGGTGGGGTTGGTCTGAACCGTTTGCTGCCTAGGCTGGTGCCGGTGCCCTCCTCTCGGAGGGTGAGGGGTGCCCGGCCTAGCAGCGCCTGGGAGGGCGGTGCTCCATCCTCGCTGACTGCGCGGGAGGACTGAGCAGGGGGTCCCTCCAACTTGAGACCCCCCCACCCCACAGGCCTTAGGCTGCCCGTGCCCTCCTGCTGCAGCCTCTCCTAAAGCTCCCCCCCCCCCGCCGCCCGTGAGATTCCCCCCTGAGTGCAGGGGAGCGGGGTCAAAGCCTCCACCTCGTGGACCGTGAGGTAAATGGCGCTGTGTGGTCATGGCATGCCCAGCAGACAGACTGAAGGGTGTGAGGGAGGGAAATTGCTTCCCCTCCCACCCCCCCACGTGCGAAATCTCACCCGCTGGGTGCCAAGCTGGTTAAAACTCTCACTATTCTGAAATAACATGGGGCCCATGTAAACTAGACAAAAGACATAGGGAAGGGGGGAAAATATCCTCATGCTTTTCCTTGCTGCCATATTCCGCAGTTGGGTATGGCGGCTTGTTGGCACAATTCTTAGCGGTGGGCAGAAAGGTAGGTATGGGTCGTTAGACGACGTCGCCTTGCTGAAGTGATTGGGCAGACTGGAAACGTGCAGAAGAGGTAGCAAAAGAAAGCCAGTTCCTGAGCCTGGAAAGTTGATGGGCTGAGTAAGAGGGATGTACTTGTTCAACTGCAATCAAGAGTTGGGAAGCTATTTAATATGAAGCAAATAGTGCAAAGGTGTAATATATGTAGTGTAACCATACTTAAATCACAGCACCTATAGATGAGGAAGTGGGGGCCACCTACCTTGGGATGGAAAATTATTGAATATTGAGTAAGGCAAAGGGTCCAGTGTACCTCTGATGGGTGTGGTATAAGAACCTGAATTCGTTATATATAATGATTTATTTGTGAAATTTCTAGTGGGGTCAGCAAGGCGTGGTCTACTTGTGAATCACTGTAATTAGCTTAATCTCGCAGTGTAATGTAGAAAATTTTTATTATTTGAAAATTGTGGTAGAAATAACTAAAGATAACAGTAATTCTTGGCTCAATGCATTTTCAATTCTCAGTTCAGATTAAATGCAATACCAACATTAGAATATGTATTTACAAGTATCAGTTAAGTACAAATGGAATATCAGATAGAATGTTACATGATGGTACGTGCTGAATAAAAATAGTCAAAGGAGAGAAAAGAGAGGAAAAATACATTTTCCTCTCTATGAAATGTTTTATAGTGTTAGAGCTGGGAGGTAGATTGTAGGTGGAGGAGGAGACTTTTCTTCTAAGCTGAGAATGTAGACAGGTAAATAGTACACTAGACTATAAAACCTCTGAAGAAGTGTGCTGTGCCCACGAAAGCTCATGATACCATCTACATGTTTTGTTAGTCTACAAAGTGCTACCAGACCATTTGCTTGCTGTTTTTTTCTGATCTTCCAAAGATATCTGTGAATGTGCTGAAGTTATTCACTGTGAATGGACCCAAAGGCTAGTGGGATTAGTTGTTGTGCCTAAAGATAAATTCTTACATAGGCCTCAGTCCAACCTACATTTAGCAATGATCATGATAATTGCTACCTAAAATATGTAAAAACAATGTAAAGTGCAATCTTCTGAATGGGAACCTAACGAATTTGTAGGTCATCGCATAGATAATTTGGGGGAAAAATATTTGGATGGCTTTCAACCTCTCAGTATATCAGTTTTAAAAAATGTACAACTGTATATTCTATTCCCAAATAACTTTATCAAAATATTATGTGCAATATTGTTCTTTGTGCTTTCCACATTGTTTTCATTTATAAGCAGTATCTTGTCAGTGACTTCAAAGCCAGAAAAGCTATTACTTGGATGAATATTATCTTATTTCTCCCTAAAAGCTATCAAACAAGATGGGCTTATTTATGAGCTGTGTCTTGCTCGATGCCTTTTTTAACGTGCATTTATTTTTTTCCTTCCAATAAGCATTCCAGATCAAACACACACATTGTTTGTGAAGCTTATCCTGAGTCAGGGATGTTAAATTTCGATGAATCAGCTAATTGAGTAGTCAATGTAATTTCCATGGACTACTCGATGGGGGGGAGCTGGGGCGCTCACTATCCTGGCTGCACCTCTGCCTTTTAAATGTAGTAAGAGCTGCTCGTGGCTACATTTCAAATGCAATGGCGCAGCAGTCAGTACCTGGCATGAGCGGGGACTGCTTCAGTCACCGCTTGCGCTGTTTCGCTGCTGTGCCTCTGCCTCCCCTGCTCCCCCTCCAGTTCCCCCCAGCATTGGCTCCTGCTTCCCCCTCCTTGCTGCCTCTCTCTGATAGAGGCAGCAAGGTGTGGGAAAGTGACTAGTCCAATCACTACTTGACTACCTGATGAGCATATGCTTATTGGGTAGTCGACTAGTCACTTATATCCCTATCCTGAGTGTTAGCTCTTTGCAAAGATCCGCTATTATGTGTGTGTTTGGTGTGTGAGTATGAATTTAGTGCCAATAAAATAGACTTTTTTTAGGTAGCTCAAAAAGTGAGTATTTGCATTTAGGCATGAAGTATTAATCCTGTAGAGCAATTATCTTTTATATAACTTCTTTGCTTCAATTTAGATTTTGCAGGTTAGCTGCTAAGAGCACAATGAGTAGTGAAGAGGAAACGTGGGAGAAGTTGGATGCGGAATTTGATCACTATGTTGTAGATATGAAGCCGTTTGTGCTAAAATTACCACATAAATCAGGTAAACTGTGCTACGTATTTGCATGTAAATAAATATAACAATGAGAAATACTCTAGTTTTACTATAGAATCTTGGTATATTATGAATTGCAAGTGTATAATAAGGACATCTTTGTGCACTTGTAATGCATTTTGATAAATAACAAATTAAGTACCACAAACTTAATGTAGTAAAGTGCATCATATGTGCACAACTTTTAAAGTTGATTTTAGATTATCATTTAAGCACCTTTTATTAATGCTGTTTATTCAAGCTCATCCTTCTTATTTTGATGACGTAAATGCACTTTTGCATAAATATATTAATTCCTGTATTTTCCAATTAACGAATTCAGTGGAAATTAAAATTAAAGTAGGCTTTGTCTTAGAGATTATGTCATTTATAAAATTGCAAGCATTTTTTAGGGACCAATCTGTCAAGACAAAATTATGTTCATAAAAGAAATAAATCCTGTATTGGAACTTTTTTAATGAATAGTACAAATACAAGGTAGTGAATGATGTTTTAGGAGTTAAGTGATTTTAGAAGTGAACTGCAAGGAAGTAATCTTCAAATTAAGAGCCTGATTGTGAAAAATCTTTGTTTATATCAGTAATTCTTAATCCTGCAGTCTTGCATTCCAGAGAAGTATTTGTTTAAGTAAAGTCTACATGACACAAATATAAGTTTCCTGACTCAGGTCTTTTAATTGGATGATAAAATATTAATGTTTATAGAAATGGTATTTTGTAATTAAGGGTATGATTCAGTAAGAACAGAGACTCCCCTGTTCCCACTGAGTTTAATGGGGAAATTGAAGATTCTGAGTGCCTTACACAATCTGACATAATCAGAAGTAGGTTTTCAGATCATTTCAAAATAATAATACTGTAATCAGATTACTTTCGATACAGCAGTTTTTAATTTTGCATATGAAGCACACATTAGAGGGAATATTCTTCTATGGATTTGAGAATAACTAATACTCAAAATGCTTTACATAACAGAACACTGTAAACCTGGGAAGAGAACCTCTGACCTGTGGGTTGCACACGGCTCGCCAGCAGCTAAGGTTGATAAACTATTTGATGGTTTCTTTACCTGAGCATCCAAAGGCACGGAGCCCCACAGCTCCCAGTGGTGGCAATTTGTCATTCCTGGCCAGTAGGTGCTCTGGAAACAGCGGTCTGACCCATGTCGCTTTCTGAATCTTCCATTGGCTGGGAACAGCAGACCAAGGCCACCGGGAGCTGTAGGGCTCTGTGCCTGCGGATGCTCAGGTAAACTATTTTGTGGCATACCAGTGGCTAACCCTGATAAATTGCCTGTGGCTGGAGGTTCCCCACCCCTGCTGTCAAGTAATTATTAGGGCTGTCAAGCGATTAAAAAATTTAATTGCGATTAATCATGCAATTAATTGCAGGTGCCTCCCCTTTGGAACATCACAGCTCAGTTTCAATGAGGCAGCGCTTCATGGAGCCAGGGATCAGCTGGAGTCCCCAGCTGACCCCGGGCTCCATGCAGCACTGCCCCTTGGAAGTGCCATGGTAGCGTTTCCAAGGGACAGTGCATTAGGAGCCCCGGCTTCGCTGTTGCAAAGCCCCTTTGAAGCGCCAGAGTGACACTTCAAAGAGGCAGCGCAGTATTAAGTGCAACAGCGGAGCCAGGGTTCAGCTGGAGTTAACGTGTTAATCGCAGGCATTAATGCAGGTCAATTGACAGCCCTAGTAATTATACATATGAATCTACAGAAATTAGTCTTAAATGTGTCTCTTTTTGTCCATTTGAAAATTTAACTGTTATCATGGAACAACCATTATCTCATGTTCTGAGGCTGGCGCACACCTTTCCATTTAGATGAAGATCTGGAGTAGGGATGTAAAATCCTGTTTAATTAGTTAACTGGTTAAATGTTACTCGGTAAAGCACTACCCATCAAGGCAGAAGCTGGTATGCACAGGGAGCTGGCTTTCGAGCTGGTTCCCCGTAAGCACCGGTTTTTGTGGAGCCATGTCTCTTCCTCCCCCCTCCATGCTGATGCCTCTGAAGTTGGCTCCCCAGGAGCACCAGCTCACTCTCCTCTCCCTGCCCCCCCGTGAAATGAAAATTTCAATGGTTACATGTTTACAAAAATAAATGCATTTTAACATCCCTACTACACACAGCTCCTAGGTACCCATCTCCCTGCACCCTGAATGGTTTTTCAAACTTTTTGACTGAGTGCCCCTCCTCCTGGAATTATATTTTTTGTTGCATTTCACCTGGGTGGTCTTACTGAGGTGAGTTGGGGTGGAGGTGGTACTCACTCCTTGGCTGCTTTCATCCATGCTGGGTCCTGGAGTTTTTATAGCATATTGAAGGGAGCCTCAGAGAGAAAAAGGTGAGAACCCCCTGATATATACCAAGTTATTCTGTGGTTCTTTTGTAACTTCTGCCGTTCTTGAGTTTGTTCTGTTTTCTCAGAAAGTCTATTGTTAATGCATGTATTTTTCTAGAACGTCAGAGATGTGCACTCTGGATTAAAAAACTCTGTGAGCCCTCAGGAGCAGGTGCAGGAATCATGGGTAGAAAGAATCGGAACTTGTATGCAAAACTGTTGCTGCATATGCTGAAACGAGGAGTGCTAGAAGGCCCTTTTACACATAAACCTGAACCAGGAATACTGAAAACTTTGCCTTCATACATGGTGGGTATTTATTTCATTTTTATGGAGAACAAGCCTGAGTAGTTCCTAAATGTAGTTTAAAAATTATATTTTTAAGTATTCACTTAGAGATGGAGACAAATTTTGCAGTGATTTGAATGGAATGGCAAGGAGTAAATGTTGGTCCTGTAACTTGTACCATGGTTCCTTTAATACTTTGCAACTGGAGTTGGCAATCAGATTTCTAGGTCATTGTGAACTTTTTTGTGTGTGATCTGTTTTGTTTTCTTCTTTTATTTTTATTGGCCTTCTTGTAAACATGGAATTTTGAAGAATTTCTGAAAGTTTGGAAAGATTCCTTTTTGGTGATAGCTGATTAGTTGCTAACAGCTGTTTGCCTTGAAGTGTATTTTAAGTTATTTGTATATAGTCAATATTTTCAAAGTTATACTCAAACTTCAGATTGGTATTGTGAAAGGAAAGAGAGTCTTTTTGCTTGAAGCATTGAGCTTAGAAATTTGATGTTCTGCTGTATTCCTGGCTTTGTTAAACTACAGGCTTTTGTCGACAGAAGTTTTGTTGACAGATACTATTGACAAAGCTTCTGTTGACAAAGAGTGTCTCGACTACATCCAGTTCTGTCGACAAAGCAAGACGCTTTTTCAACATGACAATGTAGATGTGAAGGGCAGTGTAGATGCAATAACACCTTCTGTTGACAGAACTCTGTCGACAAAAGGCGTTATTCCTTGTAGAATGAGGTTTACAGCCGTTGATAAAACTGCTGAGTTCTGTCGACGTTATGTTGACAGAACTCAGCGGCAGTGTAGACGCAGGTACAGTTTTGTCGACAAAAATCCACTTTTGTTGACAAAACCCTGTAGTCTAGACACACCCTTAGATGGGTAATCAAGTAAATACTCTGTGCTTTTTAAAAAAACTGTGTGTGTGGAGAGAGGGGGGTGTTAATGGTTTACATGGTCATTATGATGGGTAGGACCTGACTTAGAAATTCAGAATATCCTGCCACTCCCATTAAGTTCAGCACTTCTGAAAATCAGTTCTTTAACATATTAGTATTGTAAAATGCATTTAGCTTTTGGAATGAAAAACATTAATTTAATCTGCAGTGGTAGTACTATCTAGTTCTTGGACCAGTAACATTGTATTTGCATATTTGAGTATTCATTGTGCAAATAAAATGTTATCGGTCCACTAAAAGTTTGTGAATGGGTTTGCTGGTCCGTGATATAAAAAGACCCGGCCCCCAGAGTCCCCAAGAGCCCCCCAGCACCAGCCACTGACCCCAGAGTCCCCTGCACCCAACCCCTCCCCAGTGCCAGTTTCCTGCCTTCAAAGCCCCTCAGTGCCAGCCCCCTACCCCAAATGTCTCAGTGCCAGTCCTCCGCCCCTTAGAGACCCAAACCACCAGACCTTCTCCCTCCTCCCCCGTGCCAGCCTCCTGTTTCCAGAGCCTCACTGAACACAACCCCCCCAGACCCCTCCCCCGGTGCCAGCCCCCAGTCCCCAATATTAGCCCTGTCCCCAGTGCCAGCCCTGCCCCTATAGCCCCTTCATTATTAACTCCCTACCCCAGAGGTCCCCAGTGCCAGCTCCCTACCCCAGTGTCAGCCCCCTGCCTCTTAGAGCCCCCTCAGCCCCAGATCCCCCCCAGCACTAGCCCTGCCTCCCTCATCTAGCCCTTTGCTGCCTCCCAGACACCAGCTGTGAGCACTCCTGCCAAGGTTGTGGCTGTTCTAAGGCTGCCCTGCCAGGCTTTGCATGGCCCTCCCATCGTGCAGCAAAGTGTTCTTCTGTGGCTGGGAGGAGACCCTGTCCCTGCCCAGCACTGGTTGGTTGAGAGGCAGGGTAGGACACGCCTCTACCAACAGCCGCGGCAGGAGGGGATGCGCTGGGCAGTGTATCCTTGCCCTGGCACCCAGAGCCACCCTGCCCAGTGCTGGTCCGTGGATTATTGCAGAAACTAGGGATGTTAGATAGTGGGTAATAGAACAGTCGAGTAACCGCATGAATTCTTTAGTGGTTAGTCGACTATTCTGTAGTTCCTGGGGGCGGGGCCAGGAGCCAGTGAGCTCCAGCTCCACTCCTGGGGAGCCCTCTGACACCCTGCGCTGCTACCTCTGTGTCAGAGGCAGCAGTGTGGGGTGCCAGGTGGGAGCTAATCTGTAACGGGAGCCAGTTAAAAAATCAGCTCCCTGTGCAGTCCAGCTGCCTGCCGAGTTCTCCATGCACTGAAGCTGCTAGGGAGGAGGGAGAGTGGGTGTGGGGGCTGCTCTGGCAGCAGCTCCTGTTTGCAGGAAGCTGGGACTCCCGCGGGATGCAGGGCAGCCTCTGTTTGTGGCGAGCTCGGACCCGCATGGACAGGGGCTGTTTCCCTAAGGCAGCCCCTGCCCACAGCGAGCCTGGGTCCGCCGTCGGCAGAGGCTGTTTCATGACAGTCTCCCCTGCTTCCTTCCCCTTCCCCCCCAATGCTGTTGCCTTTGATAGAGGTAGCAGCACGGGGGTGGGGGAGGCAGAGCCTCCTGCTTCCCCTCCCACTCTTCCTTGCTGCCTCTGATACAGAGGCAGCTGGGGGGGGGGGCGGGCCAGCAGAATGCGAGTAGTCAACTAGATTAACCGATAAGCCTAGGCTTATCTGTAATGATACAGTTAGTTGACTACTCATTTATATCCCTAGCAGGAATGTTGTTCCCTAGTTAGTCACTAACATGGTATGTAGCTAATCCTGATCGTGCTCTTCAGAGCTAGTTAGCAATTTGTGATACTGTTTGTTAGCTATTAGTGATACAGGGTGTACAAAGATATTCTGTGGGGATAAGGTGCTATGTAAATTTACAACTATTTCCCCTTATATCCAGGACTCAGTGTTCTTGGGCCTCTATTTTAAGTATCCATTCCTGTACTCATGGACCTTATTGGCAAACTCTATTTGACTTTTGTGGGAATAGAATTAGTTTCTTTTTACTGCTTCCAAACCAGCATGCATGTGAAGAATGCTAAAGAATAGTGCATATGTTCATGGTTTTGTTTTTAAAGGTCTAGTTTAGGGATGTAAGCGACTAGTCACTCCCCCCCACTTGCTGCCTCTATCAGAGGCTTAAAAGCGAGTTCCCCCAGCACCGTCTCTACTGCGAGGGAGGCGGGGTAAGTAGAGGTGCACTGGGGGAGTGCCGCAAGTGGGGACTGAAGCAGTTTTCACTCGTGCCAGTCCATCTGCTGTGCATCTCTTTTTGAAGTGTAGCAAGAGCCCCAATGAATCAAATTTTAACATCCCTAGTGTAGCTGTTATGTTAATCTTTTCAGACTCATTGGCTTTTTAATATTTTTTAAATATAGTCCATCTATTTTGATGAACCAAATTCAACAAGAGCACAGAGTGGTAGCCCAGAAGCTTTACCTGACTGGGTCATGGGAGAACTAGGAACAAGTGAATCAAAACTGGAGGAATCATTGAAACTGTCTTCTAGAGAGGAGTCAGCTTTGTTATCATCACCACTTGCACAGAGGTAAGAATTAAAAATCCACTATATAAATAACTTGAAGATTTTCCTGGCTTTGCTCACGTCCTTAACTCAATTCTTGGGTTTTTTTTGGAAAGTAAAATAATAATGTACATGCTTCGTTTAAATCACAGTTCTAGGGTGGAGCTGAAGATGAGGGATACAGTATGCAGGCTGCCCCGGGGAGAGAGGCCTATCCCAGCCCTCTCTCACTGCAGCAGATTGGGCCAGGTGAGAAGTGCCTGTCCAAGGCTACTGCATCTTCAGTGGGCACAGTCAGGGGATGGGGACATGTCCCCTGGCTTGGGCAGGGCCAGGTTAATCTGCTTCCTGAGCTCCCCAGCCAGAGTGAGGAATGCAGCAAGCTGTGCACTTTCTCCTTGCTCTCTGATGAAGGGGAATAGCCAACAATGCTCCTATATGAATTGGGGAGTGGGGAGAGCTTCAGGCCTGGGGCCAGATGTTTGGAGCTGGGGTAGTCCTGGGTGGGGGGACACCTCCTGCCAGCCCCTTTCACCTCCCTTACCTTGCTTTAAGTTATGATAAGAGAAAGCTGGATCACTAATTTGGTGATCCTAGTTCTTACCGTTTAGGAAGAGTTCTTGAACAAATGGACGGATGGACAGAGTGACTGAAATATATGATAGATGCTTATTAACATGGTGACTTGGATATAATCTTACTCTTTTAAGTGCTAGTTTTCTGTGTATAACGTTAAGGTGGCAATGTCAATCAATGGAAAGTTTGGAAATATCAGAATTAATTACAATGTTGATTCTGCCCTTTGTGAAAAAACGTTATGATAGTATTTAATTACATGATCACAACCTTTTTCTCTTCCCCCATTGCTTCAGTTGAATCTTCCTGCCCTCTCTTCTCTCACATCTCTTTTGGCTTCTGCAATCGTTCCCTGTCTTCTTGCTAGGGATGTGAAAGGTTAACCGGTAAGCATCACTCTTAATGGGTGATGATTACTGATTCCAGTTAACCAGTGGGAGCTGGAACCAGCTCCCCAGCGGCTCCTGCCTGCTCCCTGCCCGACTTCTGATACCAAGGCATCAGCGTTGGGTGAGGGAACCTTGTGTGTAAAGGTGAAGGTTAACTGATGAGCCCCAGCTCATGGGTTTACGGCTTAACCGTGTACACTAGTATTCACTTAAATTTCAATTAGATTTAATTCATGCATGTAATGAAACAGGCTCTCCTGACCTGTGTTTTTACAAACTGTGGATGAGTTTTCCCTAAATCTATAGCTTTTCCTCTAACTGGTGTAGTCAGGATGTCAACTGGTGTAGTTTCATCATCTCCACTTGATCCTGTACAAATTAATAAATATAAAATGTCCTGCTAAACAGACAAAAAGTGCACACGAAACTTGTATTTCACACGTGTATTTTTATGGTGAATAATTCATTGCAAATTGGAGCTGAAGTTGAATGCTGCCTCATAAATTTTACAACCTCTTCTACTTGTCCTTTGAAAAACCTCTTTTAATCTTAAAAGATTTTTCCCCCTTAGTGTGTTTTTGATCACTTTATGAAATCTTCTTTTACTTAGACCTTTTTGTATGTGAGGCATTTCTAATGACATTTTAGATTATGCTGTTTGTGTGCTAGCCCTTTTTTATTTTTTATTATTAAAGATGTGGTCTTTTGAAGTCGTTTTCTTTGCGCTCTGTTAAGCAGAAATGTTAAGCAGCTCTTTTGTGTATAAATCCTGTGTAAAACTGTGTAACATTGTCCTATGTTCTGCAAAAATTTCCTATCAGTGCAGTAATCCAAAAGTGATTGTGGTCTGGCCACAATTCTCGAATATGGGTGCTTAATATTAGGAATGAAATCCTGTCTCCATTGTCTTGAGTGGGTGTTTTGCCATTGATTTTGGTAGGTCACCCTAGATACCCAAATATCAGTGACTTAATTTTTCAGAGGTACTCAGCACCTACATCATGTATGATGATTAATTGTTGATTTAGGAGCTCAGTGTTAGGCACCACCAAATATGATATTGTTGCTAAGAGATTTTAGTATTATACCTTTCATCATTTATACGGTATTTGGTTTTAAAACCACATTTTTCTCACATTTTACCCAAATGTTTTTGCCCGTGGAGGCTACCTTTTAAAATCCAGGCAAAATTTAATTGATGAGTGTGACGGGGTGGCACCGCCCTGCACTCAAGCCCAAGGAGTCCATCTGGCCCTGGTGGCTGAAGGGGCCCCACTCCTGCAGCCCTGCGGAGCATGGTTAGGCTGCAGGCCAGGGATAAATACCTGGACAAGCAGGCAGACAGAGAGGGGTGTGGCTGAAAAGGCAGGGGCTTGGCGAGGAGCTCCGAAACAGCCCAAACTACCACCTGAACCCAGTCTGCTATTGCTGCTGCCTCAGGAGTCCGACCAACCTCCGCAGGAGTCTCTCTCACCGTCCAAGCTGTTCCAGGAGCAGCCCGGGAGTAACCTGCAGAGGGCCCGACCTGGCCAGGGGAGAGGTAGGAGACAGCCCAGGGCGGAGGAAAAACCTCCGAGAGGTTGGCGTGTTCTGGCAGGCATCCACGCTGGCCAGGCAGTGAAAACCTTTGCTTCCATCAGGGCCCTGGGCTGGGACCTGGTGGAGTGGGAGGGCCCGGGTCCCCGTACCTCCCCTACCACTCCGCACGCCACCAGCAGAGACTGCAGGGGCATTGTACTTTGGAACTAGGCCGGAGGGCAGTATTTCCCCTAAACCAGGGGTACTGTACTTTGGGACTAGGCCAGAGGGCCGTATTTCCCTTAAACCAGGGGCATTGTACTTTGGGAGAACTAGGCTGGGGAGGGCTGAAGTTTACCCCGACCCCGGGCAGCACCCTTGACATGGGGTGCGCCCTTCGACAATGAGGGGTAAAACTTTCAAAAATACCCAAGTTCTCTTGAAAGTGTAAAGAAAAATAAGTGTGACTTCTAAATCAGTAACTTGGGGACTTCTAAACTTTTTACTGGATGGCTCATCCTTCTTCTAACAGTGACTTAAAATTTGGGAATATCTCAATGTCTATTAAACCTGAGATAACACATGTCACATTTGATACTCTTGGTCTGTCAGTTGCCTTCACTCGTGTTCACTGATACTGACTTCTTATCTTGAGTGCAGATGCCGAGCACAGATGTATAATATTAGCAGTTTCCATATGAGTACCCGGCACTTCCATATTACTTTTCTAGGTTTGGTCAGACATTTTGACATTTCTTCCCCCTCCCCCCCACCAAATGTTATAACTAAGAAAGAAAAATAAAATACATAAGGCTAGATATGGTATGTAGCTAGTGTATAGCTGTGTCATACTAAAAATAGAGCCAGAAAGGCTTTGTGCTTTAGAGTTGTCTCTCTGAGACATGATTCCTCTGGAGCTCCCTTTTTGGGGGTTAATAAGGTTGAAGTATGTTGCTTTAGCACTGTACAAGATGCTGCATGCTCCTCCCCTCTTGTATCCAACCAAGTCTGGTAGTCACCTAGTGGTGGAAGCGGGCCTATTTTTCCCCCTTCTTTTTCTCTATCCTCTGACTTGCTTGCAGAGAGGAGTATACTGAGTACAACCTCTTCTCTCTACCCATATCTTGACTTGGGATGTTAAATTTAGTTTAATCAACTCATTGACTAGTTGATGGATTTTCCATTGACTAGTTGATAAACAGGGGAGCTGCAGTGGAGTTAGCTTCCAGGTAGCAGGGATCGCTGATTCCCTTCCAGCTCTTAATACATTTAAAAATTAGAAGCGCAGCAAGGGGGACCCGGCATGAGCTGGGACAGCTGATTCTCAGCTTGTGGTGGGTCCCCCCCACTGCGTACCAACATTAAATGTAAAAAGGCTGGAGTGCAGCGCGGGGACCCGGCACAAGCTGGGATTCAGCAGTCCCGGCTTGTGCCAGGTCCCCCCTCTGTGCTTCTAATTTTTAAATGTATTAAGAGCTGGAAGGGAATCAGCAATCCCTGCCCCTCACGGAGATGGTGCTGGTGGTTCACTGGCTCCTACTCACCCCCTTTGCTGCCTCTGAGAGAGGCAGCAAAGTGGGGTGGGGAAGTGAAAGGTCAACTAGTCACTTACATCCCTAATCTTGACCAAAGATTCAGATAGGTCCTATGCAACTTCATAGGAAGTGTGTGGTGGAGAGACTTCACCTCATTTTACTCTTCTGTGTGGCTACATAACACTAAGGCATTTTCTAAACCATAGTTAGCAGCTGTTGTGGTTATTAAGAAGACAGATGTTGCATCTGTTACCTGAGAATCCCTCTGAAGTTCCATACTGTTTAAGTAGTTGTAAAAATTAGCTGACTCATTAAACCTGCGCTCTGTGTATTTTCAGAGTTATTTGGTTACTGTAGGGGAAAAGAGAGTTTTTACTATTGTTACCCCTGCAGAATCAGCCCAACTCAGGTAGTATGAAAGTGTTGCTTTTTGTGGCTTGCACATCAGCATTTACTTGTTAGATGGGAAATTAAAATTTAGTTCTTTGCACAGTCTTATTTTTTTAGATGACTCATCTAGTAAGCCTTTGTAACTATACTGAAGATAACAGAGTTGCACAGATTATGGTGAAAATATCCACCAAAGACAACAGAGTTGTATGTGCATAACTAAAGAGTGGCATTTGGCCTTGGAGTCTTCGTAGCAAGTGAAAGATGCAAGAGGCAAACAGCACAGCATAATTTTCAGATCTCAATCTGTGTTTCCCATGATGGTAATTAAATAAGCCTCATACTACTTCTAAATTGAGCAAATACGATATTAAAATCATGGCAATAAATGTGAAACTCCATTATGGCCTTTTTTCTTCAAAGCTACTTTGCATAGTAGAACAGCTCTTTAAATAGATATTGTCCTGTAAAGCATAATCATGGATATTGTTCTTTGGTAGTGTAGTGTTAGACTGCAGTGGCCATCAGGCAATTCAAAGCACAAGATACTCACTTCTAAAACTGGATACTCATTCAAAGGACACATCTGTGTTGTGGGGGGGGGGGGGGGGAACTCTGACTCAAGACTACTCAACTTTGGAAGCCCCGGAGGCCGCAATGATACTCTCAGCACATGCCGCGGGCCGCAACTTAAGCATGGTTGCATGTATATGCCAGTATACATGCAAATATATGCAAATAGCTTCTTTCACACTGATGGACATGAATACAAAGATTAAGGCAAGACTACATAACACATAGGCCCTATTTAAGTCAGTTCTGCTGATACTAATAAAATGCAGTGTTTACCCGATTTCCACCCATATGATAGCACTTTTAATGAGCAATGACAGTCCAGGAATTTGACTACTAAAACTCATATCAACAGAAGACCATTATATTGACTACTTTTTTGTTTTGGCTTCCACCTGTGGGCTGTGTGTTCAGCACCACATAAACCCAAACCCCACCGCAGGCCGCAAGCTAACAGGCTGTGGGCCACATGTGGCCTGTAAGCCGCGTGTTGAGTAGCCCTGCTCTAACTTGTACATTATTTTTGGAAGAGGAAAAAATGGAAGAAAAAACTTGGGTTACTTTTACAGTTGGAAGTTCTTCTGAGGTACATGTTAAATTCATAGAGAGGCTTTCCATTTCACATAAAATGAATACAAAAAAGAAAAAATATTTAAAACATTTCAGCTATGCAGCAGTGAGGAAGGCCAAATGGGGTTTCCTTATCTGTAAAAAGAGGCAGTATTTCCTAGGAATAGTGGCTGTACGATGTGTCTGTATTAACTTGTTAGCTCTTTGGGACAGGGACCAAGGCTTCCTTGTTTTTACAGCAGTGAACATGCTGTCAGTGTTCAGTAAATAAATATTAAAAAATATTAGTGCTTCTGCAATTTATTGTAATGGCCAGCAGATGATGATCTTGTTCCAGTCTATGTAGTAAAGCAAAAACGTACTTTTCTTTGCACTCCAGTGTTTATTAAGGTGACCTATGTGGGTGAACAGTATGTTTCAGCTTTCATGAACACTCTCTTAGCTGGTTGTTGATAACTTAATTCTTATAAATAGCAGTTTCTGGAGATATTTTAAAAAATAAGTCATTTCTTTCAAAGAAATGTGTTTATGAATTATAGTTCTGAGAGCAACTAAAACTCTTTGCCTTACTCTTATTTTTGTACTGTGTGTAAATGCGATTTTGCCTATGGCAATGGTTGTTTTTCATAGAACCTACTTACTGTTAAATTTGTAAAATAAATGCAGATTGTCAGATTTATTTTTTTTATTTTATTTTTGTTGGAGTGGGATTGAGTAGTGCTGGTCTTGAGAGGTCTTCATTTAAAAAATGGGTAGTAAATAGGGAAGATTATTTAAATACTTTAGATTTAAATTAGTATTGTATAGCTAGATTTTAATAGCAATCTGACCTTTCAAATTAATAAATGTTTGTTTGTTTATAGCAGTACAGATTATGTCTTAAAAACAATTCTGTTGTGCTGCACCGCCCCAGGAGGAACTCACATATTTTCCTACCAGGTTCTTTTATCAGTAGCAAATTACTTCCCATTCCATCCACCGTCCTGACTGCTGTCTGGAGTTGATGATTTTTGAATCTTGGCTGTGGCTACTCCCTACCACGTGTATTGCAGTGGTAGGGGAGGGGGAAATATCATCCTTGTCTTCTATTTCCAGTGATGAACAGGGAGGACTGTAAAGGAATTCTACCTTCTATCTTGTATGGCTTGATTAAGGCTAAGCAATAGTCCCATTTAGAAGACTTTTTCAAAGCTTCTACATATAAAACTGATCAATACAGCTGTTTGCTATTTTTAAGTGGACTTTTAAAAAAGTGGTGCCTAAAACATATCTGAACACACTTCTCCAGTTTTAAAATACTTGAGTAATCTTTTGTGGGTCAAATTGAACATAACACATATGTTTTTTAAAAAAATCCCTAAAGCCATAGCCATCACAAAACCTGAAAAGAAACAGCCTCTATCCAGATAAAGATTTGTCATCTTGCAATATAAAATAAATCTTGGCAGAATAAAATTGTGTTAAAGGTAGGAAAGTTATGAATAACTGGAGACAAACTTTGCATTTTATATTCCTTTTCTTCTTTTTTTTCCTCCTACTTTTTGTTTATCTGAGCCATTTGCTACACTGCAATCACTGTTGTTTATCCTTATGCTTTATTGATATTTACTGATGGCAGAAGAAAGGTACACTCCAGTTGGTACATTTCAATGTTCCCTGCTGCTTAGATGAAAGCTGGGATTGTTTTCCTCATGGAAAGTTGGTTTGTGTTTCAGTTTTCATAGAAGGGACTAATTTATACTATATGTCCAACAGTTGGCGCTCTCTTCATAAACACTTAATTCATCTCCGCATCTTTTGGCATAACTCATAGCTGAATTTTTTGTTGGGAGGAAGAGAATGTAACGTATTTTAATAGTCTGACTTTAATCATATATGGCTATTTATTAGTAAGCACGTTGATTAATGTGATATATCTTTATCTTAATGTGAATGAATTTGCACTGCACTGTACATCGAAAGATACTTCTCTATAACCTCAAACATAACATGGCAAAACAGGTTATAATTCTTTTTTTCCTCTCTTATTTACTTCCATTCTCCATTATATTATAGCCATCCGGTCTGATTCACAACCATAACATAAGACTTATTTTCATCTCCCCCTTTTCTTCACATATACTCAATTGTGACACTTTTTACTCCACAGGTTTGTTGTAAAAAATGCACCCGGTCCTTTCTTTGTGGATGTACAATGTTCTTGTCAGTGTCCTAATCATTCCCTGTTTAAACACTGTAGTTTTGTCCTTTTCAGGACTCTGTCTACCCCATCCAGTCAATGAGACTGACATGAAATGAAATGGGCGAAAAACATTTTGGGCCCATTGCTTTGCCCATGTTACTCTGCACTCCTACACTTAAAATTATTTTTTCCCCGGGGCACTCAACATGAATTTCAAGCTTCTTGTCCTTGCCATATAGATCTTAAAGCGGTCAATCTCTGCCTATGTCTCTGACCTGCTCTCTTTTAGCTTTTTCTTCATTCTTGTGCTCTGTAGCGAGGCCAGCCTCAATGCTTGTTTCTTTCCCTTCTCTTACAGGTCCCATACCTTATTCTTTGTTTAGAGTGCCTACTTCAAAATTGTTTACCAAATAACCTCTTTAATTGCATTTGCATCTGTTCTAAAACTTTACATCTGTTGTCTTATCTGTCCTCCTCATTTCTCATAGATAAGAGCCTGGAAAATATGCACAGTCCTTTCAGTATAATCATTGATCTCACTATTGTCACCCTTTTTCATCCTGTTCTCTCATGTGCCTTGTCTGTGGCGCTCACTTGAATTTAGATGTTATATTCCTTGTGTTAATTTGCGAGCTACTATAGTTCTTCAGTGCAGCTAGGGCTAGTGTGCTTGTGCAGCCACTCAGGAGAGATTCAGATGCCACCCAATTGATAGTAGAGTGCCCACAGCTAGGCTTTTTTTTTTTTTTCTACTGATGGTGCACATTTGCATATGCCTCAGTGCACATAAAATGTATTCCACACATGGATAGAAAAAATAGGCACATGGAGGGAAAAGGTTCGAGAAAACATTGGCTAGTCCTAGGGCCTAGAAATTGCCATGTTGGCAGAATTCTATCTTATGGATTCATTCGACTCCAGTGACAGTAAGAAATCAAGATTGTAAGCTCTTTGGTGCTGGGATTGTTTTTCCCTGTGTGTTTATATGTTAACTGGCACAGTGGGGCCCTGATCTTGATTGTAGCTCCTGGGCATTACTACAATATTGAATTATTCCTTCTAGTAGTATTGAGAGCTTTTTTAAAGGAGAGTCATGTCTCTACATGTCTTGTTCTTAATCTCCTGTTTATATTTTTTCTTTCAATATATAGTCCACGTATCTTATGTTACAGTGGTAGGCACACTGCAGCTCATTGTTTTGTAGGTTTTTTAGTATAATAACCTTTGAAAGAGCAACATTTATTTCAACACCACATACAAGATCTGTATTGATACTGTAGGTGTTCCCATGGCAAGAAGTCATAAGCTGTGGAAGTTGGGTTATATGCTTTTTTAAAAGCAGAGGATATTGTTACTGTAAGCTGACATCATTTATGACGTGATCCGTTTGGGAGCTCTGCGTAATAGTACATAGATTTCTAACTTGTTTTCATAATCTGTTTAACAATTAAAAGGAAATCTAATCTTTAATATTTAAATAATGTTTAATTTTTAAACAAAGGAGTTTTTGTTGTTTTAATCCATTATTAAAACAGGATAGAAATTTGCCTACAGCCCTGTAGGAAGGGTTTCTATAATGTAAGTATCATAACAGTGACCAAAACCATTATCATTTGTATCAGTTTCATACAGTAACTGCAATTTAGAGTTTCTGTTTTCAAATAAATTTGATTGTGTTTTTCAACTTTTGAACTCGTGTATTGCTGGATGACTAAAATAGGAAGATTTTTATGTTGTGTGATGGAATTTAGTTTTTTTAAAATGTATTTATACTTACTGGATTATAATTAAGAAACACAAATATGTAATCAGTATATTTTTTGTGAAAAAAATGGCTAATTATAAATCTGTGTATTTCATTTCTAATTATTATGATTCTAGCAATCTAGCATAATGAAATGAAATAATATGATTTAACAAATGTCAGGGGTGCAGTTCAGATATTGTGATTACCCGAAATTCTTGTCTGGGGCAGAACTATTTGTTGTCTAATAGTTTCAGAAGAAAGGACAATATTGTGTGATGTTGACTGCAGTTTAAAACTTCTCTTTGTCTGTCTAGACCTCCACTTCATATTGTATTGCAGGAAATAGTGGTAGTGAATAAGTATTGGATATATATCTCTGAGTGCATATGCATTGTGATAGCTTTAATTAAAGCACGCAGAGATCCTAATGACAAGATAACTCTTATTCAACTCCAGATGAGATCCATCATTTGCACTGAATGAGGTGGGGTCCCGTGGAAAAATTAAATAGTCTTAAAATGCCACAGGATTACTCATTATTTTTGCTGAAACAGACTAACCGTCTGAAACTTGTGATCTTGTAATTAAAGACTGTGTCATAAAAAATACACACGTGGGGGTGGGGGGAAGGGCTCAGTTAAGGTTATATGCCTTTTCCTTTTATGGAGGTTTGCAACCATGGTAGCTCATTCTGTATGATCCTCTGCTAATTTCTTTGTGGCTAAATAATCCTTTTGCTCCCCCAGGACACCACCTTATCTTTCCAAGATCATCTATTTCTGCCTAATGTTCTTCTGTCATCAGCTTTCCTTTCCACTTGCATCACCTGTTGAACTTAAAATTTGCCCTGCAAATTGAATCTTCCTTTCCTAAGATTTCTGGCCAGAATTTGCTGAGTTGCAATAGTCTTCAATACTATTTTGTTGGTTATTCGGTTGTAACAGGGCCACTTTAGTCACGCCTCTGTCTCAATCCACAAATTATGTGGAAATCTTTCTGCTGGTTCAGTCCCCTGTGTAGTTGATTTACAGTTGCATCCAACCACCTTCACAGCATACCTAAGACCTTTCCCAAGCAGAAAAGAACACTTTTTCCTCTCCCTATTATTGCCCTCTTCCTTCCTGTGCCTATTTGTGGGCTCTTGACCAATTGCTTAATTGGCCTTTTTGCCTTGCCCCACCCATAAATTAGGCATAGCCTTTCATAGACTACTTAATGTGATCAGGACTGATGATTCAGGCCTTTGTACTTAGCAGTCTTTCGCACAACTTCCCCCTTATCTAACTGCAAGGTTCTTCTTTCCCAGGCTTTCTTTCCCTTACTGGAGCAGCCAATGTGTGGGAACCCCTCTCTCCATCCCCAGAGGGAGAGTCTGGTTTTCCCTTGTGGGGTTTGTTCATCTCACCTACCCCACAGAACTCACACTACATGGGGGGTGCATACCCCAATCTCCATAGCAATCCATTGGTCTTCTCACCATCAGGTGACTACTACTCATTTTCTCTTTTTGCATCTGGTAGAAGATCAAGTTAATTCCCCTCATCTTTCAGATCCCCAGGTTCCCTCAAGTCTAACATTGCCTGGGTTACTTCTCTTGGGGTTGTGTTGCATGGAGATCCTTTAGCCACTCTCTACTAAAGAGTTTGGTTTGTCTGTCTCTCTGGTACCACCATCCTTACATCCTTGGGGACATTTCTTATCCTCCTGACTCAGGCTTTGTTGTCTAGGGGTCTTCCTGTTTCTTTTGGAGGCATTTCTTCCCTGTCTTCCCCTAGATTTCCTTTTCCTAATGTGGGATTCCTCCCACCACCTCACTTCCCAATGGGGAAGAGACTTCAGTCTGTGCCCAAGACAACTGAATAAGGCAGCCCCTCCATGACCTCACCCTATATTCATCAAAATCTCCCCTGGACCTCCAGGGGCACCTGGGCTTTGAGGAATACTACTTATACCCATGGACACTCTCGGTGTCCATAGCTGCTCTTGGAGTCATCCGGCAAAGCTTCACTAGCTCCCTCTGTACCAGAGAGTGAGCTGAAGCCGTATTCACGAGGTTTTCTCCCCACCATCACTGAAAGAGTGGACAGTTTTTGCCCTCCAGCCCTGGCCCAGCCACAAAACTCGGCAAAGGCAAAGCCACACTCCATTTAAGGGCAGTCTCATTTCTTGTGTCCAGGTCTCCCATAGTGTTAATAAATAAGGGACTGAAACTGTTCTGCCTCAGGGTTCTTCTTCCTTTCCATGCCGCTTCTGGCTGTGGGTTTTCCAGTCATCCTCCCCAGCTCTAGATCCTTATATGATTGCCTGTATTTCCTAGGCAAGTCTGCCTCTGTATATTCCTTTGTTAATTTCACGGCAGCATCCACCAGGCCCAGTTGACGTCACCTGACTCGCACTCATCTGGTCTCACAGAGGCCCTGGAAGAGCTGTTCTAATATCAGAGCATCCATTATTTCCACCACCATTTGGGTATCTGGTCTTAACCAGCAGTTGGCCCAGTCAAATTTGGGCACTGTCCTGGGGCCATAAACCTCCAGTTCATCTTGCTGATTTGAACTTTTGGCAGTACTTCTCAGTAGACAGCCTTACCCGATACAGGATGGCTACCCTCACTGTCTCATATTTTCTGGCCTGTTCTTTCAGGCATATATAAGCTGCTTGGGCTTCTCCTGACAGATAGGGAGCCAATGGCAGGCCTCGATCCAATCAAGCATCCTTGGTTGCCCTCTCAAAAGTTCCCAGGAATGCATCTGGGTTATTTTCAGGGTCCATTTTACATAGTTTTAGGCTTTGTGATTGGGCACCATGCTCCACCTGGGGACTTAACACTTTCTCTAGAAGCCGCTGCTGAACGTTGGCTTATTTCTTCATGAAATTTTGCAGGCTTTTATGTTGCCCAGCTTACCAGGCAAGCAAAGCCTGTCTCTCCAGGTCATGGGATTGTTGAAAATCTTGTAGGGCCTATTGCATCTCATCTTGTTGTATTATCAGCCATTGCAGGGTCTCTTGGCTCAGATCCCAAACAAGCCCCCATGTGTAATAGGGCCACCTTGGTTCTGCTTCTCTCTTGGTCTACTAATTATGTGGAAACCCTTTTGCTGATTCAACATCCTATGCAGTTTATTTACGGTTGCATCCTGCCATTTTCACAGCATGTATCCTAAGACCCTTGCTCTCCTCTGCTTGGGATCTCTGTCTCCTTCTTACGGCTTGCTTCCCTTCCTGTACCTCTTTGTGGGCTCTTGACTAATGGCTTAATTGGCCTCTCTGCCATGCCTCACCCACAGATTAGGCATAGCTTTGTATAGTCTGGTTTGCACGATAAGCGAGTGTGGACTCAGGCCTGTACCTACCAATCTGTCACATGGGTCTATCCATGATACTTTCAGACTTTCTAGAATACCATAATTCAAAGGATTGTAATTTATTTATTATCAATATTTTGAACATCCATATTTCATAGCTATAACTTAACACAGACCAAATGTAAGATTTTAGAAGCTGGAATTTAGTTTTCTCATTTATGTCCCTTCTCATCAGATATTTAGGTTAAGACAGCCTTAATTCTGGCATTTCCTAGCTTTTGAGTGCATGGTTTTGCAATGATAGTAAGAGCCTTTTAAATACATTTTTGCATGTAATTTCTTAGGCTTTTGAAAGAGGAAACCGAACAAACAAAAATTCCAACACTTGACATCATACCACATGGGTAATCTGCAGAGTTGGAATCTTTAGCTTCACCACACAGACCTCTCCTATTTGAGCTAAGGAAGTAATCGTGATAGCAGGCAGAAGAATCTGTGGCACAAAAGCACACTTCCTTTTAGTGCCTGAAATAGAATCCAATACTTCTGAGTCTCGCCATTCCTTTGTTGTCAGCAAATATATGTGAAATGCACTGGCAGAGGGTACCATCTGCATCTCAAGTGGCTGTTTAAACAGCATAAATATTCTTCAACTGGCTACGATATTTAACGTTTGGGTTTGGGGAGCTTTGAGTTTTCTGTTAATCAAGGAACTAAAACAATGTTCTTGAGGCACTGAATTACCAGCTGTTGGGCTCTGAATAGAGCTGAAGTACCAATCCTATAAGGCGTTAAACATCTTGAAGAGCTAGGGGAACTCTAGCCTGTGTGGTGTAAGAGATCTGAGACCAAGAGCAAGGATCCAGTCAAATGATATCTTCAAAGAAGAATAATGGATGGTGTGTAATTTTCCTTCCATGTTGGATGAAGTGATTTCTATGTATAGTTTTATCAAGTCCTTTGATCGTTCTGATGAAATGTGCTATACATGGAAGATAATTGTCATATTGCTGTGACCCTAGTCATGACATCAATTGAAAATTATCTCACCAATAGTACAAGCTGCTTCATAATATACTCTTTCTGTTTCTGAATATTATTCTACTGCCAAAAAATGTTTTAGTCATCATTAATTATGTGGAGTCTTTTCTTATTTTTGTCCTGAACTTAGGTAATTGTTCCAAAGTTATTACTTTGTGCATCATGAAGAGACTCAGGAATTTTATAGTTATTTTCAATATACAGTCTACAATGTAATTATCAGTCTTGGGTGGGATTTTCAAAAAGCACCTATGGAATTAGGAGGATGGATATAATTGAAGCTGTGTACATGATGGTAGAATTCTGATTACTATGTATATTTGAGAGAGTGTGTCTGTGAGTGAGCGAGCGAATGTCTGTCTGTCTGTCTGATCAAGAACTCCTCTTAAATGGTAAGAGCTAGGACCAACAAATTTGGTATGCAGCTTCCTCTTATCATAACTTAAAGCAAGGTAAGTATTTGTGCCATGACGATGGGATGTGTATGGAATGGAATTGTTTCTCATAATGCTGAAATGGAGGAGGCTGCTAGCAGGTACAGTTATACTCTGTATGACCACAGAGGCTAAAGATGGGGAATGGGACAACTATAACTTCATTGGGATGGCAGGGAGAAGAGATAGGGGTAAGTTTTTTTTGCCTACCCCTTGGCCAGTGCAGCTGCCTCCCAGGGAGCCGCTACCTGACCAGTGCGGCCACGGTGGCCAGCCCTGTGAAGCTGCTGTCACAGCTCCCCACCCGTTCCTGCACACCCCACACGCCCAGACCCCTGCTCTGAGCTTCTCCTTACCTACCCCAACCCTGAGTTGTGTACCCCATACACATACCTCCAGTCCCTCCTCCTCATCCCCCAACCCTGACTCCTGCACACAAACACCCCAACCAGCTCCCTGCCCTGACTCCTGTACTCCCCCCACCCCCAGCCTCCTTCTCTGAAGGACCCAAGCAACTTCAGGTAAATCTTCTAATAATTGTATATTATAAACACTTCATTTTGAAATAGGTTTCTTTTCCTTCTACTTTAGGCTATGTCTTTAGGCTATGTCTTCTGATGTTGGAAATACTGCATACGGAGCAAAATCTGGATATTTTTTAGAAAATGTAGTCTTTTAATATCGATAAATAAAACCTAACCGTATTGAGGTAGTGCAGAGCTTTAGGAATGAACTGATTAAAATATTCACAATTATAAAAAATAACATTGCAGCTAAATTAATAATTGTCATATTACTGAACATCCATATTTATATAACAAGGAGAAACAAAGAAAACATGTTGAAATAACATAGCATTGCCAAATATGCTAACTGTTGTGACAGTGTTTTTAAAAAGTATTTGAGAAGTTTGTTCATCTTTGTACTATTTTTAAATGCTTCAATTTAGATGCTGCAAAAACATCATTTTTTGTCTTTTTCTATCGTGCAGATTAAAAATAAATTTAACTTCACATAGCATTTTTTCTGTATCTGTTACTTTAATAATACTTTGAGATCAAGTTACCTGTTTACAAAGAATATAAAAAAACTGTTAAAGTAACCATGTAAAAAAGATACCTGTTTACAAAGAATATAAAAAAACTGTTAAAGTAACCATGTAACTGTTAAAAATCCTAGTGGTTACATAGTTACACACACTGCAGGCTTTGCAGAATAAAGCTTATTCTGCAGAGCCTGCAGCACAGCTGGCTCCCCAGGAGCCGGGCCAGCAGCTGGGACCCAGTGCATGCTGGGAGCTGGCTTTATGGTATAAGCCGGCTTCCGGCACGTACCAACTCCGGCTGCTAGCCTCGCTCCCAGGGAGCCGGCTGCCACCCTTCACTGCGGGCTGTGATACAGCTCTGAAGCTTTATACTATAAGCCGGCTCTTGGCAGACACCAGCTCCTGGCTGTTGGCTCTACTCCTGGGAAGCTGGTTGCGCTGCAGCTCTGCAGTATCTGCTTTATAATGCAGAGCCCGCAGCACGGGGTGGCAGCTGGCTTCCCGGGAGCAGGGCCAGTGCCAGTGCCCCAGCAAAGAGTTCAACCATAACAGAAACAGATAAGCTGATGTTTTTTGGTTAACAGTTGTAACAGTTACACTCTTACAGCCCTACTAACTACTGTGTTCCACAAGTCATTGGATGTGACTTCATTAATTCTGGTTCTTGTTCTTTGTGATGGCAGGGAAAGATACAAGTATAATGGGAAGATAGCGTTAAGGTCACATTCTATGAGTCCACCTCACCAGTCAGATGAGGACAATCCTGCCATTCAGACGCTTGTAAGATACTTCTACTTTTTGTAATTAAATTTGATCTTGTTTTAGTGAATTGTTTTTATGTAGCCCCATAAAATTGTCATTTCTAATTGAAAGAGTCATTCCTGTATGCGAGCAGAGAAATGTAGCAAACAGTAGTGGGAAGGACTGTCTGAAGCTCACCAAAGTCTGTGTTCTGCAGTCGCCAAAAAATAAAAAATAAAAAAAAAATTTCAAATCCACATAGGACAAAGTGGGAGTAACTAAAGTGGATGACCCTGATTTACTGCAGAATAAAGCTGGTCAGCTGTATTGTTCCTATTAAACAATTTAGCAAATTAACTGCTGTTGACATCATCTTGTATTTTGCAATAATAGATTAAAGAAAACCGCTGAGACTTTTTTTGGCTACATTTGATGATAGTTGACCTTTTGAAGAACTGAATTTTGGCCCAATTGTTTTATCCAGTGTCAGACAACTAACATTATGGCTTAGCGAGAGAGACTAAACAGACTTCATAGAATCTTTTATAGTCCTAAATATTTGATGATATTACATTTCAATTGCAAGTAATTTAACAAGAAGTTATTGCTAGGAAATGTATACAGTTGACAATGTGTGCTGTTTCTCTTCCTAAATGTGGTATCTCTAGACTATAGATGGCATCATATTCCTTATGTAACTGACATGTTTTTCAGTTTAATAGAGGCTCTAGACACTTGCAAAGTATTTGGTTTAGTTGAAGCAGAATAATTGTTTAAAATGAAATACTGTTTTATAAAAGAAAAGGATAATCTTACAGATTTAGGAGATGTGGATCCTGTGCCACAAGGTTCCTGTCTCAATTTGTTTTTGTCTACACCGTGCCTTACAAGAAGGGTGTGAATTTTAGTTAGGCATGTAAAGGGTTAACTGGGTACCCTAAGCATTAACCTTAATGGTATGTTTACCATGGTAATTGGTTAATTGGTGGCCTGACCCAGCTGGAATAGCCCACCCAGCTGCTGTGCAGTATGGCGGGCTCAGCCTGGCCAGAGCAGGCTCCTGCATGAAGTGTGGCAGACCTGGCCCAGCCAGAACAGTCCACCGCCGCAGGATTCTGGTTAACTGGTTAACTTTTTTAATGGGATTTTACAGCCCTGATTTTAATCTGCACTGTTTGGTTGCATATTACCTAGCCTTCGTGGACCCTACTGGAGCATACTAAAAGTTCCTTCATGCATGTTAATGTAGTCCAATGTTAGTGTATACTAGGGAACTTTTAGTGCATACCAGAACTGTCCACGTGCACCAATTAGTGTGCAACATAATAGTGCAGAGTGAATTTACACCTGTTGTTTCTGTGTCTATGCAGCTGAGCTTTCAGATACCACTATGATGAATGTTACAGAAAACATATAAATAAAATAATTCTTTTGAGGTTTGCCAAACAATTTGGTGATTTGGCTGCGTGGAATGAATAGCATGTAATTGTTTATGAAGTGCAGATGTTCTGCATAATTCATTTCCAGGTAGAGGAATAGAGAGTTTACTTGAGAAGTAAAGAACTGCCTTAATTCTGTGGTCATTCCTTGAATTAAAAGCTCACTTCTCTACATTTTATGATGTCTGAATTAGGGTGTGACTAGTCGACTATCCGATAAGCTTTTGCTTATCGGATAGTCGACTAGTCACTTGGCCCCTCCCTCCCGCTGCTTATGTCAGAGGCAGCAAGGGGGGGAGCCAGCTTAAAAGCTGGTTCTCCCCAGCACCGTCTCCACAGGGGGCAGAGGTGAGAGTTGGGAATCAGCTGATTCTCAGCTCCTGTCCAGTCCCAGACAACATGCCTTTGCTTTTTAAATGTATTAAGAGTCTGCCGGCTCTTAATACATTTAAAAAGCAGAAGCGCAGCAGGGGGGACCCGGCACAAGCCAGGCCAGCTGATTCCTGGCTTGTGCCAGGTCCCCCCACTATGCTCCAGTTTTTTTACATTTAAGGCTGGTGCGCAGCAGGGAACCTGGTGTGAGCAGGGAATCAGCTGGCCCGGCTTGCACTGGGTCCCCTGCTGCGCGCCAGCCTTTTAAATGTATTAAGAGCCTGACAGTTTTTAATACATTTAAAAGGCTAGAGCGCAACTGGGTTAGCTCCTGGGGCTGAGAGCTAACCCTGCCGCAGCTCTCTTGCTAATTCACGAATTGACTCGTCGATGAAAAATCCATCAACTAGTGAATTAGTTTATTAAACTAAATTTAACATCCCTAGTCTGAATGAGAACACATTTTTGAACAAAGAGAAGCTTGCATGCCATCTTAAAAACTTCTGGTTAACAAAACCTAATGAGACAAAATAATTCATGCTTCTGTGCATCACTTTTCTAACTACTGTAATGTACTACAATTAAACTTCTATTCTAGATCTAAAATAGAAAAGTATGATTTTTTTTTCTGTGCTGTTTTAATGCATTAAATAAAATAGTTACTGTTATACTACAGTAAAGCCTTTGTGAAGGACACTTGTAGCCTAAAGCAACTGTAATTCCCAATTATTGCTCAGTTTTGGGAACTGCTTTTCTGGTCTGAAGCTGGTCTGCTGCTCTTTTTGCCCCTGGTACTGTCTGCTCTGCCCAGTATCACTACTCCCTTCTAGACTACAGTTTGCTATCTTCAGCCTCCCCTCTATTTTGTGGCTGATCAACATGCTTCTTCCAAATCACCATCCCCTTCAGCACTGTTCTAGGATACTGCTAGATCAGGGATAGGCAAGATACGGCCTGTGGGATGGATCTGGCCTGCCAAGCAATCTGATCTGGCTCATGGCTGCCCTTCCACTTCCCTGCCCCTGAGCTAATGGAGACCTGGGGACAGGAGAGTGAGCAAAGTAATTGGCTATTCAAAGTATCTGGCAGCTCCCTCCCTCTGCCAGGGGCACGCGGCACCTAGAGGGAGCCACCAGCTGTTTTGAACTTCAAATGACACTGCACACTCCCAAGGCCCCGATTTCGCCTGGGAGTGGGGAGTGCACAAAGTCTGTCGCCCCCTGCCAGGGATGTCTGGTGCCTAGATGGAACCGCCAGCTGTTGAAAATGGCTGGCAGTTCCTTCTAGCCGCCACATGCCCCTGGCAGGGAGAGGGTCGGGTATGAGAAACTTACACACTCCTTCCGCCCCCAGGCACCGATTGGCCTGGCAGCAGGGGGAGCAGGCAAAATCTCCCCCTGCCAGGCCACCTAAGACGGCCAACAGCCCCTTTCCACCCAAGGCCCCACCCCTTCCTGGGAGGGCTGGCTTGTGACCACTGCCAAAATTTATGAAGTGCCCCCCTGCAAAAATTATTACCCACCACTATGCTAGAAATACCACCTCAGTTCCTTGCAGAAAGGAGGATTTTGGTCTGATCCTGTAAATTCACTCCCTGTGACGATCTCTACTAAGGCAGACTGGGGAAAAAAATAGGTTCAATGAAGAAATTTGAGGTTTTGTCATTTTGGTTCTTTTCCACAGTGGAATGAAGCTGCGGCATTCACCTGGGATGTAGAAGATTCAGGTTCAAGTCACTGCTCTGAATCAGTCAGAGCAGGGACCTGAATCTGCATGTCTCAGGTGTGTCTCCTAACCACCAGGATATTAGCTATTCTGGGACAGGTCTTTCTGTCTCTGATGTTGATTAAAAATTCCATTCTGGACCTGGGAAACCATCCCAATAAAAGTTAGTGAAAATGGACACGATTCAGTGAAAAGCTTCAGTTTTGATAGAAAATCATAATTTGACAAAAATATTTTATTGAAAAATTCCTCGCCAGCTTTACTGAACACTCAGGAAACCTACTTGGGGTGTTATTTCCACTTCTGTACTGCAGTTATCTTAGTCGTTTGTTACATTTTGAGGATATAGAGTCTTTAACTGGGGTAAAAGGGAAAGAGATGGGGAGAAAGAGAGCAGCATTGAGAACAAATTATCTAGCAACAAGTAGGTGGTGGAGGTATCTGAATTGAAGCCAAGCAGTGCAGCAGCCCAGTTTCAGTCTGATTTCTAATGGTGAAAGTGAATTTTCAAGGGGACCAAAATTTTTCTTTCTTTTTCCTCTTTTGATATGGCACTGTCTCTCTTTTTCCTTTGAGGGCAGTAAAGTTTAACTAAAAAAATTTTTTTTTTAATTGTATATCGGTCTGCTCTTCTAGTATCTCCATTTTTATATTCTAGGAAAATCAACACACAAAATCCATTTCTTTGGATGACAGTGACCTTGAAGCTCGTCTCAATAGTTGGAATCTTGGGGTAAAAGAAACAAATGTATTTATTTATTTGTTGGTTTCAAATGTAAGGTGTTTGATAATTTAATCTTAGTCTCTGAAATAGTTGACAGTAACTTGGCCATTCCTCTTAAAAATAGAAACATGTTGGAAGCAATCATGACACTTTGAAAGATAAATTATGCAAAGTGTCATTTCAAGAAGAAACTGTTTAAAAGCACCTCTCTATATTACACTTTTTAAAGGGTTGGTGGCATAGTCTCAGCTCCTGTACCTTGATGTAAATCCAGTGATTTGTGTAAATACCTTGTGGAGCAGTCTGTAATATTGAGGCCTATATTCTTTTGCAGTTGTGGCTTCCTAACATATTTTTATATCCTGTACTTACTTTTGTTACAACATTGAATGATGACAAAATTGACTTTAGGCTGACAGATAAATCATCTTTCATCTCATACATGAAATCTGTCAAAGACAATACCTCATTCTGAAAATTAGGTTAGAGGCAGTTCTGACTCCACCAACTTCCACAGTCTCAGAATATGTATTGATTGGATGTTGGCAGTAATGGAAGATATGGCTCCCTCTGCGTCATTTCCTCTTTTACCATTAGGAGGACTTTAGTTGGATTTAAAACCTTGAGACGGGACACTGATGTTTTTAAAAATTTCCAGCCAGTATATTTTCAGTTTGTCATCTCTCCTTAGGACCTAGACGTATTTTTAAAATAATTTTTAAATGACCTGTATGTTTTTGCAATAACACTACTATACGAGGCAAATACAGTTAGACAACCAATGTATTTCTTATAAATAGGATGAAAGGAAATGCTTGATAAAATCAATATGGTATGAACAGTGTTCTGTATTTTTTTCATAGATTTGTGTATGTATTCAGATTTAGCATGTCAGGTTTCATCTTTTTCTGTTGATCTTGAGGAATTAATTCAAGTTTTTGAGACTCGAACAAGTTGAGATTTCCCTTTGATTTTAGACAGCTACCATAATGAGATTTTTTCCTCTCCATTCCTTGAGTTATACTCCTCACTATCTCATTATCCATCACTATTTGTAACTACTCATTACGTCAAACTACTTCCATGATATTTTGTCTAACTCTTCTCCAGTCTGATTAGGGTTATAGCTCTAGTCTAGTGGACCTGGAATCATTCAGTTTTCATCCACTTGAATAGGAATTTTTTCTCACTCATTTTTTCTTTTTCCGTTTTTCCATTTAGTATTTATTTATCAGTAGCTGTATTCTCAGGAGATTATTTGTTTGGATACTCATTGTACAGGAATATAATTAGTGCATAAGTTATGCTTAAGTAAGAATTTAAGGATTGGGTCATTGTTCTGGTAGGCGACACCTCCACAGTACATACTAAAGATTTTTGGTATAAAACCATAGCTTCAACAGAAAGAAGTCAATTGTCCTGAAATTTCCTATGTTGTATCTCATTGGTCTACAATAGAACTGGCAGCTTGACTTACGGTACGTAATTCAAGCTATGTAGAATACATAGCTGCAGTTGGCTTACTTGAAGGTGGGCTTGGCAGAATCCCCACAGCGGGAGGCCAATGGGAGCAAACATTCCTGTCTGCTTCCCTTACTCCTCACAAAAGGAGGAATACTGGACGTTGGTGGGGGCAACCTCTGAGTTCAATTTAGCGAGTCTTAATTGGACTTGCTAAATCAAACTCCAGAAGATCAGTCATGGCAGTGGCAATCTTCCTTTTAGTGTAGATGAAGCCTAGAATTTTTTAGAGAGGTGGGAAGAAATTGGGAAAGGAATGTTAGTTACAATGTATCAAGAATTTTTTTGCCATTATGTATTCAAAAAGTTTTCTAATAGTTTTATTCCTTTTCAGAATTGCTGAGGGTGGCATTTGCAGTTCTATATATTTTTTTGAGCTTTGGATTATTTCAGGAACAACAAAAGTATGACAGTTGTTTGGGTTCGTACAGTGTAACATGTAAAATAACAAAAGTTGCTAAAATAAAATGAACCTTCTGTTAACTCCAGATTTTACTACAGCAGCTGTTAGGCTAAGCAAAAGGTGTGGGAATAACTGGGTAAGGAATGGCTGAGGGAGTGGAAGATTGTTGGATGTGTGGAAATGGAATGAAGAGCACAGAGAACTAGAAATAGAAAAAAGTCCTGCAACGAAAACATGGGAAAGAGAACACTGAACGGCAAGTGACTGGCAGAGGCCCAGGCAATATGCTTCCTATTAAGAGATTCATTTCCAATATTACTATATCAGATAAAACAAATTATGGCCAAAATGTTCCAAAGTGACTAATGATCTTTGGTGTCTGTTCTTGGCTGCCCAACTTGACACATCTTAAAGAGGCCTGATTTGCATAAAGTACCAAGCATCGCTCTCTGAAAATCAGGCCCCTGTGAAGTATCTCCTACTGGAACTGAAAAATTAAGATACTCCAAACGTCTAATTCGGTTAGAAAATGTTGGCCTGCACAAATATGTAAGTCTGCTGCACAATACAACCAACACACATCATATCAATAAACAGATCAATTCTTCATAAAAATCATAGAGCTGGAAGAGACCTCAGGAGGTCATCAAGTCCAGCTCCCTGCCCAGGGCAGGACCAGTCCCAACTAAATCAACCCAGCCAGGGCTTTGTCAAGCCGAGACTTAAAAACCTCTAGGAATGGAGATTCCACCACCTCCTTAGGTAACCCATTCCAGTACTTCACCACCCTCCTAGTGAAATAGTTTTTCCTAATGTCCAACCTAGACCTCTCCCACTGTAACTTGAGACCATTGCTCCTTGTTCTGCCATCCGTCACTACTGTGAACAGCCTGTCTCCATCCTCTTTGGAACCTCCCTTCAGGAAGTTGAAGGCTGCTATCAAATCCCCCCCTCACTCTTCTCTTCTGTAGACTAAACAAACCCAAATAGAATCATAGAATACTAGGACTGGAAGGGACCTTGAGAGGTCGTCGAGTCCAGTCCCCTGCCCTCATGGCAGGACCCAGTACTGTCTAGACCATCCTTCATAGACATTTTATCTAACCTGCTCTTAAATATCTCCAGAGATGGAGATTCCACAACCTCCCTAGGCAATTTATTCCAGTGTTTAACCATCCTGACAGGAAGTTTTTCCTAATGTCCAACCTAAACCTCCCTTCCTGCAGTTTAAGCCCAATGCTTCTTGTTCTATCCTCAGAGGCCAAGGAGAAGAATTTTTCTCCCTCCTCCCTGTGACACCCTTTTAGATACCTGAAAACCGCTATCATGTCTCCTCTCAATCTTCTCTTTTCCAAACTAAACAAGCCCAATTCTTTCAGTCTTCTTTCATAGGTCATGTTCTCTAGACCTTTAATCATTCTTGTTGCTCTTCTCTGGACTTTCTCCGGTTTCTCCACATCTTTCTTGAAATGTGGTACCCAGACCTGGACACAATACTCCAACTGAGGCCTAATCAGCTCAGAGTAGAGTGGAAGAATGACTTCTTGTGTCTTGCTCACAACACACCTGTTAAGGCATCCAACAATCATGTTTGGTTTTTTTTGCAACAGTGTCACACTGTTGACTCATATTTAGCTTGTGGTCCGCTAAAACCCTTAGATCCCTTTCTGCGATACTCCTTCCTAGACCGTCGCTTCCCATTCTGTATGTGTGAAACAGATTGTTCCTTCCTAAGTGGAGCACTTTGCATTTGTCCTTATTAAACTTCATCCTGATTACCTCAGACCATTTCTCCGATTCGTCCAGATCATTTTGAATTATGACCCTATCCTCCAAAGCAGTTGCAACCCCTCCCAGCTTGGTATCATCTGCAAACTTGGTAAGCGTACTCTCTGTGCCGATATACAGAGCTCGACAAATTATGCAAAACCCTACTCGCCAGACAAAAAAGGTACTCGCCACCCCCACTGCATGACCCCCACCGCGCAGGCGTGCGCCACCAGAGAACGGGATGACCAGGATGGCATGTTTGCTCGTGTGACGATTGAGACGCCTTGGGGACAACAGAGTGTAGCTCGTCCCAGGGGAGACTAGAGGTCGGCTGGCAGCCAACGAGGGTGCCGCGACCATCCGGACTGAGAGGAGGAGGAATGGGGGCATCCTTCCTTGGCTGCCGGCCGACCTCTAGTCTCCCCTGGGATGAGCTACACTCTGTTGTCCCCAAGGCGTCTCAATTGTCAGTTGTCTGCTCTCAGCCCCTCCGAAAGCGGGGCCCAGGCCGGCCCTCTCTCACGGGTCCCAGCTAAGGGCCCTAAGGACGGACTCTGTCCGACTGGTGGGGTATTCGCCGTAACTCACCAGTTGGCCGGCACTCCTAAGGAGCCCCGCCCTGGGCTGCTTCCTACCTCCGTTCCTCCTTTCACGTCCTCTGCCCCCACGCTCTGCTCTCTGCTCCACTCCCTGTCTCCCTCCTGCCTTCTCTGACCTCCTCCATCTCCCGTCCCCCTCCTTTCTCCGCTCTCACCCTTCACTCCTCCACCCTCCACTGTCTTCTAGCTCACTCCTCTGTTCTCCCCTTTCCCTCCGTTACTCTCCTCCGTCTCCTCTGCCTCCCTCCTCTCTTCCACTCTCCTCTACTCCCCATTTCAATGCGGCATTCTCTTGCGTCGGCGCCTCTCCCCCTGATATCAGGGACACGCACACTCTGGCCCTGCCCCACCCCCGCTCCTGGCTCCTGTCCCAGGACTCGGCCCTCCTGCACGCCGCTTGGCTGGGCGGCCGCACGGGAGCAAGCGGCACAGATTGCTGTCAGAACGCCGCGCTTCCTGTGCAGCATGGGGGTCGGCACCGTTGGAGTGCAGGGCGGGTCGCCCTCGCCGCCGCGGGGCGGCCCCGCCCCGTCACAGCTCGCCAACTGGTGATACACTCGCCCATGGTGAGTAGATATTTGTCGAGCCCTGTCGATGTCTACATCGTTGATGAAAACATTGAACAGAACTTGTCCCAAAACTGACCCCTGCGGAATCCCACTTGTTATACCTTTCCAGCAGGATTGTGATCCGTGAATAACTACTCCTCTGAGACTGGTTATCCAGCCAGTTATGCAGCCACCTTATAGTAATCCCATCTAAGTTGTATTTGCCTAGTTTATTGATAAGAATATCATGCGAGACGGTATCAAATGCCTTACTAAAGTTTAGGTATACCATGTCCACCGCTTCTCCCTTATCCACAAGACTCGTTATCCTATCAGAGAAAGCTATCAGATTGGTTTGACATGATTTGTTCTTTACAAATCCATGCTGGCTGTTCCCTATCACCTTATTATCATCCAGGTGTTTGCAGATGATTTCCTTAATTACTTGTTCCATTATCTTTCCTGGCACAGAAGTTAAACCGACTGGTCTATAGTTCCCTGGGTTATTCTTATTTCCCTTTTTATAAATGGTCATTATATTTGCCCTTTTCCAGTCTTCTGGAATCTCTCCCGTCTTCCATGATTTTTTCAAAGATGATAGCTAAAGGCTCAGATACCTCCTGTCAGCTCCTTGAGGATTCTAGGATGCATTACATCAGGCCCTTGTGACTTGCAGACATCTAACTTTTCCAAGTGATTTTTAATCCCTCAGTCTTTCCTCGCAGATCATGTGCTCCAGCCCCCTAGTAATTTTGGTCACCATCTGCTAGACCCTCTCCACTGTCCACATCCTTTCTATAGTGGAGGGCCCAGAACTGGACACAATACTCCAGGTGTGGCCTCACCAGAGCCGAATAAAGGTGAATAATCACTTCTCTAGATCTGCTGGCAATGCTCCTCTTGGCTACAAGGACACACTGTTGACTCATATCCAGCTTCTCATCCACTGTAATCTCCAGGTCCTTTTTTGCAGAACTGCTACTTAGCCATTCGGTCCTCAGCCTGTAACAATGCTTGGGATTCTTCTGTCCGAAGTGCAGGACTCTACACTTATCCTTGTTGCACCTCGTCAGATTTCTTTTGGCCCAATCCTCTAATCTGTCTAGGTCACTCTGGACTCTATCCCTGCCCTCCAGCGTATCTCTCTCTCTCTCCCTAGCTTAGTGTCATCTGCAGACTTGCTGAGGGTGCAATCCATCCCCTCATCCAGGTCATTAATAAAGATGTTGAACAAAACCGGTCCTAGAACAGATCCTTGGGTACTCCGCTAGAAACTGACCACCAACCTGACATCGAGCCGTTGATCACTACCCGTTGGGCCCGACAGTCTAGCCAGCTTTCTGTCTATCTTACAGTCCATTTATCCAATCCATGCTCCCTTAACTTGCTGGCAAGAATATTGTGGGAGACCGTATCAAAAGCTTTGCTAAAGTCAAGGTATATCACATCCACTGACCTTCCCACATCTACAGAGCCAGTTACCTCATCATAGAAGCTAATCAGATTGGTCAGGCACGACTTGCCATTAGTCAAAATGGATTCACGATTCCTGATCACTTTCCCCTCTTCCAAGTGCTTCAAAATGGATTCCTTGAGAATCCCCTCCATGTTTTTTCCGGGGACTGAGGTAAAGCTGACTGGTCTGTAGTTCCCTGAATTGTCCTTTTTCCTTTTTTTAAAGATGGGCACTACATTTGCCTGTTTCCAGTCATCCGGGATCTCTCCCAGTCTCCACGAGTTTTGAAAGATAATGGCCAAAGAGTCTGCAATGACATTTGCCAACTCCCTCAGTACTCTCGGATGCATTAAATCCGGACCCATGGATTTGTGTATGTCTAGCTTTTCTAAATAATTCCTAACTTGTTCTTTCCCCACCAAGGGCTGTCCACCTCCTTCCCCTACTGCGTTGTCTAGTGCATTAGTCTGGGAGCTGACCTTGTCCGTGAAGACAGAGGCAAAGAAAGCATTGAGTATTTCAGCTTTTCCCCCATCATCTGTCACTAGGTTACCTCCCTCATCCAGTAAGGGCCCCCCACCTTCTCTGATAATCTTTTTATTGCTAACATGACTGTAGAAACCTTTCTTGTTACCTTTCACATCCCTTGCTAGCTGCAATTCCAGTTGCGCTTTCGCCTTCCTGATAATTCCCCTGCATTGTTGAGCAATATATTTGTACTCTTCCCTAGTCATCTGTCCAATTTTCCACTTCTTGTAAGTTTCCTTTTTGTGTTTAAGCTCACCAAGGATGTCCCCGGTAAGCCAATCTGGTCGCCTACCATATTTGCTTTTCTTGCTGCGCATCGGGTTGGCTTCTTCCTGTGCCTTCAATAAGGCTTCTTTAAAATACTGCCAGCTCTCCTGGACTCCTTTCCCCTTCATGTAAGCATACCAGGGAATCCTGCCCATCAGTTCTCAGAGGGAGTCAAAGTCTGCTTTTCTGAAGTCCAAGGTGTGTATTTTACTACTCTCTTTTCTTCCTTTGGTCAGGATCCTGAAATCTACCATCTCATGATCACTGCTTCCCAGGTTGTCTCCCACCTCTACTTGCCCTACTAGTTCCTCCCTGTTTGTGAGCAGCAGGTGAAGCTGCGCATGGCCCCTGGTCGGTTCTTTCAGCACTTATACCAAGAAATTATCCCCAACATTCTCCAAAAAGTTCCTGGATTGTCTGTGTACTGCTGTATTGGTCTCCCAACAGATGTCAGGGTGATTGAAGTCCCCCATGAGAACCAGGGCCTGCAATCTGGAAGCTTCTCTCAGTTGTCCAGAGAAAGCTTTGTCTACCTCATCCACCTGATCCGGTGGTCTATAGCAGACCCCATCCACAACATTGCCTCTTTTGCTTCCAGCTCTAAACTTAACCCATCGACTCAACAGTCTTTTCTCCCTCTAACTACTGGAGCTCTGAGCAGTCATACTGGTCTCTTACATACAGTGCAACTCCTTCTCCTTTTCTCCCTCGCCTGTTCTTCCTGAACAGTTTATACCCTTCCATGACAGTGCTCTGGTCAGGCGAGTCATCCCACCAAGTCTCCGTTATTCCAGTCAAATCATAGTTCTTTGACTGGGTCAGGGCTTCTAATTCTTCTTGTTTGTTTCTCATGCTTCTCACATTTGTGTACAAACACCTTAGATAACCAGTTCATTGTCCTACCTTCTCCATTCAAATCAGGGGTCCTCCTTTGTTGCTCGTTCCTCCTTGTGATTCTTCCTGGTGTCCGACTTCCTCACTTACTGCAGGGCTTCGGTCACCATCCCCCAACGAACCTAGTTTAAAGCCCTCCTCATTAGGTTTGCAAGCCTGCCCGTGAAGATGCTCTTTCCTCTCTTGGTTAGGTGGATCCCATCTCTTCCTAACAATCCTTGTGTCCAGAACAGAGTCCCATGGTTGAAGAAGCCAAAGCCCTCTCTCTGACACCACTTGCACAACCACGCATTTACTTCCTCAATTCGATGATCCCTACCCGGACCTTTTCCTTCAACCGGAAGGATGGACAAGAACACCACTTGTGCTTCAAATTCCTTGATCCTTCTTCCCAGCACTACATAATCTGCTGTGACCCGCTCTCGGTCATTCTTGGCCGTATCGTTAGTTCCTACATGGAGAAGCAGGAAGGGCTAGCGATCCGAAGGTTTGATCACTTCTGGAAGACTCTCGGTCACATCTTGAATGCGAGCTCCCAGTAAGCAGCTCACTTCTCGAGATTGCAGGTCTGGACGGCAGATGGATGACTCAGTCCCTTTTAGGAGGCAGTCCCTGACCACCACCACCCATCTTCTTCTTTTGGGGGTGGTGGTCGTGGAACCCCGATCCCTAGGACTACGCATCCTGTGCCTTCCGGTAGATGGTGTTCCCTTCTGATTTCTTCCCTGAGAGGTCCCTGCCAAAGCATTCTCCACTGCAGTGCCTGTGGAGAGAGCCTGAAAGCGGTTACTTACCTCTACAGAAATGGGGGATACCTGAGTTGGCCGCCGCCTTCTTCTAGAGGTTACATGCTGCCAGTTCTCTTCCTTGTCCTGTACTGCTCTCACTGGCTGTTCAGCCTGCTGTGCCTGCAGGATTAAACACTGCCTTCTATCGAGGAAGGAGCGTGGGGTCCATACTTGGGGATCAAGTCCTCTAATTTTTTCTTCCAAAATGGCGACCAGCTTGCACTTAGTGCAGATGAAATCCCTTCTTTCTTCTAGGAGGAAGACAAACATGGCACATGCTGTGCAGGTAACAACAGCAGACCTATCACCATCCATACCTGCCTTCCTTCTGAGAGATTCCTCAGATGTTATTAAAGGCCTCCTTGAAGGGCAAGAGAGAGAAAAGAAAAAAAAATCTTCAAGGGAAAGAGCTCCAAACACTACGGGGGTCTCCCAGGGTGAATTCCCAGGCAAACTCCTGTGTTGGCTGTTGCCCTGTTCGCTGCTGTCTGCATTCGCTCTGGCTGCCTTTTTTTAGAAGGCTGAGGCTAGGCCCGGCTCAAAGCCTTGCCTCTGGTGCAATCAACCCCTGAAGGCCCACCAGAGCTCAGGAAGTTTTGATAATAGTTTAGTGAAAAGATTTTGAAGAATGGTAAGTATATCGTGCCCCCTTCCCAACTACCTCTCAAAACTCCCTGTTATCAGCCCCTGGTTGCTGACTCACTGCTATATAAAGCCCTGTACTGTCTGATAACCCCTCCCCTGATTAAGGCTCAACCAATGAGCAGAGGCTTCTAGATTTCAAACCTTGATTAGAAGCTCACAGCTTCCACCTGACAGCCACAGCACACACTCCTGGGGGCGGTGGTGGGGGGGAGGGGGAGACGAGAGGGGGGGGAAAAACCCCAAACCGACAAACACAAGTTCAGCACACAGCAAGAAACCCCCAAACACAAACACATACACGCTACAGACAGCCACTTCTCTCATAGGTCCTGTATTAGCTCTTCTTAAAACTCCCTGTTATCAGCCCTTGTTTCTCTATTCATAGCATGTTATTGTGGGTGGAGTAAATTTATAGACTACTGAAAATTAATGTATTCTCAGAGTATTCTCTCTCTACATTTAAAAAGGTTTTTCCCGTGGGATGACAGAGTGACATAATCACATCACTCTGCGTCTCACAGCCCCTCCCCTCTCAGCCACTCCACCTCCTCCTCCTCCCTGCTGCTAACCCAGCAGAGATCTGCAACCTCTGGCTGCTGAGCAGCAGCAGCACTAAAGGTAAGCTGCTGCTGCTGGCCTGGGAAGGGGGGGAAATTGTGGGGCTCTGGCAGTGGGGGGAGAGGCCTGCTGCAGGGGAGGAGCCTGGACTGGGGGACACCCCAGCCCCTGAGCCAGGCTGGGCTGGGACTAGCTGAACCTCCAACAACCACCAGATGGCAGCTGCCGGAGTTTTAAATTGCGCTGCTCCAACCTGGGCCTGGACCCGCCCTCCCTCCCAGTGGCTTGGAGGGAGGTTGATGGGCCCCAGGGAGAGTGCGGGGCCTGGGCCTTGCTCCCCCTCCGTCCTGGCGACTGGATGGGAAGGGCATGGGGCCTGGGCCTGGGCCTGGAGAGAGGGCACCAGTTGGGAGAGTTTAGGGCTTGGCACTTCCAGGGCTGGAGCGGCAGGGAGGGGGTAGAGTCAGAGTGAAAATCAGGACCAGCCCCTCCTGGAGAGCTGGGGGAAATGCTAGCCCCAGCCCCACCCCCACCCCCACCCCTCGTAGGGTTGCCAGGTGTCCGGTATTGTACCGGACAGTCCGGTATTTGCGCGCTCTGTCCGGTAAAAAACCCAGAAAATACCGGACATATGCAGTGTCCGGTATTTTCTGATTTTTTTTCCAGCTGCACACCAGACGGAAGCCTGGCGTGGGCGGGGGAAGCGGCTGGGAGTCCCAGCTGGGAGGCGGGGCCGCGATTGCCACTGGGAGCCCTTAGTCGGTTGAGTGTGAGGAGGCGGGGAAGCCTCCTCCTCGCTCGTGTGTCGCTGGGAGCCTTCGTGGGACAGGCAGCAAGTGCCCAGGTCAGTACTGCTCCCCTCCGGCCAATTTGTTCACCCCCTTTCCCAGCCGGCCGGTTCTCCCCCACTTCCCCTCCTGATCTTCCCCGGCCCCCCCCCCTCCCGCAGCTCTGCTTCCTGCCGGCCCGTTCCTCTTCCTGATCTCCTTGGCCAGCGCTACTGTGCCTCTCCCCGCCAGCTCTGCTTCCCGCCCCCCCCTTCCTCCCGGCCAGCGCCGCTGCACACCCTCCCCCCCCCCGCCAGCTGTGCTTCCTACTCCCCCTTCCTTCTGGCCAGCCCCGCGGTCCCCCTCCCCCCAGCTCTGCTTCCCGCTGGCCCGTTCCTCTTCCTGATCTCCCCGGCCAGTGCTGCTTCCCGCCTGCTCTGCTTCCCGCCCCCCTCCTTCCTCCCAGCCGGTCCCCCCTCCCCCGATATCCTGCGGCCAGCCCCGTTCTGCCTGACCCCCCCACCCCCATGACCAGCCCTGTTTTCCGTTGGCCCCCCCCATCTCCCCCAGCCAGCCTTGTTGCCCCCCCCCCGTTAGCTGTTTCCAGGCCCCCCCCCCTTCCCAGCCAGCACCGCTCCCTTCCTGGCCGGTCGTCGTCCCCCGCCCCACCCCGGTGAAGCGTGTTGGTGTGTGTGGTGTGTTTTTTGTTGTTTTTTTTTTTTAATAATTACCTGGTAACCCTCGCAGTGATCCAGGTTCTTGGAGTCTTTTTTTTTTCCTTCAACAAAATGTTTTCCCAGTAGTTTTTTTTTTTGGGGGGCGGGGGTGGTGTGCTGTTTGGTGTTTTTGTTTCAGCCATCTGGCAACCCTAACCCCTTGGCGTGGGAGAGAAGGAAGCTGGGTCCAGTCCCCCCCCAGCACAGGGAGGGAGGCAGAGAGCCGGCCCAGAAGCCAGCCGGGGAGGCAGGCAGGATGGTCTCTGGGCCTGGCCCTCCCCAGGGGTAGGGAGATTAGCCAGGATGGCCTCAGACCCTCAGCGGTGGTAGTGGGGGGAAGAACTGCTGGGGTTTGGGCTGGGCCTGGCACGTGCTGCGGCCCAGTCATGGGGATTGTGGTTAGGCCGCGGTGGGGGGTGGGGAAGGGGAAGGGGCCCTGGTTGGTGGGGGAGGGGGGCGGAGGGAGGGCGAAGGGGTCAGGGGGGTTGGCAAGCACAGTAAGCAGGAGGCACCGCCCCCAGTATTCCTTTGAAAATCTTTCCAGCATGGTTAAGAAATACTGTACTATAGTATACCTCACAGATTTTCCATTACGAAACAGGAAATATATATGTGACGTGGTGGAAGTATTAAAGGATTATACTGCATTGAGGCACTGAATGTTCATTTAATCTTTTTTTCCTTGATGTAAATCTATAACTTTAGGGTGGGGATAGAAAGTATGGAGGGGGGAATGCTAGTTGGATTCAGCTGAAACACACTTTCAACCTGAACACTTGGTTAAAAATGTTTATTTGGGTTAAGATAATATTTTTCTTGTTTATCTTCCATTTGGTCAAATGTATGGTCCAAATTGAGTCCATATTTATTTTTCTTATGCTGTATCCAGCATGGATGGATGGACATAACAGTATTTAAAAATTTTGGCTATGCCCACCCAGTATTTTGCATTCAAGGGATATAATTCTCTTCAGTAAAAATGCAAGTGATAATAGAGAACTTACATTTTTTTGCCTCTTGTTCACAATATTTTCTCTCATGCTTTGGGACCTGTTGACATTCTTAATGCAAATTGCACACTTTCTTTTCTTCTTCCCAGAAGAGGAAAAACTTGACCTCCATCCAGTTCACTAGCTGTCTGCCTATTTGTTGCAAATCTAAAGGAGGGATCAGGGAAAGGAGGATACTAGAGATCCTTTGGACTTTAGAGCATTTCAACTTTTTATACAGTGATAAACATCAGTTTCTACCATTTTAAGACTTCTATGGAAAACACAGTTTTAAAAGGTTCTAAATTACACACGGTGAAATTACCTGAATATTAAACTTTCTAACAGCCTTTTCAGTACTAGTTGATCCCATACAAAAAATTCCTTGTAGGGTGCAATTACAAGAACTTAACAGTCATTTGCAGATTGTTGAGACATGCATTGTATGAATATCTAAATAGATTAGAAAAACATACACTTTTAAGAATTTGAATAGTTGGAGAATTTCAGTCTCTGGATGTCTAGCAAGTTATAATCATGCTTTCCCATATTAACTAGAAGTAAAATGTAGTTTCAAAACATTTTTATCTCTAGGCTCCACTGTAAATTTCAAATGAAATATTTTCTTTACATAGACCTGTATGAATATAATCTAATTTTTTTTTGTGGTGCAGAGCTGGAAATTTTTATTCACTGAGGGTATGTCTAGACTACATGGCTCCATCGACGGAGCCATGTAGATAAGTTTACTAGACATAGGAAAATGAAGCGGCGATTTAAATAATCGCCGCTTCATTTACATCAAAATGGCCACCGCGCTGTGCCGATCAGCTGTTTGGTGGCACAGCGGGGCAGTCTGGATGCGCTGCGGTCGACAAGGGAAGCCTTTGTTGACCGCTCCGGTAAACCTCATTTCACGAGGCATAACAGAGCGGTCGACAAAGGCTTCCCTTGTCGACCACGGCATGTCCAGACTGCCCCGCTGTGCCTCCAAACAGCTGATCGGCACAGTGCGGCGGCCATTTTGATGTAAATGAAGCAGCGATTATTTAAATCGCCGCTTCATTTTCCTATGTCTAGTAAACTCATCTACATGGCTCCGTTGACGGAGCCATGTAGTCTAGATATACCCTGAGGGACTGGTAATTTTTTGACAATATGTTTTGAAATACGAAAGGCAGAATGTTTCTTTGAAAGGTTAAATTGATATGCTAACTAATCTCTTATTGTAGATTCAGTTATAATACTCACAGTAAGATGGGTACCAAAGCAAAAGAATTTCTGGACATTCTAAGTATAAGAGGGAGGATTATTGGTCTAGTACCCTGGTGTTCCACACGCTAGCCACAAGCCCGGGGTGGGCAATAATTTTTGAAGGGGGGCCACTTCATGAATTTCAGAAGTGGTCACTTGCTGCCCCAGAAGAGGTGGGGCCTTAGGTGGAAGGGCTGGGGCCAGGAGACTTCACATGCACCCCCACCCATAGACCCTGATTGGCCTGGGGGCAGGGGAGCACATGAAATCTGTGCCCTCTGCCTTGCCAGGGGCATGAGGCACCTAGAGAGAACTGCCAGCTGTTTAGAACAGTTGGCGGTTCCCTCTGGTACTGTGCGCCCTTCGCAGGGGGGAGAAGACTTTGTGCACTCCCCCATCCCCAGATCTTGATTGGCCTGGGGACCGGGGAGCGGCCATGGGTCGAATCAAAGGGCTTGGTGGGCTAGATTTGGCCTGTGGAGACTGTCTTGTCCACTCTTGGAGTACAGGGTCTGGGAGGGGGTTGTAACCTGAGACAGGAGTGTAGGAGGAGATGTGGGGTTTGGGTGGGGTTGTAACTACGGATGTGAAGGACTCGTCGACAGGGTAGTCGATTAGTCGCTTCCCCCCCCCCCCTTGCTGCCTTTATCAGAAAGAGACAGCAAGGTGGGGTAAGAGGAGGGGGTACTTCAAAGTGGCAGTGCTGCTTGGAGCCTGGGGCCAGACAGTAATTTGCTGTGAGTAGGCTCCTTAACCAGGGTCTGTGCCTTCCACATCCCTGTACTGTTCACAGTAGCTACAGGGGCCATGTGAGCCCAGGAGATGAGGAGAGAGGGGCACTTCCAATGCTGCCTGTCCTCCAAACAGGCTGCTGCTTTTGGCTGGACACTGGCCAATGGGAACTGCTATGGGCAGGACTAGTGTGAGAATCCTCTGCCCCCTCCCTCCAGGCTCTCAGCATTCAGAGATGCACATGGCCTTGTAGCAGCTGACTTCACTGAGTGCCGAGTGGGGGTGGAGCAGGCAGGGAGCTGACTGAGGTTCTTGTAGGCTGGATGTGGCGGGTTGGTGGGCCAGATGCAGCCCGCAAATCATATATTGCCCAGCCCTGCACTAGCCATATATAGCTATTAGGTTGGTTGAGTGTGACTAGTTCGCTATAGCACTAGCCACTATAGTGGCTACTGCTTTCGAACTGGTTGAACACCACAGGTCTAAGACTTACCAAAAGGAAGTAATAGTGGCAGTTACTGTATGTACGAGTTTACACTTACATTTATCTTTCAAGTCTATTTTGAAGATTATTTGACATTTGTAAAATCGCTTTTAAAATGCAAAGTGTATAGAAGTGTTTAATATTATAATACGTTTCAGAAAAAGATATTTAAAAGATTTCTTATTTCATATTGTTTCATATAGGTTTTCTAACATTAGGCAGCATAAGAATGAACAGTCAAACAAAAATGTAACACAATGAAGCACAGACACCCTAATTCTCTCATTCTAATAGATGAGAACATATTCAATCTCTCCACAAATAGATTGACATATTTGTTCTTATGCAATAGTGGCTTCCAGGGCAGTACAAAAGATGCTGCAGTACTAGAAAGGCCATTTTTTGAATGAGACAGGTTCCTTCTTTTCAGTTCTTGTGGCTCTGTACATGAAATAAGAGATTCCAAAGATGTAACTGCCTAATATGCCCCATTTTTGTTTAAATAAAAATAATAAAGAACCATTGTGTGGTACACATAAATTGAGGAATTTGAGGAAGACACAGCCATTGCCTTGTTGGTATGCTGTCATTTTTTATAACATTTTTAAAGGATACTATGTGTATGAGGCCCTATACACAATCAAATCTTCTTCTGTTTATTTGTGAATTCTATCATTTCCCTTGGGTTAGCTCTTGAAAGACAGCGTATTTTCTTCACTCAAAGCCATACTACTTCTCTGTAAAACATTTGAAAAGTTATTGGCAGATAAAGAGCGGGTTTTTTTTTCCTTTTTCTCATTCTTGCCAGGTTAAGTAGGGCCTAAATAAATAAATATTACAATATTTGCTGTGCTTTAGTTTATATGTCCTTTAAATAATCTTTCTGCAAATGTCCCACTTTAAGAAGATCCACAAGTGAAAAATGCTACATGGCACTTAAGTACCAATACAGATTTAAATGGCTGTCATGAGGTGGCAGTGAGGAAGCATAATGGACATCAGTGTGTGTTCTTAAATGTTGAGTGGGAAGAAAACAAGAAACCTTTGGCTTCCCAGAGCTGGTAGCGTGTTTTAGCCTGCAACTGGAGCTTGGGAAGAACAGCTGGAAGCTTTCCAAAAAAAAAAAAAATTTAACTTTTGCTTTAATGTATATAGTGTATTTCCATTTCTAAATCCTTCTTCATCTTGAGTTATCTTGACAGAAGATATTTCCAAATGCTTTATGAAATGCATTTCCCTATGCTCAGTATTTCTCTTCCTCTATCAGATCAAATAGAATCATTGTCAGCCATTTGTATTTGTGTAAAAGTTACCACCCAGGCCAGCATGCTTGTTTAGTGGCATTATACTGAATATGAGTTCTGATCCCCTGAGCATATTTGCTTTTCCACAAGCTAGAAGACCTCCAAGATTAGCATGCTCAACTCTTGGGAGGATTGAAATGAAAAGATTCCTATTTCCACTGCTGCCATCTTTGTACTCAGTCCCAAATGTAATCAAAATATTACATTGTATCCTGAATCTGACTATCCTTAGGCTCGATCTGACTCGTTGAAGGAAGGTTTCAGAGGTGCTAGGAAGTGTCCTGCTATCAACCATAAAGTGTTTAACTTAATTAGCTGACAAAGAATGACTTAGAAAATAATTTGCATTACCGGACAGATAGACAGGGACATGAAGGATGGACACGTGCACGCACACTAGGGATGTAATAGTATACTCGATTAATGGATAAGCAAAAGCTGATCAGTTAATGCTATAGACTACATGTACTCTTCTTCCCCCCCCCCCTTTCCAGTTCCCCCCTCTCCCCTGCAAACCAGCTCCCATCTGGCACCCCACACTGCTGCCTCTGATACAGAGGCAACAGTGTAGTGGCAGGGGGCTCCCTGGGAGTGGGGCTGGAGCGCACTGGCTGCTGGCCCCACCCCCAGGGACTATAGAATAGTCGAGTAATCAATAAGAATTCATGAGGTTAATCAACTATTCAGTGAACTGATACAGTATTTAGATAACTTAGATAACTGGATCCCAGACCATTTATGGTTTTGTAGAAAATAAAAAGTACCCCTTAGAGCAGAGGTCTCCAACCTTTTTAAGCACAAGATCACTTTTTGAATTTAAGTGCAATCCAGGATCTACCTCAAGCCCACATGCTTTTGCCCCACCTCCTTCGTGCCCCTTCTCCAAAACCCTGCCCCCGCTCACTCCATCTTTCCTCCCTCCCCCATCCTTCCTCCCTTTTATCAGGCAGGGCAGAAGGTTGGGGTGCAGGCTCTGGTCTTGGGTGTGTGAGAAGGGCTCTGAGCTGAGCCTGGGGCAGAAGTTGAGGTATAGGAGGGGGTTCAGGGTAAGGCTCTATAAGGGAGTTTGGGTCTAGGAGCGCTCAGGGCTAGAGCAGGGCCTTGGGCAAGAAGGGGTACATGACTGGGACAGGGATTCAGGATGCAGGCTCCAGCTGGACACTGCTTACCACAGGTGGCTCCTGTGTGGTGGTGCAGTGAGGCTAAGGCAGGCTCACCCCTTCCCTGGCCCTGCACCTCTCTCAAAGCATCCAGCAAACTCCCTACATCCTAAACCCTGTTGTGCTCCTCACCCCCATTCTGTGGAGATAGAATACAGTGTGGGAAAGGGAAACACTCCAAGGCAAAGGGCAGGAGATGCATAGTGGTGGGAGGGGCAGCTGACATACTGACACTTGATAGCCTCTTGGACAAACCAGTCAAGATCACCTGTCAGAGGCTCCAAGATCTACCAGTAGATCCCAATATACTGGTTGGTGACCACTGCCTTAGAGTGCCCAAGGAAGTGAATAGGAATCAGGAACAGAGCACAAACTAAGTACTAGTATGGCATGTCCAACAGCTTTTCCTATTTTTAAAAGTCCAAGTTTTTTATATTCTGTCCATTTTTTGAAAGTACTGCCAGGTTGCTCATCTTGCAGTACTTTTGAGGCTAAAGAAATGGATCATTGTGATATGAAGATGGCTTCAGAAAAGGAACATGAACCTGTTTTCTGAGGGCTGATTTTCCAAATTAAGAATCATTGAAAGTGTAAGGAAATTATCCTCATCTGTCTTAGATACATGTTCATACTTTAATATATACTGAGAACAATAAAGACCTGATCCTGAGTGCTTTTAACTTGTTGTTTAGACTTATCAGCCAGCAATTGGTAGTCTGAATTCTTCTCTGATTTTGATGGTTAATAATACAATTTTAGCAGACTTGTGTTTTTTTTTTTTTTTTTTTAGGAATACATTTTTAGACCTCATTTTTTGAGGAATACAGGATTTGTGGAAAAAGGGTATATTTTTTGATCCCCGTCTAGACTGCCATTTTTTTCGAAAAAGCTCTGTGTCGAAAAAAAGTGGTGGCCATGTTTATGCTAATAAAGCACGGGATATTTAAATCCCTGCTTCATTAGCAATTTTGACATCCCTAATCTACATCTCTCTGTTGACAGATAGGTGTAGTCTAGACACAGCCGTAGTGAAGAATATAGAATGTCTTTGCAATTGAACATTTATGAAGTCAGATCTGGAATTTAACACTGCTTCCAAATATTGTTTTGGTTTTTTTATCCTTTTGAATCATGGGCGTGATGGATTCTATTTTGTTTTTTGAAGTGTGGTTATTTGTGTGTGTATTGCAGAATGTTGCTTTTTTTTTTTTTTACCAGAACTATCATGAACTGCTTTTTTAAGGAAGTCAATGTTTATGATTTCTGAACCAAGTAGAAAGACTAATGCTTAAAAGTGTTATGATACGAAAGCTTCAAAGTAGGTATCAACAATGTATTCCTCTAAAGAAAAATATTTAAACACCTATTGTATAAAAAATGGTCACAGCTTAGTTTAACAAATTTGCTGTTTGTTGATAGTAACACTGTTGCACATACTTGCATATACACCTATCAAAGGCACTAGTTTAGCTCTTTAGATTCTAGTCATGTTTGTATACATATGAAAAGTAGGCTTTTGATCTTGATAAATTTTGCCTTTCATAAATGGAACACTAATATAAGATGACTTTTAAATACATTATAATTGTCTTTTTCTGAGCCTTTATTGAATTTTATCTAAATTGATATGGTACTGTCCTTGATTAAGTTTTGCTGCCTTGAAGTTGAATTAGTAATGCAGACAAAAAAATCTACTGTATTGCTATTTTAAAGAAAAAAAAGTTTTTCTTCTGTAAGATTAGTTGAGTTCAAATCTCCAATTATGTTGCAGTTACTTTGAACTCATTTCGTCATTTGAAGCTTATTTTAGAATTTGTTAAATATATTATTAAAATTCTACAATATAGAGCAGCCTGAAGACCCTAGATATACTATCACAAATTTCAATATACATTGTGAATTATCATACCTTGTTTTTAGTTTTGTTTTAGAAAAATGTGCTTAGATTGAGAAGAACATACATTTAATTTAAAGGAAAAAGGTTTGCTACATAAAGTAACTGTTTGTTAATTTTGGAAAGTTTTTTTTATTGCTTTTCTCTGAGGTAAGCAAAGTTGTTGATTAACTTTCTAGAGCAGGGGTGGGTAATAATTTTTGCCTGGGGGCCACTTCAAACATTTTTGAAGTAGCCCCGGGCCACCCTGGAAGAGGCGGGGCTACCCCACCCCCAAACCATGATTGATCGGCGGGGGAGTGCCTTCGCCCCCCCCCTTGACACTAGGCACCCATGCCCTGGAAGAGGCTTGACAAACTCCCCCACCCCCAGGCCAATCAGGGCCTGGGGGCAGGGGAGCACGGGAAGCCGCCTCCTACCCTTCGAGGAGCACATGGCACTTTGAAGTGCTGCGGGTTCCTCACAGGACTGGGGCAGGGCGAAGGAAGCTTAATGCTTGCAGAGCGGGGGCAGAGCAGAGAAGGCTTCGGGCACTCCACAGCCTCCAGGCTCTAATTGGCCTGGGGCGTGGGGAGCAGCAGGGCCTCAGCAGGCCAGATCCACCTGCTTGGTGGGCCGGATCCAGCCCACGGAGGCCCTTTTGCCCACCCTGTTCTAGAGTGCAGAAAATTCTGCTTTGAGAGAATGTGGAAAATAAAACATCAGTGTGAGAAATAATACTTACACAGTATAATTGAAATATTAACAAATGGATACTTTTGTAACTACTTTCATCCAGAATCCCCCAAGCAATGTGTAAATACTGAAATAGGCTTCACTATATCCTTGAGATAGCATTTCATCTACCACTGAATGGATCCAATTCTGATGTATGCTGTGGTGGCTCTTTGATGTTTTGGAAATACAACACAATATACACAAATATGTATACAATTGAAGTTGGAAGAGACTTTCAGTAAGAAGTTATGATTTGATTTGATTTTTTTTTGCATTGGAATGTATCTAAATATTAAATGAGTTAACTCCCTAACTTTTATCAAAAGTGCTGTGGTATGGAATCTTCAATTAAAAAATGCTCAGGACCCTGATTTGAAGTCTCACCCCAAAGCATTAATGTGGAGGGCTGCCTTATAGGGCTCCTGCCTAAGAAATTGATAATTGATTTGCATTAACATTTATTAGGTTGGATGATGAAAGAAAAGGGATAGAAAAATTATTAGGATCCATTGCTTAATTGTTTTTCTTCTTGGAGAAACTAAAAATAAATTGCTTAAGAGTCCGTCAACACGATTTCATGGGTTCCTCACAGTAATTTGCTGGAAAGGGATGTGAGGCTTTTCATTCTTCCTGAGGATGGATGTGTTTTTCTACAACAGTTATCATAGAATTCTAGAATACTAGGACTGGAAGGGACCTCAAGAGGTCATCGAATCCAGTCCCCTGCCCTCATGGCAGGACCAAATACTGTCTAGACCATCCTTCATAGACATTTATCTAACCTACTCTTAAATATCTCCAGAGATGGAGATTCCACAGCCTCCCTGAGCAATTTATTCCAGTGTTCGACTACCCTGACAGTTAGGAACTTTTTCCTAATGTCCAACCTAAACCTCCCTTGTTGCAGTTTAAGCCCATTGCTTCTTGTTCTGTCCTCAGAGGCCAAGATGAACAAGTTTTCTCCCTCCTCCTTATGACACCCTTTTAGATACCTGAAAACTGCTATCATGTCCCCCCTCAATCTTCTCTTTTCTAAACTAAACAAACCCAATTCTTTCAGCCTTCCTTCATAGGTCATGTTCTCTAGACCTTTAATCATTCCTGTTGCTCTTCTCTGGACCCTCTCCAATTTCTCCTCATCCTTCTTGAAATGCGGTGCCCAGACCTGGACACAATACTCCAACTGAGGCCTAACTAGCGCAGAGTAGAGCAGAAGAATGACTTCTCATGTCTTGCTCGCAACACACCTGTTAATGCATCCCAGAATCATGTTTGCTTTTTTTGCAACAGCATCACACTGCTGACTCATATTCAGCTTGTGGTCCACTATAACCCCTAGATCCCTTTCTGCCGTACTCCTTCCTAGACAGTTGCTTCCCATTCTGTATGTGTGAAACTGATTGTTCCTTCCTAAGTGGAGCACTTTGCATTTGTCTTTATTAAACTTCAACCCGTTTACCTCAGACCATTTCTCCAATTTGTCCAGATCATTTTGAATTATGACCCTATCCTCCAGATTAGTCGCAACCCCTCCCAGCTTGGTATCGTCTGCAAACTTAATAAGCGTACTTTCTATGCCAATATCTAAATCGTTGATGAAGATATTGAAGAGAGCCGGTCCCAAAACAGACCCCTGCGGAACCCCACTTGTTATACCTTTCCAGCAGGATTGTGGACCATTAATAACTACTCTCTGAGTACGGTTATCCAGCCAGTTATGCACCCACCGTATAGTAGCCCCATCTAAGTTGTATTTGCTTAGTTTATTGATAAGAATATCATGCGAGACCGTATCAAACGCCTTACGAAAGTCTAGGTATACCACATCCACCGCTTCTCCCTTATCCACAAGGCTCGTTATCCTATCAAAGAAAGCTATCAGATTGGTTTGACAAGATTTGTTCTTTACCAATCCATGCTGGCTGTTCCCTATCACCTTGCCACCTTCCAGGTGTTTACAGATGATTTCCTTAATTGCCTGCTCCATTATCTTCCCTGGCACAGAAGTTCAACTAACTGGTCTGTAGTTTCCTGGGTTGTTCTTATTTCCCTTTTTATAAATGGGCACTATATTTGCCCCTTTTCCAGTCTTCTGCAATCTCTCCTGTTGCCCATGATTTTCTAAAGATGATAGGTAGAGCCTCAGATACCTCCTCTATCAGCTCCTTGAGTATTCTAGGATGCATTTTGTCAGGCCCTGGTGACTTGCAGGCATCTCACTTTTCTACGTGATTTTTAACTTGTTCTTTTTTTGTTTTCTCTTCTAAACCTACCCCCTTCCCATTAGCATTCCCTATGTTAGGCATTCCTTTAGACTTCTCGGTGAAGACCGAAACAAAGAAGTCATTAAGCATCCCTGCCATTTCCAAGTTTCCTGTTACTGTTTCTCTCTCCTCACTGACCAGTGGGCCTACCCTGTCCTTGGTCTTCCTCTTGCTTCTAATGTATTTATAAAAAGTCTTCTGTTTTCCCTTTATTCTGTAGCTAGTTTGAGCTCATTTTGTGCCTTTGCCTTTCTCATCTTGCCCATGCATTCTATGTTGTTTGCCTATATTCTTCCTTTGTAATTTGTCCTAGTTTCCATTTTTTATAGGACTCCTTTTTTATTTTTAGATCATGCAAGATCTCGTGGTTAAGCCAAGGCGGTCTTTTGCCATATTTTCTATCTTTCCGACACAGCGGAATAGCTTCCTTTTGGGCCCTTAACAATGTCCCTTTGAAAAACTGCCAACTCTCCTCAGCTGTTTTTTCCCTCAGTCTTGATTCCCATGGAACCTTACCTATCAGCTCTCTGAGCTTACCAAAATCTTCCTTCCTGAAATCCATTGTCTCTATTTTGCTGTTCTCCCTTTCACCCTTCCTTAGAATTATGAACTCTATGATTTCATTGTGACGGGGTGAGGCAACCCTGTCACCAGCCGATGCACGGCAGAGCCGCTGCGGGCGGCTCAGCGGCCGAAGCGGACAGCCCCGGCACGGCGGGAGGAGGCCAATGCAGGGAGACTACGTCAGCAGGTGCCGGGGGCGTCGGCTGACATCCCCGGCGCGCCCGGAGGTGGCCGGGCGAGGTGCCCGGAAGGGGAGGTGCCGGGGAAGGGGGATAAAGGCTGGCCGAGGGAGGAAGAAGGGGGGAACGGAGGCAGGCGACAGAGGGAGAGAGTGTGTTGGGAGGGGACCGAGAGTGGGGCGGCGCGCAAGTCCCACGGTAGAAGGGCTGGGGGAGGACGAGCCGGGACCGGCGGGGTGATCAGGCCCAGGGAGGGTTGTGGAGCCCGTGAGCAGGTGCGTTTAGGGGCACGGCCCCACCTGCTTCCACCGGGAGTGGCGTTCCCGGTGTTAGGGCCCTGGGCCGGGGTCAGGGAGTGAGGGAGGGCCCGGACCCCCACGCCACTGACGGGGAACCCAGACGAAGAGAAAGGAGAGGGAGACAGGAAGAAAGAGGGGGAGAAAGGAGGGCATAGGGGAGGGGGCGAGCCCCGCCCGCGCACGCCGCGTGACATTCATCATCACTTTCACCCAAGCTGCCATCCACTTTCAAATTCTCAACCAGTTCCTCCCTATTTGTTAGGATCAAATCTAGAACAGCTTCCCCCCGGTAGCTTTTTCAACCTTCTGAAATAAAAAAAGTTGTCTCCAATGCAGTCCAAGAACTTATTGGATAGTCTGTGCCCCGCTGTGTTATTTTCCCAACATATATCTGGATAGTTGAAGTCCCCCATCACCACCACCAAATCTTGGACTTTGGATGATATTGTTAGTTGTTTAAAAAAAGCCTCATCCACTTCTTCTACCTGGGTAGGTGGCCTGTAGTAGACTCCTAGCATGACATCACCCTTGTTTTTAATCCCTTTTAGCCTAACCCAGAGACTCTCAACACTTCTATCTCCTATGTCCATCTCCACCTCACTCCAAGTGTGTTCATTTTTAATATATAAGGCAACACCTCCTCCCTTTTTCCCGTCTATCCTTCCTGAGCAAGCTGTACCCTTCTATACAAACATTCCAATCGTGTATTATCCCACCAAGTTCCTGTGATGCCATCAATGTCATAATTGTACTTATTTATTAGCACCTCCAGTTCCAGTTCCTCCTGCTTATTACCCATACTTCTCGCATTTGTATATAGGCATCTAAGATACTGATTTGACCTTGCCTCCCAGTTTTGCCCTGATCCTCCTTTCTCTCTGCCATTATAGCCCATGCTCCCTCCCGTTTCCGACCCATCTCCCAGGTCTCCATGTTCTCCACTTACCTGTGGGCTTTGCTCACCTGTCCCCGTCGAACCTAGTTTAAAGCCCTCCTCGCTAGGTTAGCCAGTCTGTGTCCAAATAGGGTCTTCCCCCTCCTCGAAAGGTGAACGCCATCTCTGCCCAGCAGTCCTTCCTGGAATAGCATCCCGTGGTCGAGGAAGCCAAAGCCCTCCTGGCGACACCATCTTCGCAGCCAGGCATTCACCTCCAGGATGCACCTGTCTCTGCCTGGGCCCCTACCTTCGACAGGAAGGATCGAAGAGAATACCACCTGCGCTCCAAACTCCCTCACCCGTACTCCCAGAGCCCTGTAGTTACTCTTGATCCATTCAGTGTCACACCTCGCAGTATCATTTGTGCCCACGTGGATGAGTAGCATGGAGTAGTAGTCAGAGGGCCGGATAATCCTTGACAATGCCTCCGTAACATCTCGGATACGGGCCCCCGGCAGACAGCATACCTCCCGAGATGAAATATCAGGGCGACAGATGGGCGCCTCCGTCCCGCTCAGAAGAGAGTCTCCGACCACCACTACCCTACGTTTCCTATTCACAATGGTGGCAGCAGACCTCCCAGCCTTGGGGGTATGAGGCTTTTCCTCCTCTGTTGTAGGGGGTGATTCCTTATCGCCTGCATAAAGAAGAGCATAACGGTTTTCTAGTACCACGGCAGGAGGGTTTGGAGCAGGGGTGGAGCAATGCCTGCTGCCAGAAGTAACCAGCTGCCGGTGTCCACCCTGAGCCATCTCCTCCTCCACCAGTGGTGTGTCCGCACTCCTGTGTACTAGGACAGCTACCTCAGCAATCTCCTCATGAACACGGTCCAGGAATTGCTCATGGGTTCGGCTGCTCCTCAACCTGTCCACCTCCTCCTGTAGCTCTCCCACCTGCTGCCTGAGAGATTCCACCAGCAGGCACCTTTCACATTGGATGATCTCCCCAGCCTGGTTATCAGTAAATGGGAATTGCAAGCCACAGTCCCTGCAAAACCACACCAAGATCTGGGTAGAGGCATCCATGCTCAGGCGCTCTGTCTGGCTACAGGTGCAGGTGGAGGAGACAGAAGCAGCGCTGGCACAGGTGTTGCAGGTCTTCCTGACCATAGTAGGCCTCCCTCTGTCAAACTCCCTCTCAAACTCCCCTGTCTGCGGCCCCCTGTTCGCTTTCGCTCCCTGGTTGCTCTGCCTCTGGCTTTTAAAGCCTGCTTGCCTAGGCCAGGCCTGCCCCCTCTTGAGTCACACAGGGGAAGGCTGACCAGATGCAATCAAGAGAGCAATTAAGGGAACAAAAGGTCAGGCACTCAGTCCCAACTGCCACAGCAGCTCAAACTGAAACTGCAGTCACCTGAAATCAAAATCAGAATTCAACAAACAAACAAACCAAATTCAAATAGTCGAGCAAACTCACTCACACCAAAAGTTATTCTCAAAATTTTTGGCTTGCGGCCCACTTTCCTCAAAGCAGGCCTTTCCATGGACCATCATTCAACCACCCTTGATGATACAGTGGGTGCAAGAGGGGGTGGGGTTGTGAGGTCTGGCCAGGAGGTTGGGAGCCAGAAGCATGCTGGAAGTAAAGGAGTCTGACTGGGAAGTTGGGTGAGGAACAGGCTGAGCATGGGAGGTCTGGGAGGTGGTGGGGTGAGGGGGCGGACGTCTGGCTAGGAAGGAGGGTGCAGGAGCAGGGTGGTGGTATCTGTAAACTGGATCCGGCCTGCGAATCTCAGGTCTCTCTTTCCCCCCCACTCCGCTGCCCAGCAGGAAGCTAGTGCTGGCGCTCCAGCTTATGGGGTGTGCACAGGGCTGGAGTGCCAGTGCAGGCTCTCTGATAAGGGAGCGTGGCTGAACCTCACGTTGTGGCCCAGTGATCTGTGGACCGCACTTGAAGAATCACTCCTCTACAATGTTTATAGAGCTCATAATTAAACAGGTGTTGTTTGTGTGGCAGCATTTAGAGTAGTGGACTAGTCCTAATTGTTTTATATTTGAAATAATAAGTAAGATTATTTTACTATGCATATAGATTACAATATAATTTTTAATTAAGTGATAAGCATAATTTTTTTTGAAATTTATGGTTACATGTTAGCACATTGAATGTTTCAAAAAACCCATCTAAAATGAAATGTTTTTGCTGCTTTAAAGCATATAGTACATGTGTAAGATCACATTTATAAATGCCTACTCTGATCAGTAAAATGAAGACCTCTGATAGGAAAACCATATATTAAATTCAGTAATAGCTGGTCTAATTTTTAATAATTTCTTTACTGGATGCAATTTTCTTAATATGTTCCAAGATGTGGGCCAAGATTTTCAAAAATAAGTCAAGATTTTGGTTGTCCTGGTTTTTCAGTGCTCAAATGGAGGTGCCTAAAAGTGTCATTATTTTCAGGAGTGGGAGCCCTATTTTTTCTGAAAACTATGCCTCTTTAAGGTATATGGAATTGAGCACTCAAAATTAATTTTGAAAATTTGATCCCTAATCTCTTGTATTCTGTCTGGGCAGGATTGTAGAAACAGTGGACCAATGTCGACTTTGCTGAATGTGGACACAATTTTTGTTCATGTCCATTCCACTTATATTTGTAGAAGGCACATTTTGGGCTAAATGTGCTTAGCCCTGAAGAGTTTGAGGCAAGGTCCATGTGTATTTCCTTCTCTAGACACCCTTCCAACTGAGATAAATGGGTAACATTAACTGGCCTCAAAAGGAGATCTAGCCAGTCTTTTTTTCTAGAAAGAATGTAGCTGTCACTTAGGGTTTAAGTAAATAAAATTATGGTGAATTTTTGGGTGGCTTCAGCAATAGTGCAATGTATGCCTGAAATAGCTCAGTTCTTTCTTTTGCAATTAAACTCAGTTATTTCTGTATAAGGGATGTGACTTTTTTGGTTGGCTTTCTGTTTCTTTCTCTCTTTCTTTCTTATTGTAAACGTGCCTGCTGTATATGTTGTGGTGCTGGAGGGCAACGCCACTGTAAAAACTTTCTCACAGTGAGCTATAAGTGGTGGTGTGACTTCAGAAAATAATTTTTACTTCCATACTGACAGTTTTCAAGTTCTTTAATGTCCTTTTTCTAAGACCGCATCAGCAATCTTACAGTTTACTTCACTACAAATTACAATGTTAGATAAGAAATGTCCATCCTTAAATTTCCTGAAACTATTCAGCATATGTTTCTATAGCAAACATGCTGACTGTCTGGGTTTGTTAGATTAAAGTAAGAACTTAGGTCAAGGTTCAGTTTAGTTGTTTACCATTTCAAAATTTGAAGTGGTGTTAACTCTTTCATGTGTATTTTTCCATCCTCATTTTAAAAATCAAACATGTTGTCCCTTTGAAGAAGCTTACAGGGAAATGTGCCTTCTGACCCAAATGTTTTTTCCTAAGTCTTAAAACATGTCTTTCAACTCTAGTATTGAACTGCAATAAATCATGTATTATTTTAGTTTTCAACTTATTCCTTAATAAGTGGCTTCCTTAGAGCAAAATATGATGCAGGGGAGTAGTGGAAAGGTAGAGTACTGCCATGGATCCATTTCTGTAATATTTAAAAGGAATAGAGACTCTGGTTGTTATCCACTATATATTTTAGAGAGCTTATCTGTTTGCATGTATGATCAAGAACTCTACCTAAATGGTAAGAGCGAGGACCACCAAATTCGGTATACAACTTCCTCTGATGAGAACTTAAAGCAAGGTAAGGGTTTTGTTGTGTCAGGGAAATGGGATGTGCCTGGAATGGGATTGCTTCTCATAAAACCAAACAGAAAAGAGACAGAATCACCAAAGCAAGTACAGTCCTCAACAGGGTTCCCTCTAAGCTGTGTGGGAGCATAGCTTCACAGTTGATTAATCGGCCCCACCCAGTCAGTCAGCTTCATGCATGGAGCCCTGAGTCTCTGACTGGGTGGGACTGATTAATCACCTGTGAAGCTCTGCTGCTAAGTAGCTTAGAGAAAACATCTGTCCTCAATATGACATAACTGAGCAAATGTTCAAAGACTGAACCAAGATGAACCAGAAAGATAGGATGAACATGGAATAGGATGGCTTCACAATAAATCTTACAGAAAAGAGATAAAGTGGAGAAATTTGGAGTAGTGCTCTGTTTCGGCACTATTGTTTCAGAGTTAGATTGAGCCTCATGCTAAACTTCGGTTAAGGAAAGTTGTGCAGCTGTGCCTACCCAGAAGAAGCTGTGTGGAAGGAGTTGACACTCAAAATTACATTTCCTCTCCTGCTTCTTCCTTGCTTTTGGGGGGAAGTCTCTTTAGTGCAGTTGAATTCCTCCATCATGCCAGCTCTGCTCTGTTGGCTCAAGTGCTTTAAAGTGACCATACCAACCCTCAGAAAATTAAACATGATCTGTTACCTGTATAATTGTTCAACTGACAAATGAACAGAGTAAAAGATTTCAAATTCTTTTCTACAAAAAAAAAAGTTTGAAAAGTTAACTTGTACTAGCAAAGGGCATTTGCAAATGAGAACTCAACCATGTGTCAAAGATATATTTTATGGCATTTACTATATACTCAAACTTTCAGTCATGTGATTTACTACTTCACACATGACAAACCTTCTATATCATAAATATGTATTTTGATTTGTTTTTGACCTTTTTTACTTATTTTTAAATGTGCATGTTTCTCACAAATACAAGGGTTTTTTGTATTCTTTTTGGGGCACTCTTTATTTTGATATTCCTCCTTTAATGTGGTATAATTTTGGGAACAAGAAGTTTTGCAGAATACTAGCATGAAAGGAATGAATGTTAAGACATTAAATGTTTACAGATCATTTTAAGTGGATATAATCCACAACAAATAACAAAGTGGGAACATTTAACTTCAAAGCACATCTGGCTGCTGTTACAAAATCAAGAAATGGTAAGACTTAGGTCATAGAATGTATTAGCGCCACATTCCCCCTCCCCTCCTCCTGATACCCACTTCTATATACAGTGAGGGTATGTCTACACTGCATGCTTATTTGGAAATAAACTATTCCGAAATAGTTATTCCGAAATAGCTTATTTCAGAATAGCACGCCTATACTGCAGGGAAGCCTCAAAATTAGTCCGAGGCAGGCTTCCCTAATGTAGACATGCTATCTCAATTTAGAGCACTAGAAGGCACTGGGGAGGAATAACTTAGAATGACCCTGGCTAGGGGCTATTTCAAAGTAGCAGCAGTGGAGCACGTACGCATGCCTTATTTCGAAATAGCTATTTCAGAGTAGCCATTATTCCTCGTAGAATGAGGTTTACAGATTTTGGAATAAGCCATCTGTCAGAATGGCTGTGTAGATGCTTGCATTATTTCACAATAATGCTAGTTATCTTGAAATAACAGTACAGTGTAGACACACTCTTGGCATATACCTTTGAAAAACTAAGTAGTGCTGAAATTAAGCAAGGATGAAATTTTTTGCATTTCATGCCCAAATACATTAAGTACATTGGTTACAAATTGTTAGCAACTTTTACCTGAAAAAGCTAAGAAATTGTATACAATTTATGTGAAATGTCTGGGACATTTAAAAAGCATTTACACCCTTGAATCCTGATCCTGTATTCCTAGTTTCCTCATAACTCTCCTTGAGGTTAATGGACACTTAGAATATGCAGGTTCAGTCCCAAGAAAATAGCAGTGGGGTCAAAGAGTGTCTTATCCCTTGGAATCTATGGAGGGCTCTCTGCTCAATCCTAGATCCATGTTGGTGGAGAGTGAGGTTATGGGTATGGAAGTCACATTAATAGAGAATTCTGGCTGCAGGATTTGTCATTGGAGCTGCAGCTTTTGTCTCTTTCCTGCTTCATTAATTAGATTTTCTTTTTTATTATCCTGTGTGCTTGCACTTTTTTTGTTTATCCTCATCCTTCAACCTACTCCTTCTTTCCTTTTCTTTTTCCTTTGTTTTCCCCTCACTCTCTCTACCACATTAATATATTTCCTTTATCTCCTTTCCTTACATCCCTTTTGGTCACTTTTGTCTGCTCAAATCTGTTGACAACTCAGTGTGACTCAGTAGTGGACTTGGTCATTTTTAAGATGATAGTGTCCCTTCAATTTCATTATGCAAGAATATTTTTGGAAAGCCCTTGCTGCACTTATACAATCACAGTTTTTATGATGAAAATGGACAGCAAGGAAATAGTGTTCCCCATTATTTTTATAAGTGGATGTTGTTATTGTAAAAAGACAAACTTGGATATATTTTTTTTTAAATATGGTGATGCACATATGCACATTAAATAACATAGGAAACTTTGTTTAAAAGAAGATCTTGTTGGTCTACAATAGTAAAATCCTGCAAGGTAAATAGTGATGGGTTATTTAGAAAAAGGCTATAGAGTTTTAAACTCTTAGTTTGGCTATAATGATCTTGAATGTTTATAGTACCTTTCATCCAAATGGAACCTAGAATGGTAAAAAACAGTATTATGTGTATAAAATATGCTGACATTGCACATCTTTGAATTATAGCCATCTTTGGGGTGATATATGACATCTTTTCAGCTGCATATAAGACTACAACATAATATTTTAGGACAGGTAATGAAGAATACTGTCAGTTTGAAATTTCAGAGAGATTAAGCTTCCTTCTTTCATTTACAAATTCAAAAGTGTGGCAAGTACTCTTGATATATTTCATGTTTTTCATGCCTGATAGATCAGTTTAATTTTCTCTAAAAATAAAGGACTTAATGTTATAAGATGTGTATTGCAATCACATTTTCATTCTAAATCTTCATATCACATTTTACTGATTATATTCTTGAAAGCATTTCCTGAATGCTATGCATTCTGTGTGATGTGTTGTTTGAATCTCATAATTAGAGAAAATTAAGTGAGATATAGCTTTCTGATGGAGGAAGTGGTTTGTGCAGTGTTTCAAATGCAGTTCTTATAGTCCCTTATTGAAAGGGCTTCTGTAATTGAACAGTACATTTACTAAATTTTTCTTTTTACCATGAGTTCTGTGCGTGATTGTTTATTTGTGTAGTCATATTGTACCCAATTATATTTTTTTGGAAAAAACATGAGATTGAATTTTAATCTCTGTTTAACCAGTGGAAACTCCACTGAAACTAACATAGTATATTTGCATTTATATCTACTTTTGCAAATATTGGTCTTAATTTTTTATAAGAAATAATGATGAAAAATTGTCACATGATCAGTAAGCTGCTATTTTATAATGTTTTGTTTTCCAGCTGGAAAATCCAAGGTATTTGCGAGAGAAGCCCATACCTCTGTCTTTGGTAGGTGCTATATTCCCTTGATAATTTATGGAGGTAGACAGAGTTACCTCTTATTTTTTTTCCACTTAAGAATTACTCCTCAAGGTAGTGCTTTGAACTTTAAATATGATCTTTCTTGTTCAATAGATGATGACACCCAAAATGAGCTTGGGAAAAATTAGCACTTTTCGTGATGAACAGTCACTGTTTCGCATGCATGAAAAAGAGGTAAGGTACTTTTCAAGTATCTGGATCTTTAGACTTCCCAAAAAAATTCATTCTAGTGAAATAAGTGATGGTTTGATCAGTAATGTCTCTTCTTTCTAAGAAGAGAGGATGTATGGTAAAAACTCTGTGTGTGTGTGTGTGTGTGTGTGTGTGTGTGTGTGTGTGTGTGTGTGTGTGTGTGTGTGTGTGTGTGTGTGTGTGTGTGTGTGTGTGTGTGTGTGAGAGCAGTATGACTATGGATATGCTGAAAATCTTGCTTAAGATAATATACTTCAAGGTTACTGAGTTTGTGCTAAACACATCATTTATCTTACAATTTAGGGAAAAAATGACTCCCTTAGTATTTACAGAAAAACCATACATTGGTAGCCCTTAAAAATGTCAATTAATTTCCTTTGATCCTGCAAACACTTATACATTATTAATTTTACCCATGTGATTAGTTCTGTTGAGTTACAATATAATACAGATTCTAGTAACTGTATCTGTTTGGCTTAAGTAGAATTTGCCAGAGTTCTGCAGAGCCTCCACTCTATTTTAATTCATGTCTGGACATACAAAGTATGTCCTTTTGGAAATGTATATCTACCATAAACATCAATAGCTTCCTTCTTTCTTCCTCTAATTCCCACTAAACCATTCTGTGAAATGGAATAATATCTGGAATATATTGGCAAGCTTAAGGAGAAAGGTGTGATGAAAGTGCGGGGGGCGTGTAGTGGACTCTGTTGACATAAACAAAGCACTCAAGCTTTGCTGTTATGACTGATAACTTCCTCAGAACTCCTGGATAGATTTTATTCCTGGATCAGAATTTAGTTTTATTATATATCTTGAGGCTTTTTATTCCTTGTACTATAACACCAAATCCTTTAGTTCAGTAACTGGGAGATCTTTTTATGACATGCTTGTATCTGTATCAGGGTGGGCAATAATTTTGCAGGGTGGCCATTCTGAGAATTTTGGTAAGTGGTCACAGGCTGTTCTTTTCTATTACATTAATGGAGAGGGTGCAGGGAGTAGGATGGAATTTGGGTGTAGGAGGGAGCTCTGGGAAGGGCATTGGAGTGCAGGAGAGGATACTCACCTTCTCGTAGCTTGTTCTTTGAGATATGTTTCTCGCTTCCATTCCAATACGCACTCTCCTTTCCCACTGTCAGAGTAGCCAGCAAGAAGGAACTGAAGTGGGGGTCAGGCTGGCAGGGTCATATATTGAGTACCATGAAGGTGCCACCCCAGTGGGCTCCACATCTGACCTGATGGGGACTGCTAAGAGAAAAAGTTTTTGATGTCTGTACACATGGCACATGCATGCCTGATTGGAATGGATGTGAACAGCCCATCTTAATGAAAAACAGTTATGAGAAATGAATAACTGTCTTTTTTGCATGGTCTCCCTGGCAGGGAGGGAGAGAGTTTGCTCACTCCGTTGCTCCCAGCTGCGATGATTGGCTTGGGGGCAAGTCGTCTTCTCCTTCCCTCCCCCGCCAGGGGCATGCAGTGTGTAGTGGGAGCTGCCAGCTGTTCAAAACAGCTGGTGGTTTTCTCTATGGGCTGCATGACCCTGACGGGGGGCAAGAGAGATTCTGCACTCCCTTGCTCCTAGGCCCAGTTCCCAGCTGTGATGATTGGTTGAGGGGTGGAAGAGCATGCAAAGTCTCTCGCCTCCCAGGGACTCACAGCCCTGAGCGGGCACATGGAGGGGAACCCATGTCGCTGGGGCTACTGCACGAGGGAGCCTGCCTTAGGGACCCTGTTGAATTGCTGGCCAGGAGCTGCCTAAGGTAAGTGACTCCTGGCCAGACCCAGCCTCTGTCACCTCAGACTCTGCCTCTGCACCTGAGCACCTCCTACTTCCTAACTCCCTGTCCTAATTCACCACCCATATCCCCTGCACACACATCCCGGTCCAGGTTACAATTCCCTCCCAACCCCTGCAGCCCCTGCTGTACCCCTTCCCCAGATCAAAATTCACTCTTGCACCCCTGTTCCCTCCCGGATCCTGCACCCCAGTTCCCTGCTGCAGGTCACAACCTCCTACTTCACCTAAACTCCCTCTCAGACCTCACACCCTCTCCTGCACCCCAGTGCCCCACTCTAAGCTCCCTTCTGCACCTAACCTCCATCCCAAACCCTGCACCACCTCCATAGAAAAGTGCGCCCCCTTGATCACTTTCCAAAGCCTTGGAGTGGCCCCCAATCAAAAATTATTGTCCTCCGCTGGTCAAACCCCTGTATCCTCTGAGTGGCACCCTGCAATGTCCAGTGTTACCAGATTTGTCCATTACTTTGGGGTATGCTGTTTTATTAGGGTTACTCTTTGAGGTGGGGTATTGATAATTCTGTCAGTGTGCTGTTTGTTACTTGTGTTCTCATATGAAACTTTTACTACTTCCTTCTGCCAAGTCCCTCCCACCTGAATTCTTCCCACCCTAGAATCAGATACATACACACATACACTCATACCCACTGCCAGAGCAGGTCTGAGAGGACCTATTAATCAGCACTCATGAGCTGACCCCATCTATGTCCCTGAACTCAGTAGGCTGGGTTGCACAGATGTGCCAAACTGTGACCCTCATGTGCCCTTGGATTCAGTGTGCTGAATTTAAACAGCACTTTAAACTGTTGCCTTCATACACCCCAGGTTCAGCACCCACCTTATTCCCACTTTTGGGACCGGTTCTGTTCAATATCTTCATCAACAATTTAGATATTGGCTTAGAGAATATGCTTATTAAGTTTGCAGATACCACCAAACTGGGAGGGGTTGCAACTGCTTTGGAGGATAGGGTCATAATTCAAAATGATCTGGACAAATTGGAGAAATGGGTCAAAATCGGACATCTGGCAACCCTAATTATAGTGGGCCACAAGCTAAATACGAGTCAACAGTGTGATACTGTTGCAAACATGATTCTAGGATGCATTAATAGATGTGTTGTGCGCAAGACCTGAGAAGTTGTTATTCCGCTCTACTCTGCACTGATTTAGGCCTCAGTTGGAGTATTGTGTCCAGTTCTGAGTACCACATTTCAAGAAAGATGTGGAGAAATTGGAGAAGGTCCAGAGAAGAGCAACAAGAATGATTAAAGGTCTAGAGAACATGACCTATGAAGGAAGACTGAAAGAATTGGGCTTGTTTAGTTTGGAAAAGAGAAGATTGAGAGGGGACATGATAGCGGTTTTCAGGTATCTAAAAGGGTGTTGCAAGGAGGAGGGAGAAAAATTGTTTTCCTTGGTCTCTAAGGATAGGACAAGAAGCAATGGGCTTAAACTGCAGCGAGGGTTTAGGCTGGACTTCAGGAAAAACTTCCTAACTGTCAGGGTGATTAAAAATTGGAATAAATTGCCTAGGGAGGTTGTGGAATCTCCATCTCTGGAGATATTTAAGAGCAGGTTAGATAAATGTCTATCAGGGATGATCTAAATGGTACTGGGTCCCGTGAGGGCAGGGGACTGGACTCGATGACCTTTCGAGGTTCCTTCCAGTCCTATTATTCTATGATTCTGTGATTCACACCACAACTGTTCTACTAGTAATCCATTTGATGAGCAAACCCCACAGGATTTGTGGGCACTACAGGGATGTTTAGCTTAGGTACAAGGATCATTGTTCAACAGTGAATGGGGAAGCCAAAAACAAAACCCCCAAGGAGGGAGCGGAGAGAAAGAGAGAAAAGCAACCAGCTTAACCATGACAGTTATTTATTTATAGGAGTAATCACACAAGGGGAGCCAAACAAACAAAACAGTTAAAATATTAAATCTAACTTGAATCTGATTGCAAGTGTTAGGACTAGCAAACCATAACTCATCACATACAACAGGGTCAGGAGGCTATACTGGGGATGGGGGAGAGATCTAACCATTCCATGAAGCTTGAACTGATTGAGGTTCCCAGATGGTGATGGGAGTTTAGGGAGCCCAGAATGTTGGGGACAGGCAGAGCAGAGCTGCCAACACAGTCAGGAGAAGATGAAGTTCCAATGGAACTGATGCAGAATTTAGATCCAGGCATCAGAAGAATTTGAGCATGGGTAGGGGTTTTTGTAGGGAAACAACAATGGTTCAAAAAGAAACATTAGATTGGTTTATGGGTAAACGGATGGTTCAAGAGAATATTCTAAAGTTATAAGCCGATCATTCCTGGCTGTGGGTGTTCCTCCTTTGAAGGAGCTCATAATGCAATTAATCAGTTTCACTGTTTTGGATGCCAGTAGAGGACTACTTACTAAAATTGGTCTGATAATTACTTATCTGGGTGTGGGCAGGTATGAGTTCATTAGCTTCAAGAGCAGCGATTTCTTATCTGGCAGTGTTTTCCTGCTTTCTGTGCCCCAGAGTTCAGTGCAATTCTTGCTTTAGAATCTTTGTTCTCCATTCTTTATACTAATTGAGATGCTTTTTCTGTCCCGTCTTCGAAGCAAATGATGCTAAGAGTGTTTCCTTAATCCTATTACCCTTGTCCGAAGGGCTGTAAGTGTGTCTTCCCATGCCTCTTCATTGTTTTTTGTATCATCTTTGATTGAAGCTGACACCAGGGAGGGGGTGTCTTTCATGAGTATTATGCCCTGGTTCCCCAAAAACTCAGAGCTGGTAGGTAAAAACAGCCTCCTTATCCACTGCGTGCTCTAAGAGTTATTACACCTGCTGCCAAAGGAACAGTACAGTACTGCTCATAGTTACACCTTACACCCCAGCACTTGGATACGTCTATAGTGAAAACAAGAATAAGTTTATTTAGTAAAGAACAGAGATTCAGATGATAGCAAACAGAAACATTGGAAACAAAGGGTGACATATAAGCTAAAATAATAAAATACATTTTAGAGACCAGACTCAAGATGTGCTCTTGTCTAATAAGATGCCAATTGCCCCGAAGTCTTTCTCACAGCATTTTTCAGCCACAATGGCTGAGACTCTCTCTGAGATTAGCCCACTGGTAACTTGCATTCCCATATGAAGGACAGAATCAAGGATGCCAAAGCATCTTTCTGCACCACAGATATATCAAAACAGTCCTTTATTTTTCATTTATAAAACAGGGTCATCCCTCTGCTGCTTATGTCTTCCTTTTAATTTTCCTTAAGTCCCCCTCAATTTCTTTATTAGCATTTGATTCAGAATGCAAATTGTTTTCGAGGTATCTCCTACCTCCCGCCTTGGTGGAGTCTGTCTCAACGCATGCCATCTGTGCATGACTTGCCTTTAACTACAAAGTCTTAAGAACACAGTTTCCTCATCTATATCTGTATCTATACCTATATCTATATATCCTTACATATTATCCATGCATACATTTGTCAAAATCTTTGATGACCACTATGACAGGCTTTCAGGAGAAATTTTATGAGAGACACTTTGGTGAACTAGAATGTACATAGTAGATTCTGTTCCATCTGCCAGTTGCCATCAAGAGCTCGTTGGGTCACAGTTACCTGTACCTGTTCTCCCTTTTCATGCCTTTCCTGTGTGCCCAGGAAAGCTTACTTTCTCTGCTCTTGTCTACACTAGGGAGTTATTTCAAAATAACCCCCCTTATTTTGAAATAATAAGTGGAGCATCCACACTACCAAGCCCATTGTTTTGAAATAACAGGCTGGTTATTTTGAAATCTGTACCCCTGCTTTCCTCGGGAAATAACACTTATTTCGAAATAGTTATTTTGAAATAGTGTTAACGTGGATGCTGCTGCTATTTCGAAATAACTACTCCCCGGCATCATTCGAAGTAATTATTCTCCAGTGCTTCCAGGGGGTCTAAGTCGAGGTAATGCGTTCACAGTAATGAAGCCTGCCTTGGACTAATTTCAAGGCTCCCTTGTAGTGAGGACACACTATTATGGTTTTGTTATTTCGGGAGTTATTTCAAACTGAGTTATTTTGAAGTAATTTGCTAGTGTAGACATGCCCTATCTGTCCCCATTCACCAAACCCTGAAAAGAACTCTACTGTGTCCATGTCCTACTGGCCCAACAGAAAACCCCATCCCTTGGACAATGTTATTCTTAATGTTACTATAATGAATTGTTAACCAGTGAAGTCTAGAACCTTAGCTGCTGTAAATCCAGTTTTTCTCCTGGATGTTTTGCATCCAGGCCTATTCAAGTTATTGTCAAAGGAAAAAACAAAATATTATAAAGTAGTTTGCACATGTTAGATCCACCAGCTTTTTACTTCATTTTGGATTCCATATTATTTTTGGACGTTTGTTGTTGTGTGCTGTTGTATAATTTTTTCTTTAGAATATTTAATGTGAATAATTAAGAGAAATGATCACTTTTGATTCTGTCTTGCATGTAATGAAATATTTGCTTTAGAAGATGATATTCTAGTACTGGAGTAAACGTCTTGAAGCTACCACTTTCGAGCACTGTAAGAGAGAGAAAGCCGTGAATCTGTTCCTTTATGATACTGAAAATTCATTTTGATTTTTTTTTTTCAGTTTTGTGTGTTTCCATACCCTGGGTTTTTGTTTTTACTGTGCGTGCGTGCGCTCATGCACACTACATGAATTTCTTTTATTTTCAGTGGATTCTCAGAAGTTTGCAAAAACAGTGTGAGTTGATGTGTAGTTTGAAAAGTATCCTGTAAACATCCTGCCCCCCTCCCCAATTGACTATTTTGCTAAATAATCCCATGATAAGGTGCTTTTTTTTTTTTCCTGTGTGATTTTTCTCCCTGTAATCTCCCATGCAGTAGTGCTCCTTACAAACCATGAAGCAGAATGGTCATTATTATATGACTAGAAGAATGAACAATAAATCCTCTTCTGCATATATATTTTTTTAAAGCAATGTATTCAAATCTTGGAACACCACTTTTCTTCTTCGAGTGGTTGCTCATGTCCATTCGAATTAGGTGTGCGCACCGCGTCTTCTGGAGCGTTTTCCCTAGCGGTACCCGTAGCGCCGGCAGGGCGCCCCCTGGAGTGGCACTGCCATGGCGGGGCATAAGTACCCCTGCCGGTGCTCCCCCACCTCAGTTCCTTCTTACCGCCTGTGACGGTCGTTGGAGCGTGTCTCTCTCTTAGAGCAGTTAATGGTTCCCGTTTCTCTTAGTGTTGTAAATAGTTCTAATAGTTCAATTAGTTAAATAGTTAGTGTTTCTTTGTTTTTCTTCTCCCCCTTCAGGGGTGAGGAATGCCAGGGCCACAAGGCTTTAAGTCATGCGCTGTCTGCACAAAGTTTATGCCCAAAGGAGACCCTCACGACAGTTGTCTGAAGTGTCTGGGTGAGGGCCACCTTACAGACGCCTGTAAGATCTGTAAGTCATTTAAGCCCCGCACTAAGAGGGAGAGAGTCTCTCGTTTAAAACTTCTCCTCATGGAGTCGGCTTTACAGCCGGCACCGGCTGGACACTCTGTGGTGCGCAGTGCACCGGCATCCACGCATGATGCTCCATCTCGAGAGTGGGCCTTGGTGTTGAGGGCTCGGCACTGTTCTCATTCTCCGGCACCGAAGAGATCAAGAACGTCCTGTGGGAGGTCTCTGAGCCGAAAGTCCAAGTCATGCCTACACCGCAGTGCTTAGTCTCCGGTGCGCACCTCCTCATCAACCACTGTGTGGCGTAAGTGAGCAGGATGGCCATCCAGCCCAGGGCAGTTGCCCTCGCACCGCCCCTCCACGCCGGACACTTTTGAGGCGGCGCATGACCTTATTAGCCTCACTACCTCCCCTCCGTCGTTGGTTGAGGCGGAGAGGTCAAGGTCGCCTACACCGGAGGCCGTGTTGGCACCGGCTTCGCCTCCGCACTGTCGTGACCGGACAGCACCGGTTCGCTTATGCAGCGGGACTGTCCCGTGGGACCAGTACCGCTTGCATCCACATCGGTGCCGGTCTCAACGCAGGCCGCCAGGCTTCACTCGGCGCTCAACTGGGCTCGACCTCCCTCGGTGCTGGGACCTCTTCCAGACTCTGTCTTGGCTGCACTGGTGCCCTATCACCCAGGCCTTGTGGCACTGTCATCCATACCAGTGCTGAGCAGATTTCCGGGGGTGCGGCTCCAGTCTTCGGCACCGGACCCTTCAGCATCAGCCTCTTCGGCACTGATGCAAGTTTCGGCACCGTTACAGGCACCGACATCGACCCCGTGGGCCATGCCAGTGCCACTATCGCCGGTAACATTGGTCTCTTCGAGGTTCGTCTCGCAACCGATACCGACAGCGCAGCCATGCACCGTGTCGGCATCACAACCGGCACCTGCCCTCCCGGCATCGACTCCACTCTTGGTACCGGGGCCTGTCCTCCCGGCAATGCAACCGGCACCGCAACTGGCACCGGGACCTGTCTTCCCGGTGCCGGCACGCCCACATCGCACGCACGCGGGCAAACCCGAGTCTATGGCCAGGTTTGCCCCCCACTTGGTGGCAGGGCATTCGTCGTCTGCGCCTCCTTGGCCTGAGTCTGACTACTCGTCGGATTCTGATGCGGCCTCGTTCAGGTCGGAGTCCTCGGGAGCTTCCTTGAGTCATAGATCCCATTCCCGGCACCGGCGTGATCGTTTGCGTCTGCAGCAGACTTGGCCGCCTCAACCACAATGGCCTTTCTGGATGCCGTGGGCTTACCACCAGTGGCAGGGGCCTGTGCCCTCCTCTGTAGTGTCCGGTGTCTCGGGGCACCGAGTGCAACCGTCGGCGTCGCTGTCACGACCCGCTCCTTCCTACCGGAGGTCGGTTACTGCAGATGCCGCTACTGAGCCACAAGCCCCGGTGCCGGAGCCGCTTCCGCAGATGGTGCCGCCTGCCCAGCCAACTCCTCAACTGGGCCCTGTGCTGGATCCGGTACCGATCCAGGAGTCGTCCTCATCTTCGTCTCCTGATGAAGCCTTGGCAGATCCCGCACCGGCGTTGCCTACTATGGATGCTCGAGCGCATCAGGATCTGCTTAGGTGTCTAGCCTCCAATCTGAGCGTCCCAGTGGAGCCAGTAGTGGAGGACACGGACCCCATGATTGATAATCCTCTCTGATGACGCCCCCGCCTGCTTGGCTTTGCCACTTAATAAAACCGTGGCCAAGATTACTAATGCCCTGTGGCAGACCCTGGCGTTCCTGACCCTTACCTTAAAGGGAGTTGAGAGGTGCTATTATGTTCCTCAGTTGGGGCACGAACGCTTGTACTCCCAACCTGTTCCGGGGTCCTTGGTTGTTCAGGCTGCGGCTCAAAAGGAGAGGCTTCCCCAGCCGGGGCCGACCCCAAAGGCTAGGGAGCCCAAACGCCTTGACCTGATGGGCCGTAAGGTGTATGCCACTGGTGGGGTGCAACTCCGCATTGCTAACCAGCAAGCGATGCTGAGTCGTTATGCTTAAAATACATGGCAGGCGGTGGATAAGTTCAAGGATAAGCTCCCTGCCGAGGCCCATCAGGAGTTTGCGGCCATGACTTCGGAGGGCAGAACCATCGCCCGCACGGCCCTTCAGGCTTCCCTGGATGCTGTTGACTCTGCAGCCCGCACCATGGCATCAGGTGTAGTTATGCGCCATGGTGCCTGGCTGCAGGTATCTGGAATACCTTTGGACGTCCAAACTACGAACCAGGACCTGCCTTTTGATGGCAAAGCGTTGTTTTCGGAGCACACGGACTCCAGGCTCCATACGCTCAAGGACACGAGGTCTACTCTCCGGTCCATGGGGATCCACACACCGGCCCCGCAGCGTCGTCAGCTGCCCTACAGACAGCAGGGGAGAACACAGTCCCAGGTCCCCCGTGGGGATTACTGGAGACGCTGTCCTCGTGCCCCCAGTGGGGGTGCAGGGGCGGCTGTGGGCCCCTTGTCTGCAAGGGGTTGTTGTCGTCGCCCAAGAGGGGACAACCCCTGTGGGGTTGGTTAAGGCTCCTCCCAGCAGCCCAAGCACCAGTTTTGACAGTCTGCTAGAGAGTCGCACACCAGCCTCCCACCCTGGCCCCCCGTTTGGGGCCAGGTTATCCCGGTTCGCCCACGCCTGGGCAGAAATCACCACTCATGCCTGGGTTCTAAAAATAGTCAGAAATGGCTATACCATCCCCTTCCTGGGCTCACCCCCTTCCAACCCGCCCGCCCCGTCCCTTTTCAGGGACACCTCTCACGAAGGCATCCTTTGTCAGGAGGTGTTAACACTCCTCAAAAAGGGAGCCGTGGAGAGGGTCCCCTCACATCTGAAGGGCAAGGGGTTTTATTCCCGGTATTTCATTGTCCCAAAACCCAAGGGCAGGGTTCATCCCATCTTAGATCTCAGGGACCTCAACAAGACGGTGGTGAAATCCAAGTTCAGAATGGTAACCCTGGCTTCCATCATCCCGGTTTTACAGTTAGGAGACCGGTACACAACTCTCGATCTCAAGGACGCTTACTTCATGTGGCAATAAGACCCAGCCACAGGAGGTTTCTCCGTTTTATTGTTTCCAAATGCCACTTCCAGTTTACGGTGCTCCCATTTGGCCTTTCAACAGCACCCAGGGTCTTTACAAAATGCATGGCGGTCGTAGCGGCGTTCCTCCGCAAAAAAAGGGTACACGTCTTTCTGTACCTAGACGACTGGCTGATTCATGGTCGTTCCTACGAACAAGTGGAGGCCCATGTTTCCCTCACAAGGGCCCTCTTTGTAAGGCTGGGACTCATGCTAAACGAGGAAAAGTCATTGCTGACTCCCTCCCAGCACCTCGAATTTGTAGGTGCCTTCCTGGATGCCAGGGTGGCGAGAGCACTCCTCCCCAGATCCAGGTTTTTGTCCATAGTGGAGCTGGTCTCCGAGTTATCCCGGTTCCCCATCACGACCGCCCGGGTCTGCTCGAGGCTGCTGAGACACATGGCAGCATGTACGTATGTGGTACGCCATGCTCGAATGAGGCTCAGGCCTCTGCAGGCCTGGTTGGCAAGGGCATTCAACCAGTCCAGGGGTCTCTGGGACACGGTTCTCACAGTGCCTCCGGAGGTGATAGCCTCCTTACAATGGTGGACCCAGGAGGCGGTGGTGTGCAGCGGGGTTCCGTTCACTGTATCTCCCCCCTCGCTTACACTGGTCACAGATGCTTCCGACCTGGGTTGGGGAGCACACCTGCGATGTCACAGAACCCAGGGTTTATGGTCCCCTGCAGAGCGGGCTCTGCACATAAATGTCCGGGAGCTCAGGGCAGTCAGGAGAGCCTGCGAGACCTTCCTGTCGAAGCTCTCTCGCTGCTCTGTCTTGGTCTGCTTGGACAACACGGCGGCTGTGTTTTACCTCAACAGGCAGGGGGGAGCCTGGTCGCCTCCCCTCTGCCGCGAGGCTCTGTGTCTCTGGGACCTGTGTGTAGAGCACGACATAGTTTTGCAGGCAGAGTACCTGCCGGGGTGCAAAAACTTGCTGGCCGATGCTCTGAGCAGGTCGTTCGGAGCCCACGAATGGTCTCTCAAGGATTCGGCCCTTCGTCAGGTCTTCCACAGGTGGGGTTGTCCCCTAGTAGACCTGTTTGCCTCGGCACGCAACACCAAGTGCCGGAGTTACTGCTTCCTGTTGGGGCTGGGGGAACACTCCAGGGGGGATGCCATGACCGTGCCGTGGCCGCTGGGCATCATCTATGCTTTCCCTCCATTTCCCCTAATTCCCAGGGTTCTGACCAGGGTCAAGACCTTCAGGTCCACGGTCATCCTGATAGCCCCTCGGTGGCCCAGGCAATTCTGGTTCCCTATCCTGGCAGACATGCTCAGCAAGGAGCCTATAACGCTCCCGCCAGTTCGGGATCTCCTGACCCAACCGTGGGACGGGGGGACCATGGTTCACCCGAATCTCAGCTCTCTGCACCTGACGGCCTGGTTTATCCGTGGCTGACCCAGCTGGAAAGGGAATGTTCCCAGGAGGTACAGATAGTGCTCCTAAGTAGTAGGAAACCGTCTACCAGGCGGTCGTACGCAGCCACGTGGTGGTGGTTCTCGTCTTGGGCGTCCAGAAGGGGAGTGCACCCGTCCTGTGCACCTGTCCTGTCCATTGTGGACTACCTCTTTGAACTTAGGTCCAGTGGCCTCTCTACCTCCTCTATCAAAGTCCATGTGGCTTCTCTCTCCACCTTCCATGTTGGTTCGGCAGGAGTGTGTCTGTTTTCTGACCCTGTGGTCAAAAGGTTCCTTAAGGGTTTGGATAAGTTGTATCCCTCAGTTAGACCCCCTCTCCCCGCTTGGGACCTTAACCTTGTGTTGTCTAGACTTGTGTCCCCCCCCCCCCCCCCTTTGAGCCGCTGGCCACGTGCTCGTTGAAGCACCTCTCTATGAAGGTTGCATTCATTGTGGCCATCACGTCGGCTCGCAGGGTTTCCGAGCTGAGGGCGCTAAACTGTAAAGCCGTTAGCTGGAAATCAGCTACCGAGTATTTTCTGACAATAATGTGAGGCTCCGCTCTCACCCGGCGTTTCTCCCCAAGGTGGTGTCACCCTTCCACTTGTCCCAAGAAATTTACCTCCCGGTTTTCTTTCCAAAGCCCCACGCTTCCCCTTAGGAGCAAGTGCTCCATTCCCTGGATGCTAGACGTGCGCTAGCCTTTTATATTAATAGGACTAAACCTTTTCGCAAATCCACACAATTGTTTATTGCTGCGCTGACAGAATGAAAGGGCTTCCCATATCGACCCAGAGGTTGTCCAGTTGGGTCGCAGGGTGTATCAGGGAGTGTTATGCCTTAGCCGGGAAGGTCCCGCCCCGGGTTACAGCACATTCCACCAGGGCGCAGGCGTCCTCTGTAGCTTTTGGGGAGCAGGTTCCAATCACTGAAATCTGCAGGGTGGCCACGTGGTCATCGCTCCATACCTTTACGGCGCACTACGCGCTGGCACAGCAGGCTAGGGAGGACGCAGGGGTGGGCTCTGCGGTCCTCAGCTCTGTATTGTAAATATGTATGTTTTATCTGTACCACATTGCACTTTTCTACAGTTTTTTCTGTGTTCAGTTAGTTGAATAAATATGTTTAGACTGTTCAACTTTCGTGGACTTCTCTTTCTGAGTGCTCCGACCCCTCCTCCTTGAAGTGGGGTTGGCTTGAAAGTCACCTAATTCGAATGGACATGAGCAACCACTCGAAGAACAACAGTTACAGGTAAGTAACCGTTCTTTTATCTGACTAAAATAAATTCCTTTGTAAATGTGAAGGTTTTCAATTAAGTTATAAAAATCTGCACATTTGTACTTTCAAGACTTTTTTCTTATAAAATGTTTCTCATCCCCCTTTTAAAAGTCATATTGTATGTATTTTACTTTAACAGGCCAAATTCTGCTTGTCTCAAGAAATCTTAATAGTTCTGTTGATGGTGTTATATTTTGTTGATTTATTTTGAGCTTATAAAATATCAGTCTACTCTGGGCTCTGGTATTCCTGGTGTAAAGACTGACTATATAAATACCCTGTATTTTATAGCAAGCTCATCGTATTACTTATATTAATACCAGACACAACCAGTAAGTGTCGTAAAAAAAATTGCCCCCATTCAGCCCTCCTTTCCCAAATTCATAAGTAAAAAGATGGCCTTGCACATTGTCGAAAAAATTAATGAACTCAGAGCCAGTGGACCAAGTTGGGGAAAAGCAAATTCCATGACACAGTAAAAAATGCAAAATAAACATTTATACATACTTAATTTTAAAATATATACTACACTATTGAAAGATTAAGGCTCATGTATATAATTCTGTGTAAGCTTCCATAAATACTTAGAACTGCATAGACCTCCAAATTGCTTAGGGGTGTGTCTACATAGCACCCTAAACTCGAAATAAGTACGCAATTTGCGCTATGCAAATTGCGTCTCTTATTTCAAATCTATTTTGAAATTTCGCCTATCTACACAGGGCCAAATTTCGAAATGCGCTATTTCGAGCCATCCCTTATCCTTCGTGCAACGAGGTTTACCAGGATGGTGAAATAGTGCACCCATTACTTCGAAAAATATTTCAAAATAACGGGCGGCTGGTGTAGATGCTGGTTAGCTAGTTTGGGATACTTTTGGTATCCTGAAATAGCCATGCAGTGTAGTAGATTTACCCTTACTCAGATTTGGATAGGATAAGGCTATCATCTGCAATCAATCAGTCCTCCCTCCTTTGATATTGCACGTGTTATAAGAACAATAAAACTTAGAAATGTCTTAACTTTTTTTGTACATGAGGGCTAGCCCTAAAGACTATGTATATGTAGAAAGACCTCTTTGGCTTAGACATGAGGAAGAGGAAGATTTGGTGGCAACACTTCCATGATTAATGAGGAAATGAATCTGAAAAGCTGCTTCCTATCAACAACTACAAGTTCATCTTGATATCAGACAAGAGGTTTACTTAACCAATCATGCTGAGCAGGCGTGTGTAGATGTCGCTTTTCGTGTCTTGCTTTGGTATTGCCTAGTCTTTTGGATTGTCTGTATTCAACCAGTTGTGCCAGGGCACGGTGACACAGGATTTCATTAGAGGTGGAATTGCACACACACACCCCCGCCCGCCTCCCCCCAAATCAGAAGCTCACGGTTGCCAGCTGGGTAAAATTGTAAATGAAGGCAAATAGGAGGAATTCACACTAAGAGCCTCTGTAAAACACTCAACAAGTGATTCTGTAAAAATTGCAGTCTCCTGCAGACCAAACAGAGGGAGATCCAGTCCCTGTTGCTAATGGTACTGTACTTGGGCTATTTTTAACTTGAAAGGTTATAGAAAGTATTTCACAGTCACCATGTGCTTGCTATTAACTAGGAGGTTTAAATGTGTTTTCTTCTTAGTTTGACTGTGAGGCTCAATCGAAAGTGAGACCTTTTCATTTAGCTTATGGAAATTTATTACCAGAACAGTAGTGCTGTACAAAGGGAAGTTTTAAAAAAAAATACCTTTTTTCAGCTTCTTTGTGGTAAAAGGAGAGAGCATTAAATAGAATAACTGGGTTTTTTTTAGTGTTGTGTGTGTTTGGTTTTTTTTGTTTTTTTTTTGCTTTTAACCTTTACCCCTTCATTCATAAACCTTCTCTGCACCTGTTTTAACTTTCTAATGCCAAACACATGACCATTTTCAATGATAACCACATCACAGAATTGCTCAAATATGAGCCTCATCAGGCAGTGGTTTTTAGTAGTCCTCACTCCCACCCAGAGTGCTTCTGACATGGATTAAACCATTTTGGAAACTGTCATCACTGAAAAATCTTGGATTCAAACAAGGAAGAGGCAACAAAACAAGGGCAGATCAGTTTTCCACAGTTCAGAGCAACTGAGAACAGATGGCAGGAATGGTTCATCTTGAGGAAGAGACAACCTCCCTTTGAACTTCACCTCAACCCATTGTGAATGCCACCCACACAAAGAGTAAAAAAAAAAAAAAGGAGTGAAGTCCTTATTTATGTTTTTCAAAAACACAAAACCAAGTATGTTGCTAAGGTTTGATTGTGAATCTGTGGAGTAGAAAACAAATCTATTTACGTAATTCTACTATTTAGTGGTTGTGGGTAGCTTCCAATCAATTCACTTGACATAAAATTCTTCATTTTGGAACTACTTTGTGTTTTTTAATGACTTCTGTTACTTAGTTTTTCAGTTTCGCACTTTTATTCTTTGCTAGAACATTTTTTATCTTTATCTCTCTACAGTGTTTTTTCTTCCCCAGTAAGCAGGATATCTGAACTCAATAAAGGCTCAAAAGATCTGAAGCTAGAATATTTTAAGTCAGTTAATGTTCTGCTTTTCTAATGTTACTAGAATGCAAATAGCTGGCAATAAAAATTTTGTCGAGAGAAACGTCTATCTATTCTTTTAATCTAAAGGTTATGATAGTACAAAGATAAATTCTACTTTGAGTATTTGCAGGACTTGGGAATGTTGTCTAATTATATATTCTATGGTGGCACGTTTCCGAGGGGTAACTGTGTTAGTCTGTTTCAGGAAAAACAATGAGGAGTCTTTGGCACCTTTGGGCATGTCTACACTGGGGAGTTATTTCAGAATAAGTCCCTTTATTTCGAAATAACAAGGCAGGCATCCACACTACCAACCCTGATTTTTTGAAATAATGGGCTTGTTATTTCAAAATAATAACTCCTTCTTGTGAAGAGGAATAAGCTTATTTCAAAATAGTTATTTTGGGAGTTATTATTTCAAAATAACCTAGTAGTGTAGATACAGCCTTAAAGACTAACACATTTATTTCGCATAAGCTTTTGTGGGCTGGAACCCACTTCGGCAGATGCATGTGATATATACCATCATGTGCCAGCAATACCCCTCCCCCATGTGCGTGGGATGACAAAACAGACTGTTTCTACACAAAAGAATGAAAGGACACAAATCAGACATCAAGAATGTTAATATAAAATCCAGTAGGAGAGCACTTCAACCTCCCTGGATACTCAGTAACAGACTTGAAAGTTGTGGTAATTGAGCAAAACACTTTAAACCCAGACTGCAGAGGGAAACTGAAGGGATGGAATTCATATGCAAACTTGACACTATTAGACTGGGTCTGAATAGTGACTGGGAGTGGCTAGTTCACTACAAAAAATAATTTTCTCCCTTTTGATAATCTCACCTTCTTATTCACTGTTGGGAGTGGGCCACATCTACCCTGACTGAATTAGCCTCATTAGCACTGGTCCCCTCCATCTTAGTGTAGCATGCCCATCTTTGCATGTGTATATATCCCTTCCAAACTGAGGTTTCCTCTTCATGCATCTGACAAAATAGGCTCTAGCCCACAAAATCTTATGCTCACATACATTTGTTAGTCTTTAAAGTGTCACAAGGCTCCTTGTTTATATTTTCCATAGTGCTGCTCATGGCTGCTTACTCATAGATGAGGCAATTATTGAAGGTTATGCAGGGTGCAACAGCTATGTTACAAAACTTGATAAGTGATTTGTGAGACAAGGAAGGGGATGTATGCAGTGCAGTCAGTCCCAGGGTATAAGTCTATGTCTACACTGCACACCTTACAAAGCAGGGAATGTATTCTGTAGAGGAAATGGCTCTTCTAAGTAACCACATGAATTTATTTTAGTAACTACCATTCTTTGAGAGTTCCTGGGGTGCTCTACAGGAGCTGGTGTTGGCATGTCCCAGCGCCGCATACTGGATTCTTCCTATCAGTGAATTGGGGCGGGGAAGGGGAAGGCGTGCATGCGCAGCCACTGAGTGTGTGTACAGTCACCTTCCTCTCAGTTCCTTCATACTGTCCCCGGCTCAAGACGGACCTCGGCAGTGCTTTCCGTTCCTCATTAGTGTAATAGATATATGTAGTTCAGTTTAAGTTCCAAGTTCTTCTCCCCAATTATTACCAAGTTTTCTCTGCCTTAAATAAAAAAAATTGCTGTTCGTTTACTCCAAGTTGTTTTCCCACCAGTTACAGCTTATCCGAGATTCTGAGGTCACCAGGCTTTTAAGCGCTGCTCAGCCTGCACTGAGGCAGTGCCTGTCTCAGACAGACACACTACGTGTGTCAAATGCCTTGGAGACTCCCACATCCAATGGGACTGTCAACACTGTTCCAAACTTAAGGTGTGATCACGGAGAGACAGAGACCTCTGTTTGAAAAAGATAATGCTTGAAAGGGGAGAAAACACATCTTTAGAACCGGGCGCACAAGGCACTTCCAAGTCTAAAGGAGACGACAGCTAAGAAATTCCCCAAAAGACGTACCTCCTCCTTACCACAGGATGCCCAGTTGTCCAAGCGGCACATGACTGGAAAACAAATGCGTACGTCTGAAAAAACCACCGAGCCTCAGCATGTATGATACCCCGGGCACTCCCGGTGTGGACCGGGCTCTTTCCAAATGTGCCATACACAGTGCGTGTACAGAGGCTACAGGCTATTCAGTGCCTGCCTCACAGACCTTGGCACTAAGTACAGCACTGATCAACGCAGCGCCTGAGCTCACAGTGCCGACAGTGCTCGACATGGCACTGCAACACTTAATGGGGCAGCCTATTGGCACCATCCAGTCATTGCAGGGGGCAGCAACTACATTGGCTGCTATAGAAATGCCGGAAATAGCCCAGATGTTGGCACCGAGGACAGTACCAACAGCCGCAGTACCATTCACTCCCACACGCAGCTATTTACATCAGACAGACCTTGCAGTTTCATCAACCTTCAAGTCTCCGTTCCTTGGTACAGATAAGCAACCTTATTCAGTAGTACCTAAACATATACTGTCACCTACTTTATTATCTAGTGATGGCGATGATGACCCAGGGATCTTTTCACACCAGCTATTGCCTGGCACTGAAACATCAGGACTTTCATCCCAGTTTCACCCACCCTTCCCCCTGGGCACCCATGGATGCCACCACCTATGTCTTATCCAACACAATGGCAGTATTGGAACCCATGGGCGCATGACTACAGAAAGAAACAATCAAAGAAGAAACATACTCAAAACACACTTTCTCTTCCACCCCAATCTCTTGCATCCCAGAGGGAACAAAATGAAACTGATGAACTGCAGTTCTGTGACTTGTATCCGGACACATCATTGGACACAAATTCATCATCTCTGCTGGACAAGGCAGTCATGCCGCCTCTCCCGGCAACAACTGATGACTTCACCCCCTTCCAAGAGCTCTTCAGAAGAGTAGCAGCCAATCTGAACATCGCCATGGAGGAGGTGCAGGATACACAACATGAGCTTACCAATGTCCTTCAGGCTATGCCCTCTGCCAAAATTGCTTCACTTATCAATTCAGTGATCATGGAACCCTGCCAAAATTGTCTGGCAAACCCCTGCCACAATTCCTCCAACAGGTAAATAGGTAGACAGAAAATACTATGTGCCCCCAAAGGAGGTTGGAGTTCCCATTCACATCCTCATCCCCAAACTTCTTGGTGGTGGATGCTGCACATCAGAGGAACAAGCGACAGCAAAATCATTTCACATCATCAGATAGAGCCAATAAGAGACTTGACATGTTTGGAAGGAAGGTTTACACCTCAGCCACATTACAGCTCAGACTAGACAATTACTCTGTACTCTTCAGTAAATATGATTATAATAACTATACAAAGTGTGGCAGGGTAACCCCCATTCCTGGGTCCCAGTACCTTGCTCAGTCCTTAATCTGGCAGTCTCAGTACTGCGCTTTTAGCCCTTGGCAGGATTTGAGCTCTTGTCTCTCAGCTACAAAGGGCATTGGGGTCGGTGTTCCCAGGTCAGCCTGGGCTGCGAAAAGTTTTCTCCAGCTCTTAGCAGGATCTCAGGCTGCCAGAAAAAAGGGGTCTGAAACCCCTGTTTGGAGTGCCTTCTCCCTCCTTTGCTGTCTTTGGCAATGTTGCTGTTACCTTTCTTTGTTTGTCTGTTTCTCTCCCTATCTGCTCTGGTCTCCTCTTACTCCACTTCATCTCCTACTCTCTCCTCCCTCTCCCTGCAGGGAGGTCTTCCTTTTAAAAGGCTCTATGGCAGCCTTAAGTGAGATCAGGTGGCTCTGATTGATTTACAGAAGCCCCTATCTCCTCTTCTGCTGATTAACCAGGGCTATTGCTGCCTTTTAGAGCTGCGTTTTTCTCTCCAGCCTGACCCTGTCACAAAAGTTTAATTGTTTTATTGATGATATACCGAGACAAAGAAGCAACAGTTTAGGGTGGTCATTGTGGAAGGTCATGCAATATCAAGAAAATTCCTGCAAGCTGCCCTAGATGCTGCAGACACAGTCACCAGGGTAACAGCTACTGCAGTTGTGATGGAATGAGCTTCATGGTTCAATTCGTCCATGTTCTCTCAAGAAATCTAATCTGTAGAAGACCTACTGTTTGAGGGTGAGAAGCTCTTCTCATCGAAAACTAACGAGGTCCTCCACTCCATGAATGACTCTCAAGTGACGCTCCGCTCCCTTGGAATTCAGAGACCTGCAATAAGGAGGGGGCAACAGATACCAACTGTACCTGAGACAGAGGTATCTGCCCCACCCGTACCAATACCAGAGACAGGAACACCTGCCAGACCAACAATGTGGCCGTGGCAGGCAGCAGCATAGCCACAATCAGAGCAGTGCCACCAAAGATCCGCCCCACTCTAATAAGCAAATTTGTGCCATCTGTCGAGAGACTGAAAATGATCCTGTCCACTCCAGAGTTTCCAAACTCTGAAAAACTGTTTATCGTCTATTGCCATTCTGTGACAAATGGCATGACATAACATCTGATAAATGGGTGTTACAAACAATCTTGTCTGGTTATACCAATCCATTTCTCTCCATCCCCCCTCCTACCCTGTCCCTCTTTAAGGACCTTCCTCGTGAGATCATATTACAACAGGAAGTAGATCACCTTCTACAATTGGGTGTTATAGAACCCATTCCCCCAGAATACTAAAGGACTGGGTTTTACTCTCATTACTTCCTCACTCAAAATAACCCTGAGGTTGGCAACCAGTTTTGGACCTGAGGGCTTTTAACAAATTTGTGGAGAGAAAAAAGTTCAGAATGGTGACCTTACCTACTGTCATCCCCTCCCTGGAGGTGGACGATTAGTTTTCGTCTCTCGAATTGCAGGACGCATATTTCAATGTGACGATTCACCCTGGTCATAGAAGGTTTCTCTGTTTTACCATAGGTACGCAACACTACCAATATATGGTCTTACCCTTTGGACTTGCTACAGCACCAAGGTTTTTTTCCAAGATGCTGGTGGTGGTTACATCCCACCTCAGGAAACAGGACATCATTATATATCCTTACCTCGACGACTGCCTTCTCAGAGCAAGAACTTGAGAGGACTCCCGTTGCTGTATCTACCTTGTACAACAGTGTTTCCAGTCGTTGGAAGCATCTGACGAAGTGGGCCTTTGCCCACGAAAGCTTATGCTCCAATAAATCTGTTAGTCTGCAAGGTGCCACAGGACTCCTCGTTGCTTTTGCAGATTCAGACTAACATGGCTACCCCTTTGATACTTTCCAATCATTGGGATTACTAGGCAACAAAAAAAAATCGGTACTGACACCAGCTCAGTCCATACAATTTATTGGAGCGCAGCTCAACTCCACATTGGTTGTAGCTTCCCTACCTCACAACAGATTCTTAAAGATTCGTGAGCTAGCCTGAGCACTGCCAATAATGTCATGTGTCAGTTGCCAGCTGGGTAAAATTGTAAACTAAGGCATATAGGAGGAATTCACATCAAGAGCCTCTGTAAAACACTCAACAAGTGATTCTGTAAAAATTGTAGTCTCCTGCAGACCAGACAGAGGGAGATCAAGTCCCTGTTGCTAATGGTACTGTACTTGGGCTATTTTTAACTTGAAAGGTTATAGAAAGTATTTCACAATCACAATGTGCTTGCTATTAACTAGGAGGCTTAAATATGTTTTCTTCTTAGTTTGACTGTGAGGCTCAATCGAAAGTGAGACCTTTTCATTTAGCTTATGGAAATAATATTACCAGAACAGTAGTGCTGTACAAAGGGAAGTTTTTCAAAAAAATATTTTTTTCAGCTTCTTTGTGGTAAAAGGAGAGAGCATTAAATAGAGTAACAGTCCTGCAGTCCTGTTGTCCTGAACATGTGCCTATTCATGAGGTTTCTTCAGGGATGGCTTGGATCAAACTACAAGCCCAACCTATACCCTCTAACTAAAACCCTGTCTATTCCTCACACAGTAAAAAGGTGCAATACGACGGTGGACAAGAGCAGAGAACTTATGCAAGGGCGTACCTTACCAAACCCCAGAACTCAGTGGTAACCACCACAGATGCCTCCCTTATGGGCTCAGGAGCACATATGAAAGACTCCACAACCCAGGGCCTATGGACTCCAACAGAGAGGACTCGACACATCAGTGTCCTCAAGCTCAGGGCCATTCGGCTTGCATGTTAACACTTCCTACCTCACATCTTCAGAAGGCATGTCAGAATATATCTAAATTATGTTTTATATAAACAGGCAAGGTGAGGCATGATCCCACGCATTATGCACAGAAGCTATTGCACGGTGGAACTGGTACCTTATCCATGGCATCTACATAAGCGCATGCCACCTCTCCAGCGCCCTAAATACCACCGTTGACGTGCTAAGCAGAACCCTACCCCAGGACCATGAGTGGCAGATCAAATATTCAGTCATTGCAACAATATTTGCATAGTGCGGATATCCCCAGATAGAGCTCTTTGCCACCAGGATGAACAAACAGTCTTCCCTTTACTGCTCCAGGGCGGGTATTGGAAAAGAATCATTAGGAGATACCCTTATCCTCAAGTGGGATCATCATCTGCTCTATGCATTCCCTCCAATTCCCCTCCTCATCAGAACACTTTCCAAAATATGGAGGGACAGGGCGAGAGTCATCCTCATTGCTCCCTATTGGCCTTGCAACTGTGGTTTCCCTTCCTGAACAGAATGGCCCTATATTGCCCAATCACACTCCTATTCCAACCAGGTACCCAAGCCCCGCGTCCACAGTTTCCAATACTGCACCTCAAGGTGTGGTACCTCGATGGTTCACAGGTATAGAGCTACAATGTTCAGCCCAGGTACGGGAAGTGCTCCTCCACAGCAGGGCTTCTGCAATGCAAAAGACATATAGTGACAAAATGGTCTCGTTCTGTGCGCTGGGCCACTCTGCGCAACATAGTGCCGGAGACAGCCCCTCTAACTACAATACTTGAATATTTACTGCACCTTAAGCAATCCCATCTTTCCATCGGCTCAATTAAAGTTCACCTAGCGGCCATTGCAACATTCTACACGAGGATTGATGATACCATGGCCTTTGCACATCCCATGACCAAATGCTTCCTGAAGGGCCTACAAGTGTTATACTTTGAGGTAGCTGCACCACAGGTACCGTGGGACCTACACCTTCTGCTCACCACACTCACTAAACCTCCATTCGGAACTCATGGCCACATGTTCCCTTCATTTATCCCTAAAAACAGCGTTCCCTGTGGTGATAACATCAGCACTTTGGGTAGGAGAGATGGCTGCTTTAATGGTAGATCTGCCATACACTACCTTTTATAAGGACACGGTCTCTCTACGGATACATCCAAAATTTCTACCCAAAGTATGTTCTACGTTACATATCAATCAGTCTGCTTACCTGTATTCTTTCCCAAACCTTGTGCCAATACATTTGGGGCACAAATGCACACCCTCGACGTACGTAGAGCACTCTCCTTTTACGTCCATAGAACGAGACCCTTCAGAACATCATCTAGATTCTTTGTCTCTATTGCAAAATGCAACAAGGGGTGTCAGATATCATCTCAAAGATTATCCCACTGGATCTTAGACTGCATCAAAATTTATTTTGATCTAAACCATTTACCACCACCTACGTCAGTCCATGCCCACTCCATGAGGGCAGTCGCCATATCGATCGCTCCCCTGAGGAAGGTTCCTATTGACGATATATGTGCTGCTGCTACATGGGCATCAGAACAAACCTTTGCAAAGTACTACATGCTTTCTGACAGGCCCCTTTACTCCACAGGAGTGGCAAAAGTGGTCCTGACAACAGCTTACCCACCTGATCTGAAGTCTCTACCTCCATAGGACAAATTGCTTTGCATTCACCTCCTGTGGAGCACCCCAAGGGACATCTCTCTCTCGAAGAGGAGGTTACTTACCTTTAACTGTAACTGACGTTCTTCGAGATGAGCGTTCCTGGGGTGCTCCCCTACCCTTCCTTCCTTCCTCCCCTTACTTCGGACCCTTTCTCTCTCTTAGGCCGGGTTCCAGCTAGAGAAGGAACTGAGGAGAGGGTGGCCATGCACATGTGGTAGTGCCGAGCAGCGCCTAAGACAGCACCTAAGAGCCTAAAATGCCGTACATACATGGTTTTCTCCCCCCCCCCCCCCCAGTGCATTGCTAGGAAGTGCTGGGATGCACCGACACCACCCCAGGGACGCTCATCTCAAAGAACGTCAGTTACAGCTAAAGGAAAGTAACCTCCTCTTTCCTGATTTCTCAATTGGTATCTGGTAGATCTCACTTGTTGTACAGTATGTACAGTTCAATTATAAGCTCTTCATGCCAGGGACTTTTTCTTTTTAGAGCCTAGCACATATTGGTAATATTAAAATGATTCGTCTGCATCTGGGCATGGTCATCATGCTACTGTGAGATTTTTATAGTTAAATGTCTGCAGTGTTTGAGATGTTGAAAATGGAGTCACTCTGTCACCTTGTGGACACTATGACTTGTGCTTTGAGGATTATCAAATGTAAAATGTCTCTTTCATTCAAGAGGGAGAGGGAAGAAAAGGGCAATAAGCAGAGTAGAAGTGGAAGACACACAGGGCTACAGAAACTGGGAGTCAGATTTAAAGAGAAAAGTGATGATGTCAAGGAAGTGAGGGAATTGCAGAAGAAAAATGATATGTGCATTTTAGAAAGAGGAAAATGTTAGAAAAATCAAGGAAAATGTAACATGAACAAGAGTGAAAGGGGAAAGAATGCATCTAGCAGTAGAAGGACTGAAGCTGGCTGGAGGACTGATGGACTGGGACTTTGTCAGGATGACTCACCAGACTGGCTTCTCCTTTCATTAGTTTTATGTAGTGGTCAGTGTGAATGAACTTTTTAAATATTTTCCCATGGAAGAAAGCAAACATACAAATTAGACATTTAATGCATATTTGATTAAGAGCAATTAATAAAAAACAATTTGGAGACAGTATTCTGAAGGACGACCTTTGTAATTAACCTGAGCTTTAAACAGTGTAAAATTAAAATTGCTGTGCTTTGGGCTACACCATAGATTAGACATTTTTCTCTTCATTAAAAACAGATATTTTTGTCATTTTTGCCAAGATTGTAATAAACTTAGTTGCTATTGTTTTCTTGAGTATTATAATGAAGTGTGTATGTTGTAGAAAGTTAAGAGCCTCAAGCCTGGGCAAAAAGTTTGAGCTGAACTTTGTTGCTGTATTGTTTATATTTATGTTAATAAAATCCAAACTTCAAGAAGGGGCTGAGTTTGGATTCTCCCTAATGTGTGAACTGTGTTTGAGAGCAGATTAGGGAAGGAATCTGCTCAAATGAGGTTTGCAAGGCTCTTCACAATTCAAAGGTAAAGAGAGCCCTTGAAAATATAATATAAATGTGATTCAGGCCCCAGTCACCACTGTGTACAAAATATATCTTTCTTGAACTTTGTTTATTCTTAAAAAGAAAATAATTTTCTAAGAGAAGAAAAAAGCAGCATACCATGTGTCATCGCAAAACACCAAAGAGTTTATTAAGAGTATTTTTTTTAGCTTCTGAGTGTGTTGTTAACCTGTGTGTTGTTAATGTTCTACATTATGAAGAAATGTAGCTGAGGTAGAAAATCAGTGGACAGGGTTACATTTTCTATATGTGCTTTCTGCACATAAATTACACAACTATTAAACACCTGCAATCTTGTATCAGTTGCTGATAATTGGGGGCCCTAAATCTATGCATAGACTTGTTAACTCATTTACATTTCTCATTGTATCTGTTTTCACATATTTTTCACAACCACAATCTTTATCCTATAATTATTGCTTGCTGAAATCCATAAATAATTGAGAGACATAACACCACTCTTCCCTTTATCTTCTGGCTACGTCTAGACTGGCATGATTTTCCGCAAATGCTTTTAACGGAAAAGTTTTTCCGTTAAAAGCATTTGCGGAAAAGAGCGTCTAGATTGGCACGGACGCTTTTCCACAAAAACACTTTTTGCGGAAAAGCGTCCGTGCCAAACTAGACTTGGTTTTGCGCAAGAAAGCCCCGATCGCCATTTTCGCGATCGGGGCTTTTTTGCGCAAAACAAATCTGAGCTGTCTACACTGGCCCTTTTGCACAAAAGCTTTTGCGCAAAAGGACTTTTGCCCAAATGGGAGCGTCAAAGTATTTGCTCAAGAAGCACTGATTTCTTACATTAGAACGTCAGTGCTTTTGCGCAAAATCAAGCGGCCAGCGTAGACAGCTGTCAAGTTTTTGTGCAAAAGCGGCTGCTTTTGTGCAAAATCATGCTAGTCTAGACGCAGCCTCTCTGTATAGATTATTTATTCTTGCATTACTATTAATAACTTATTTTAAGTAGCACCTGGAATTCTTCGAGTGATGTCCCCAAGGGTGTTCCATGGTTGGTGTTGGGTCGTCCTGGCGCCGCAGATCAGAGTTGTCATGAGCAGTAGTCAGCCGGACCACGTGTGAGCGACTCACGCGGTTCATGCCCTTCTGATCGTTCGTGCGTGCGTGCGTGCGGTCTGGTTTTCGCCAGTTTCTTCTTCGCCACCCGTGGTCGCAGATGGAGTGAGCTTTCTCTGCTCAGACAACCTAGTCAGGAATCAAAGTTTATCTTAGTACATATCTATAGTTAGTTGTAGTTATAGTTATAGTTCATGTTCATAGTTTTTAAAAAAAATAAGTTTTTTGTTTTAGTAGTTACTGTTAACTGCTATGCTGGGCTCTCCTGGCTTTAAGAAGTGAGTCACATGCCGAGACGCGATGCCAGCTTCGGATGGTCATGTCAACTACATTAGGTGCCTCAGCGAGGAACACATGCCTCAGAAATGCGTCCACTGTGCCAAACTGACTGTCAAGGTACATAGGGAGAGAGAAATGAGGCCAAAAACGTTCCTTTTTGATAAGGCGTTGCAAGCTACAGAGCTAGCACAGCCAGTCTCCACTCCAATCACCCAGGGCTGAGAAAAAAAAAGTCATTTCTCCACAGCTGGCTCCAGCTCGAAAAAGAGCCTCACCAGCCCGTTCCCTACCACCGGCCCTCATGGCCTGTGTAAGTGTGGGTGACAAACCTGGGACGTAAGGTACTATGACTTACAGGCATATATCGGCCAAAATCGCAGGAAAAATCTACATCAGTGCTGTCAACGATTGCACTGGCCCACCGATCGGCACCGCCAGCGATTGTACCCACCATCACGGCACCGACGACATGGCACCATCCATCTCGGCACCGCCAACCCCAGTGCCTGTTACAATAGCACCGACTTTGGCACCGTCACCATTGGCTCAGACGTCCACATAGCTTGCTAAGTGCTTTTGCCTTATATTGGCACTGTGTGGTCCATCCAGCTCACTGGCACCGAAGAAAGCCAACCAAAATTTTGATTTTGGGGAAACAGATAAGTCCGGAGCTGTTAACTTCCAAACCTCCCAGAGTATCACACTCATTACAGGAGTAGACTCTCATCTAGATATGCTTCCCCTGTGCGGTCAGACTACAGACAACATACTACCACTACTATCCTCATCATACCTCCGCATGTCCCCTACTCCACATGTCTCTTGTGCACTGGGATATTGGAGTCCTGCACTTCCTACTCCTCCCCTTCCCTTCCAGCACTACTGGAGTGCCATGATTCACCTGATTTGCTCTCTGTTCCCACTCTCCCTCCCAGAGCTGGAACAGTCACGAACAGCTGATTTGCAGCATTCAGTCTCTGGGAGGGTGGGGCAGGAGCAGGGAGGGAGCACAAATCAGTGGCTTTGTGGTGCTCCAAAAGATCTGGAAGGGAGGGGGAAAAGAGGAGGAATTGCGGGGTTCCAGTATCCCAGTGTGTGAGAGGTGTGTGGGGTGGGCGACAGGTAGAACCCCAGAAGACCACAGGTTGCTGCAGTCTGCCGAGATGGAGGGCCATTCATACAGCCCACTCAATATTCTTGGTTGCCCATCGCTGCTTAAGCCCCTTGGGAGGCCGGGTCCTCCTTTTCTCCACTTCCTCCCAGAAGCATTATGGGTTGGCGCGTGAAAGCTGGTTAACTTAAGCTATGCATTATATACACTGACACTGCATCAACCTAATTATGTTTCTCATGACTCTGCATAGAAAGGCACTTACATGGGCAGGAGCCATATTTGAATGAAGACAATTTCTCAGCTAGGTAGGTACAACACAGCTTACATCCATCTAACCGTGTAATGTAGACCAGGGCTTACATTTACCTTACCTTTAATAAGAATGAATAATATACACCAAAATAAGAATGTCCATATAGGGTTTCTACTAATTTGGCTAAATGTGTTCATTTTAAACTCATACATTCATGTGAGTAGACAAGGTCTAAGTATGTAAAAAGTATATGAATGGCTGGGTGCCTTTTTAGAATGTCCATAATGCAAATTCAATAAATTATGAAACTCCTGTTTAGGCTTTTAATGGGGCTGATGATCATATTTAGGATTGTCTAATTCTGCTTAGTCTGGTAAAAGGAGTGGGAGTGAAGTTGGGATGAACCTCACAAAGCCTGTTATGACTTACATATGAGTTTTTTCAGCGTGCATTACTTTGCACTTATTACCATTGAATTTCTTCATCCATTTTGTTGCTCAGTTACCCAGTGTTTTCAATTTTTTTCTAACTATTTTCAGTCAGCTTTGGTCTTAATCATCTTGAGCAATTTGGTACTGTGTGAAAATTTAATGTTTACTCCCTTTTCCAGTTTATTTATGTAAATAATGAACATTGCAGGTTCAACTACAGATCCTCGTGGAACTTTCCATGGTAAAAATTACCCATTTATTCCTACTCCTTGCTTTCCATATTTTAGTCAGTTACTGATATATGAAGCTTCAATGGGTAGCCGAGTTAGGCTATACAGGATAAACTTAAAAAACAACAAATGGTCTGGTAGCATTTTATAAACTGATCTGCGAGTGAACCTTACCTCTTAGCTTATGACTGTTAATTTTTCTGAAGAGTCTTTTGGTGTGGAATCTTGACAAAAACTTTCTGAAAGTCCAAGTACACTATTTCAGTTGGATCACCTTTGTTCACATACTTGCTGACACCCTCAAAAAATTCAAATAGATTGGGGAGGCATTGTTTCTCTTTACAAAACCACATCTCTTGTTCATGTGTTTTCTGATCAATTAAGGGGCTTTACTTAATAACATAACTTACTTACAAAAGTAATCCCATTGCCTTCAAAGTCATAAAATCTCATTTTTATCTACTTTAACTCTTTGCTGTTGATCTTAGTAGAACCAAAAACTTACTTTAGTGGAAAATTGGCATAAAATAATAGAGCTACATGCAATATACAGCCAGGATGAGAATCATTTTTTCAAACAAACTATGTAATTTTCAGAATTTACCAGTATTGATACTGCTGGTAATAGATTTCTTAACAATGCTGTATGTGCCCCATAAGTGATGTATGTCTTTAATTATTGCACATGTGCACTGGAGACACTGAGAAACATCAAAGAGGTGAGTTAGCAATTAAGACCAGTGTTTTAACCAGTAGAATGACCAGATGGTTGTCAGGCAGCTGGGAATTAATCTCTAGCAGCATTACTAATCTGTTAGACCTCAAGATAGCTTTTTAAAAAACACCTACTTTCCATATGCAATATAATTTTCCTGTAATAAACATAATGGTCTAAATGTGGTAAATGTGTGAAACATGAATGTAGTGACAATAGTTTATTTTAGTAGATACTGAGATAAATAGAATTGGACACAGAGATTGGATGGAGTGTTCATTAGAAAATAGTGAATCATATTTGTAAACCAAAAGCAAATTTGTGGGTTTCATTTGTGCATATATTTGGTGCATAGAATCTGGGTTATCACAATTTATTTTTAAATTTAAGCTACATGGAGAAGTTACTGGGATTTCTGTTGCTCAACTGGTGTTTAGGGTGGCAGATGAACTGGCAAATAACTTGATATAGGCAATGGGATCATTTGTCTCTTTGTTCCTCGACTCGCTATGGTTTCGATCCTGCCAGGGTGCTGAGCAGCAGACATGCCACTCACTTCAATAGGAGTTGAGGAAGCTCAGCATTTTGCAGTTTAAACTTTTCACTTATGCCCTGATCCTGCAGTCTGGATAGATTTTTCTCTGTCACCCTTTGAAGCTAGTAAAATTCTATGTAGGCACAAGATTCCAATTGCATGAATCAACTTTCAGGATTGGAACCTTAAGCAGTAAAGTGAATGCAATTTGTTGCATTTTAGAGCTCTATTTTTTCCTGTTTATAATAGAGAGTTGCCATTGTATGTGAACTTTGACAATTGTTAAACGTTTCAGGCTTTTTGGCACTTACTGATCCTCAAGTGTCTTGGCTACAAGTGGCAGAGAATGTTCATAATGTGTAAGAGGGTGGGGCAGTTGTCACGATAAATAAAGTTACAGAATGTTCTTCCGTTGCATAATTTAAGAATTCCTTAAAATATTTAATATTATGTGTTGTATTAAAATACATTTCAATGGGATTAGTCCTTTAATAGATATTTGTGTATATCATTACTTTAAATAACTAAAATTGATCAGAAACAAAACTAATCATTTACTTCAAATTATTTTCCCTTAAAGTTGAAATCCATGACAATAATAAAAATAAAAACAAAAATTTTAAATGTCATTTTCTTTTTTTTAAAGACATAAAACAGATCTCTGTGTAAATTATGAAGTGACAATGCCTCTAAATGTTTAATGTAGAAGTACTAAAAGATGTTAAATCTGCGTTCAAACCAATGCGTAAAGGATTCTGAGAAATATACTAGGTATATTTCTTTCTGGGAAAATAACTGGGAGATAGAAAACATCAACTTTATAGCAAACATTTTTATTTTGGGGCATTTAAAAAATGTCCTGTTAATTCATAATTTGAATGACTACCACATTGTAGTATAAACACGTCCTTTGCAAAAATGTTAAACATGAAAAAAAAATAAAAATAGCGCCATATAAACAGTGAATATCTGAGGCCCTTAGTTTGTGAATTAAAAAAAAAATTATATACCTTCCAAGATTTGCCTAGTGGAATTTTAATTGTCTTATTTTAATATCGTGGTGAAAACTATAGATTATTAAAATGCAATTATACAAAAGGAGTTGCATACCAATTAGCTCTTTTATTGTGATTTTGGAATATACTTAACATTCTCTAATTACAGTTTTATTTTTGTTGAGATAAGGCACCAGTCTTGCAAAAACTGACACACATGCTTAGCTTTATGAATTGTGAGTTGTCCCATATCTGTCTAATATTATAGTACAATTTGAATTCTGTCAGTAAATGAAATAACGTGTAGAGGTTTTTTTAAAATATACCGATACTTCTGATATAACTTGAAAAACATCAAGAAAATGCCCTATGTTAATCCAAATTCCAGATGGAAAAGCAACTTTTATTTTGCATTATGTTCCATTAGGAAGAATATTATTTATGACTTCCTTTAATTTGTAGAATGTGTTTGAAAATCTGATAGTTTTATAAATTTAAGACAAGTAGATACATAGACAAAGAGCAATATCTGTGCTCCCTAGAAGAATTGTTTTTGGAAATTTTAAATAGAGCAATGGAGAGGCAATGTACCCTGGACAGAGAAGAAAGTAATTTGCATATAACAAAAACAATCCATATGCCAACTTTACAGATTGCTTGTTTGTTTACATAGAAACCCAGATTCATCAAATGTAATGAGGCAAATGTTTGAGATGTGCACCACTTGGTTAGTGGTTAGATACTTCTGAGGGCCCAGAAGGAAAGGATACATTATGATTAGGCTTGATCATCCTGTTACACAGTCAAGGGCTTCTCCTGAAGTCTTTAGCTGTGAAGGAAATCTGAATTTTCACCAGAGTATCATCTTTGGCAAGGAAACCTTCATCTTGTTTTTTAATAAATTATTTGCAGAGTAGTTTGGTATGGCAATGTAACCTTTACTGTTGTAATTCATTCCTCTGCTGGTACAGCTTTGACATACTGAAGTTTTTAACCTCCCAGGAATTTTGAGATGAGATACCATATGTAAAATCATTGACAGTAAAACAGCCCCTCTCTTTAAATCTTGAGATTTTTCTCCTGTTATCCTTCAGACAGCTTTATCCTAAATAGCTCAGGCAAAGGACACAGGCTGTGGACTTCTTACAAGTCTTGAAGAGAGCAGCTTTTTTGCTTAAGGCCTAAAGATCAGTCAGCTCTTATGTACAAAGCACCCTGAGAGCCATGCTGGAGTTGCAGAGAAGTCAGCTCCACTGCACTTTAAGCTAAGTGGTCATGGTTGAGATTTTGTTCCTGACATACATGAGTCACACTTTCACGGCAGTTCTTTGAGTTGCTGGGCATTTTTCTGTTAATGTGTCTTGCCTCTTTTAGGCTTTAGGGTGTTTCTGGTCTTTTATTTCTGTTGAAAAAAATACAGTTGGTGATGAAATTATGTCTGAAAAGAAGGTATTTTGTTAAATGGGGAAGAAGTGCATGTCACACCCAATAATCCCTGTCTGCCTCCCTCTTTTTTTCCCCATGAAGACCACTAATATGTATTTTCTGCTTGAAATCCCTTTAGGGTTAAGTGTCAGTACTGCCTACAAAATTGTTTTTTTACCAATAAAGAAGGATTTTCTGAGCTTTGGCTTTATCTATCGATCTATCCATCTTCTTCTTTGCAAGTCATTACTTATATATATATTATCTAGCAGACACATATACTGGGTTATGAGAGAGGATATGTAATTAATTTGGAAATGAGCTTTGTTCTGCTATTCTCATCTCTCTCTATATATATTTTAGAGTGCGTCTGTGTGTGTGTATCTCTCTGTGAGACTGTTTGTTCAAGAACGCCTTTTAAATAGTAAGAGCTGCTAGGACCATCACATTTGTTATGCTGCTTCCTTGTCTCCTAACTTAAGGCAAGGTCAGGGTTTGGTTGTGCCAGTTCTCTTGGAAACTCCAGGAAAAGAACTGTTTTCCATAACATGCAAAGGGAAGTGCTGCTGTTTGGAGGGATGTGTATGAGAGTGGTCACCGAGGGCAGTGAGCGCTATCCTGCAGAGTGTTAGCTGGGGAGAGCCATACCATGAAGGGAGTTGCCAGAAGGGTTGAGGCTCCACCATCTTCTCTGCCACCACCCTGGAAAGTAACCCCTGTGCCCCAGACCTTTCCCCCCCACCCCCTTTCCTGGCCTTTGGCCATGTGCCAGAGAGCAGGGGAGACAAAAATGCCTCAGGTGGCTGGGGGTGGGCCGGGGGAAGAAATCACCCCTGGTGGCTGGGAAGGGCTGAAGGGAAGAGAAAATGTCCCTGGCAGCCGGGGGAGGAGGGAAGCAGGGAAGGGAGAGAAAAGGCCCATGTTGACTCTGGAGGCCCTTGCCCTGAGCCCCTCCTCACTCCCAACGCTCACTCTTGCAACCCCCCACATCCCCAAGGCCCTGTCCTGAATCCTGCACACATACACCCCCATATTGCCAGCCCCCCTGCCCTGAAGGACCCAGGCAATGCTCAGGTATGTCTGCTAGTGTATTTTATAAGTGCATAGCTGTGGAAGCAGAGAGGATAACTATATGCTGTAATGTCAACAGTTCAGTACAAAGAATTTAAGAGAAATTCATGCGTGAATAAACTGTGCTCTAATTGTATAAACTTACAGATAAATAAACCAGTATAAATAAAGGTTTTATGTCTGTTTCCTTTTTGCAGTTGCTTTCTATGTGACCTTCGACCTTCTATCCTTTCTCAGTTAATTTTTCGGTATTAAAAGGGGATAATAATCCTTACTTATCGTCATTGTTTAAAGATAAGGCTGTGGGTTACAAACTTTTTTATATATACAGGTTGGACCTCACTGGTCTGGCATCCTTGGGACCTGAGCTGTCCTGGATGAGGGATTTTGCTGGAGCAGGGAAGGTCCCCTGCCTCCAGCCCCCTCAGCCTGCTGCCCATCCCTGCTGCCAGCTCCTTTTGCCCCGCTGCCGGCTGGGGAACACGGCTGCCCTGGCCCCGCTGCCATAGCTGCTGCTCCAGCCCCACTGCTGGCATGGCAGCTCGCCATCTTGGTCCCTCTGCCAATCGGGCTGCCGACCTGTTGTGGCCCCAAACAGCCTTCCCCTGCTGGGCTGCTGTGGCCCAGCCTTACTGCAAGCCAGGCTGCCACGGCTCTGTCCCTGCTGTTGGCCCGGCGTGCAGCCCCGCTCGGGCTGCCACAGCACAACCCCTACTATGACCGCCACCGGTCTGCTGAGGTACTGGCCCTGGCTGCCACCAGCCTTGCTTTTTGGGGGCGCTCTCAGCTGTTGGCCCTCCTGCCCTGGGACTCTCTCGATCAGCAACATCCATGGTCCTGCTGGACCATGGATGTTGCCTGACGAAAGAGTCCCTGTTTAGGGAGGTGCAACCTGGATAAAATTAAACAAACCAAAAAAACCATTGAAAATGTGTTGTGTAAGTGTTCCAGAATAGGCGGCAGTAGTTTAGGTATATGATGTATTTTAGATAGTATATATTAAATATACTTGATAATTTGGTGCAGAGAAAATTTGACCTTTTATAACTAGTATCAGTTGATGTTTCAACAGATATTGCCATATATGTGTGTGTAATACACAGTCATCAATTCATGCAGACTATATATTTTATAGGATACTACAACAGTATATTATATAGGATACTACAACCTCTGCATAGTCTCCACTACAGGCCCTATAGGAAATAGATTCTTGTTCTATACTATACTGTATCTTCTATGAAGTACATGAATAAATTTATAGTTCTTAGGATGAAATTGTCTTCCTATTGAAATCAATAGGAATTTTGCTGTTGACACCAATGGAGCTCGGATTTTAGCCCTAATTTTCTTAATATCCTTGATATATGGTAATTATTCTTTTGCTTTGCATTAGAAATGGGAAAGTGTAAACATGTACATGGTTAACTGATGAGCCTGGGATTATTGGTTAATCTTCACAGTTACATGCAGTGTCCGCTCTCCCATACTGCTGCCTCTGTATCCTGGGGAGCCACCTCCCCACACTGCTGCCTCTGTATCAGAGGCAGCAGCGAGGTAGAGGCGGCAGGTGGCTCTGCGGCCTCCCCATGCATACTGGCATACTGGTTTTCAGGGAGGCCTCCCCCTCCCACTGCGTGTAAACATGTAATTGCTGAAATTTTTCTAAATAAATGATTTTAATGTCCGTCCCTACTTTCCATTTCATGAGAACAAAGATGAGAGTGGCAGCACTGATTTAGAGCCATGATATCCAACCAGTTCTGAAGCAATAGCCACTATAGCAGCTACTGCTATAGCCAACTAGCCACACTCAACTGACCAACTAGGCACACTCAACTGACCAAATAGCCATATGTGGCTAGTGTGTTGGACACCATGGATTTAGAGGTTAGCGGGGCATCCGTCTGCTACAAGAAATGAAAAATGGAATCTAATAACTATGTAAATAAACCATAGCATAATTTAAATGTGTAAAAATAGTGTCTAACCTACTATATATTTGAGAGAGTTTGTTTGTCTCTGGTTCTATATGTGAGTCTATCTGGCTGTGCATCTATCTATTTGTTCATGAACTCCCCCTAAAGAGCTAGGACCACATAGCCATGGAATGCAACTTCTTATCATAACTTAAGCCAACGTAAGGGTTTGGTTGTGCCAAGAAAACAGGATGTGCCTGGAATGGGATTGCTTCTCAAAACACCCCCCCCCCCCCCGAAACAAAAAACAAAACAGGAAAGAGACAGAATCACCAGCCAAGTAAAAGGGGCTGGCTGGAGGCACTCTCCCCCCGTCTGGGACTTCCCCAGTCTTGAGCTTTTCTCTCTCTCCCCCTCCCCCACCCCACCAAGTGCCCTTTAGGGAGGGTGGAAAGGCTGCAGCTCCTTCCCCTTCAGTTGTACCGAGATGTATAAAATCATACAGAACAAAGATAGACTCATCAGGCAGGTGAAAGAGACTTGTTGGGGGTGCACCTCCCATCTGGGACTGCCCTGGCCCTGAGCCCCTCTCCTCCTCCTCTCTCTCTCTCTCCCTCTCCATCCCCCCTCCCAATTTGTATGGGGATATTGTATGGGGAATCTGGGCAAAGAACACAGCTTGCTGCATTCCTCACTCTGGTTGGGGAGCACAGGGGGCAGAACAACCTGAACTTGCCCCAGCCCTGGGAGACATGCACCTCTCCTTGGCTGTGCCCGCTGTAGCTGTAGTGGCCAAGGAGAAGATACTTCTCACCTGTCCTGAAGCTTCTTGGTTAGTCGTCCTCTCCCATGGCACCGTGCATACTGAACCCCTCATCCCCAGCCCCACTCCAGAGCAATGAGTTAAATGAAGAAAAACAATAATTAATTGAATTAAGGACCAGAGCAACACCAGATACATCTTCTAGTAATAAAGAATAGATTTCCTGTCAGGTATAACTTTAAAAGATTCTCTAGAAGAGAGAATCTGTTGCTCAAGAGAAGGAAGGGCAGTGCCATGCTTCTACAATGATTTAGCATTTGAATTATCCCAATGAAAAGACTATGTATGCAAAGAATTTTTGTTTATTATTACTTAATACATGGGGTTACGAGTTGAATGATGGCATTCGAAAGGAAGTTTACAAATTACATGTAAAGAATGAAGATTAAGTTTGATTTTATAGAATTACTAATTGTGGATTCATAATTCTTTTTTGTCTTAGTGCTGTGCAGGTGTTGAAAATTTTATCTTGAGATTAAAAAAAGCCCTTCTTTATTTCTTCTAACCTTCAAGTTAGAATTTATAGTCAACCCTTCCCTCCCCCTCCCTCCCCCCGTTCCCCCACACACTGAAAAAAAAAGCTGGCAAGCGAACAGTGTTTTGGCAAATACCCCAAAAATACCGATATACATTAAACCTTCAAGATGCTACTATGGCCTGAAGGTGATTAGTCCAGTGAAAAGACGCAAACAGCGATCAATAGGAGTTCAAAGTATCTCTCAGCTCCAGGCTCAAAAGAACATCGGTCATCTGTGTGGTGATATGTTTATATATCAGATAATTAAACAGCTCAAACAGATTGTACTACTCCTGCAAATTCATATAAAAGTAGTGGCAGGCTTAATGCTGGAATTTGTGACAAGTAAGGACCTAAATAATTGATATTTATGTCAGTAATAGGATGGCCATTAAGCGGTTTCAGTTATGATCTGCATGACTAAAGATTTCTGAAATTGCCTTTCTGAAAATGGAGACACAAGGTGGACACAAGAGTTTTATTTTTTATTGGACCAACTTCTGTTGGTGACAGAGACCAGCTTTCGAGCTTACACAAAGCTGCATTTCTAAAAATGCTTTATAGTGGTATGATGACATAATTGTTGTTGAGTTTTTGAAAATGGGAAGAAAGGAAAGTCTGACTAGGCACTCAAAAAGCTGTTCTGTTGGTATCACCCTCCATGGCTTTAAATAACGGGCAGCACAGATGTTTGACATCAGTAATGTTTACATGGCCTTAGGGTTTAATTGCTTCATAGTCTCTGTGAGGAGAATAAACAATGACAGAAACGCATAGGAATGATACTCAGGCTATGGCAATGGCTAAATTTCACACTTCATTGCAAACTTTTCTGCTGTGGATAAATATCAACTCAAAAATTAAGTCGTTCTATCTTATGGATAGTACATCACACATTTTCTGTTCTGAGCTATCTCATAATTAGGAATAAGGACATGAATCCATATGTAAGCTGTTTGTGAACATGTACATCAGTACATAAGCCAACAATTGCTTTCCTGATGAAGATGAATGTGCTGAGGTCTAAATTGTTTTCATCTGCTTTCTTTCTGAAACACATGAAAGGATTGCCATGACATTGTTTGTAGAATATTTTGTGTTTGCAATATATATTAGACCTATAAAGTATAACACAATTTAAGACAGAAACTGCTGATAGATGAGAGTAGCTGGCACAGAAATATAGTTAAGTTTAGGTTAGTAATAGGAGAGTAATGCTGGTAAATAAAAGGTGCAGTTAACTTGACTTATTTAAACACATTTTTAATTTCAGAGAGATTTCTTTCTTTAAGTAGATAGTTAAGAACCCATCTGAAATGTAGGGGAAAGCCCCTTCCCTTGCTCCAACCTGGCTCACGTGCTTAGCCCAACCTTAGTGGGATCAATACTCTATCACATGCCTGTCTCTCAGATTTTTCTTCACATGGGTGCAATGAAGATGAAATTGTCATGAATTCATAAAGTGTAAGGCCAGAAAGGGCTCTTGCATAGTGCCCATCTGTAATAAAGGAAATAAGGACAACCCAGGGAATTACAGATCAGTCAGCTTCTTTCTAAGAAAGATAATAGAGTCAAGAATTAAGGAATCAGTTTGCAAGCCTCTGGAAGATAATAAGGTGGTAAGTAATAGCATGGATTTTTCAAGAACCATTAGCGTCAAACAGGGTATCAAGTCTTATGAGTGACGGGAAAGTGGTAGATGTGATATATCACATGACTTTCTCATTAACAAACTAGGGAAATAGAATCTAGATGGAACTACTATAAAGTGGGTGCTTAACTGGTGTGGCAGTGGCAGCCTGAATGCAGGGGGCTGCAGAAGCCTGGTGGAGGGCAGGTGTACAGGGAGTTGGGTATGTGGGTTTATGTTCCCTGAATAAGCAGCCAGAGCCTGCAGCTCAGCCATTAGGTCAGGCAGGCACCTGAAGCCCATCTGGTGTCAGCCTAGAGTGAAGCCAAATTAGGACACCTGCCGCCAGTTAAGGCCTGTGGGCACACAATAAAAACCTTCCCTCATCAGGGCAAAGGGGAAAGGAGAAAAGGGATAGACTAGAGGAGAGGAGAGGAGAGGAGAGGATGAGTGAAGGGAAGCCCTGCAGGCATCAAGCTAAAGGGGCCTGTTCCAAGATGCCAGGGAGGAGGTACCCAGGGAGTGGTTGGGGAAGTGGCCCAGGGAGGGGCTACTATTCAGCAGGGCAAGGGACAGTTTTTACAGCCCCATTCAAGGCTACCGCAGAGGGCCCTGGGCCGGAACCCAGAGCAAGTAGGTGGGACTGGGTTCCCCCCAACCCTTCCCCTGGCTGGTGGGCAGCCAGCAAGGAATAAGAGGACCCTGGACTATGGGAGAGGCTGACCCCCAAACCCCTGACGGGCCAATGATGAAAAGGGCTCTTGGAATGGAGTACCCTTGCCTTTTTGGCAGTGGTAGGGACACTGCGAGCCTCTGACACACAAAAGAACCCTGCCAGGAAGCGCAAGACCCAGGGACGTAGCCCAGACCCATCACACTGGGTAACCATTCCCAGAGAGTAGTAGTCCAAAGTTCAGAGTTATGCTGGAAGGGCATAACAAGTGATCTGCAGCTCTTTTTGCTACACAACCTCTAGTATCCTCTTTGTTACTTAGCCCTTTTGCTAGGTTACTCTATTCTCCTTTCATTGCCCCACTCTCACTCCCTCAGTGGCTGGTAAGGGAACTTGCCTTCTATTCTAGGTTCCAGTCTAGGGACCCTCAGCTCCGTGGTTCTGGGCTTCCTCTCTCTGCACAGTTCCTGGACTACAACACTGTGGTTTCCCTTCTCTGTCTGGACGTACCACTTCCAAGAACCCTTTCCCCAGGGAGTGACTGCCCTTTCTCAACAGCTGCCCCAGTGTGTAGCCAGATTCCTAGCTTTTTAAGCACTGCCTGTCCCTAATTAGTTGCATTTTGCCATAATCTCTTCTGTTTGAAGCCTAATGAGCTAATTGGGTCCACCTTACCCAATTCTGTTCTCGCAGTGCTAGTGTTGGAATCTGTCATACTCTTTGACATAAAACAGTTTATCCATTATAGAATCCTAGAACTGGAAGGGACCTCGATAGGTCATTGAGTCCAGTCCCCTGCCCTCACAGCAGGACCAAACACTGTCTAGATAATCCCTCATAGATGTCTATTCAACCTGCTCTTAAATATCTCCAGTGATGGAGATTCCACAACATCACTAGGCAATTTTTTCTAATGGTTAGCCACACTGACAGGAAGTTTTTCCTAATGTCCAACCTAAACCTCCCTTGCTTCTTGTCCTATTCTCAGAGGCTAAGGAGAACAATTTTTCTCCCTCCTCCTTGTTACCACCCTTTTAGATACTTGAAAGCTGCTATCATGTCCCCTCTTAGTCTTCTATTTTCTAAACTAAACAAGCCTAATTCTTTCAGTCTTCCCTCATACGTGATGTTTTCCAGACCTTTAATTATTTTTGTTGCTCTTCTCTGGACCTTCTCCAGTTTCTCCACAACTTTCTTGAAATGTGGTGCCCAGAACTGGACACAGTACTCCAACTGAGGCCTAATCAGCACAGAGTAGAGTGGAAGAATGACTTCTCGTGTCTTGCTCACAACACTCCTATTAATGCATCCCAGAATCACATTTGCTTCTTTTTTTTTTCAATGGTGTCCTACTGTTGACTCATGCTGAACTTTTGGTCCACTATGACCCCTAAATCCCTTTCAGCAATACTTCTTCCTAGACAAGCACTTCTCATTCTGTATGTGTGAAATGGATTGTTCCTTCCTAAGTGGAGTACTTTGCATTTGTCCTTATTAAACTTCATCCTGTTTACCTCAGACCGTTTCTCTAGTTTGTCCAGATAATTTGGAATTTTGACCTTATCCTCCAAAGCACTTGCAACCCCTCCCATCTTTGTATCAACTTAATGATGGTACTGTCTATGCCATCATCTAAATGGTTAAGATCATGTCTTAGTTAAACACAAGGGGCTAGATCTGTGGGTGCAGCTAAGCTGTCTAGATGTGAGGGTGGAGGAAAGGTGTTTGGGATCATGTATTCAGCTGGCTGAGGCGAGTGGTGCCAGCTGGTCATCTGTTAGACCAGCATAAATGTTGGTCTGGGTTGTGCTGGTAGAAACAGTGTGGTAGAGAACAGTCTGCTGGTCAGCCATTGCCACCTAAGCCTCAGCCTGATATGGTCCCTTATGAAGAGAGGAGGTTGTAGGATTGATCATTCTGGAAGAAGCTATAATTTTAGCTCTTTGGACAGTAGTTGTTGTTTCTTTCACCAACTGGAGTCTCCCATAATTTTTTAAACACTGGGGCTACGTCTAGACTGGCACGATTTTCCGCAAATGCTTTTAACGGAAAAGTTTTTCTGTTAAAAGCATTTGCGGAAAAGAGCGTCTAGATTGGCACGGACGCTTTTCCGCAAAAGCACTTTTTGCGGAAAAGCATCCGTGCCAATCTAGATGCGCTTTTGCACAAGAAAGCCCCGATCGCCATTTAGCCATCGGGGCTTTTTTGCGCAAAACAATTCTGGGTTGTCTACACTGGCCCTCTTGTGCAAATGCTTTTGCACAAGAGGGCTTTTGCCCGAACGGGAGTGTAATAGTATTTGCGCAAGAACACTGACGATCATACATTAGATCGTCAGTGTTCTTGCGCAAATTCAAGTGGCCAATGTAGACAGCTGGCAAGTTTTCCGCAAAAGCGGCTGATTTTCCGGAAAAACTTGCCAGTCTACACACAGCCTGGATGCATATTGAAACTGTTACCATTTGTATGAAATAAATGGTATGAAAATATTTCAAAAACTGTACCTGGATTTTTTTGTATAATCTATTGAGTAACAACCATGCTTCCTTAGCACCTCCCCATGCAAAAGACTGGTTTTGTAATTATAGAAAGTAAACAATCATTGAAAGGCCTGAATATAATTTTATTCTTAAAGTGAGTTAATTGCTATGTGATACTTTTTCTTTTAAAGCTGGAGATGAAAACAAAAATAATGGAAGCTAAATTTCATGAAGAGAAGCTTAAATTACAGCAGAAGCATGATGCTGATGTTCAGAAGGTAAGAAATCTTTGGACAATACTTCTGAGGGGTATACAATGCCTTAGGGATTTAAGTGAATAGTTGACTACTTGCATTCCCCTCCTTCCCATCCTCTGTATCAGAGGCAGCTAAGGGGAGGGGGACTAGGAGTTGCCTGGTAGTGCCGCCTGCCCCCCTCTCCTACTTCTGTCTCTCAGAGGCAGTAGCGCGGCAGGGGAGGCTACTGCAAAGCAGCCTCTGCCCGTGGTGGGCCCAAGCAGGCCCTGTCCACGCACGGGTCCCAGTCGGGTCGGGTCGGGCTGGGGCTGGGACTGGGACTGGGACCGGGACCTACCCTTGCTGCACCTCTGCAGTTTAAATGTAGTAGTACACAGGCTGCCTGCATGCCCAGCTTCTACTACAGGTTGGACCTTCCTCATCCACACCGTCGGAACCAGAGCTGTCCCGGACCAGGGAATTGGCCCGACCCAGGGAGGTCAGTGCTCCCCTCCTGGCTACCCAGCTCTTGGGCTCCTCCCCTTGGGGCTCCTTGCCCTGCTACTGGCACCCTTAACACTGGCCCGGCATGACCCCCAACCTGCTGCCCCCCCTCTTCCCCAGGGTCTCTTGGGGTTCCAGAGGGGATGCTTGGCCACTTGCTGGCCCTGATGCTGCAGGTTGTTCCTGGCTGGGGCCACCTGGACGCCGCTGAACCTATTGCTGCTGGGGGTTCCCCAGCCGGGGTGCCCGGCTACTCGGGCTGGCCCCACTTCTGCTTGGGATTCTGGACGCCTGCCTCCGCCAGCCCCGCTTCAGCCAGGGGGTTCCCTGGCAGAGGCTGCCTGGTCATCCTGGCCCTGCTGCCCCTAGGGATTTGCCAGGATCACTGGCCAGGGCCGCCCAGCTGCTGACAGCTCCACTGCAACTGGGGGTTCCCTGGCTGGGACCAGACTTTAGGTCTCCTGGCTTCGCTAATGCTGAGGGCTCCCTGGCTGCTGCCTGGTCCTGCTGATGCGAGGGGTTCCTGGCCAAGGTGGGGGCTCCCTGGATGTCGCCTGGCCCAGAATGGTCTCCCCATCTCATGTGTTGCTCCCATCTCTGGAGCTCTTTGGTCCAGCAAATATCCATGGCCCTGCTGGATCATGGATGTTGCCAGACTAGAGAGTCCTGGATTTGGGAAGTTCAACCTCTACATTTGAATGGCGGAGCTGAAGCGGGAGTAGCTCCTGGACCCAGTGTGAGTTGGGACTAAGCACTTATTGAGTAATCATGTAGTCGATAAAATGTTTATCGACTACATGATTAACTAGTTACCCACCTCCTAACAGTGCATGAATCTGTATAATATAGAATATGAACTTATAAATAATGAAGAGCTGCATTTAATTTTTTTTAGCTTTTTCAGATTAATATTCATTTTGCTTTAAAAATAAGATTTTGTTGTTTGCTTCAGTTTGCAAAAATTGACATGAGAGGAGGATCTTCAATACTGGTATGAATTTGGAAAGGGAAAATGTCTCTGTGAAAAGTTATTTAATATGCTATGTTATGATTTTGCGTATATGGGTGTTTTAAAGACAATTTTTTGCTTCACAACCCAGCAACTTCTCTGGCTTCATCTGACAGTGAAATTTTAAATTTGTGATTTTTATCATTGACTAAGACAGAGATCTGACAACTTTTCTTCACACTTCAGCTTTAACTCTTGCATTGTGTTTGTAAATTTGTATTCCTTGGATTTTATTAGTTTTAGTCTGAACTTCAGTGTCACTTAAACATTTTCTTTTTCCTTGGTTTAAATGAGTATACCAAATACATTTTCATATCAGTATGGTATTAGTAGTAGCTTTTGCTACTTTATTTTTGACACTGCTTGAAAAAGTAGGCTCTTTAATAGAATTGCAAACTGTTGAATACTTACAATTGAGTTTAACTTAGTTTATCAAACTTTTATTTTACTTTTGATTCAGTAATAAAATGACACCTAATAATGTTTACTGGGGCTAAGTAGAATTTCTTTTGACTTTTTTGCAAAGCATCGCTTTGGAAATGATTAAAATGATTGTCACCACATATATTCTTTATATTAAGCTTTTTTACACCTAATCAGATCCTCTGATTTACTAAGTGCTTCTTCCAAGGTGCTGATCACCCTTAATTCCCATGGAGTTAAAGAGAGTTGAGTGCTCAGTATCTCACAGGATGAGATTCATGATCTCTTATTCTAATTTAGGTTTACTGTTACAGAGTGTCTCAGTTTTTTTGTTTTTCAAAACTGAGTCACAGACTTGGAGGAAGTCAGTTGACACAACACTGTGACACATCAAAGACTCCCATAAAGGATGTTAATATTTGGTCAGGTGCATATTTGACTCATCTGTTCTCAGAGCTTGTAAGTGTAACAGGCTAGTGAAGATGAGAGTTTAAAGGAAACAGCTTTGTAAGAATAAGAAATAGTTGAGATGCTTTCTCATCTTCTTAGTTGTCTTTTTCAAACAACTGTCAAGATTCCATCTTTTGAAGTTGCTTTATCATGTTGAGTATGTTTTAGAAAAAGTTAAATAGTGTTGCATTAATTCTTTAACCACACAGACCATTTAATGTAGGTGAGAGTAACATTCGGTTTTGGAGTGGCAACATTCTGCTTGATGCGAGTTTTTAGAATCACCGTAAAATGTTTTAACATTAACTTAGACGCAAATGTTAAGTTGAGCTTTCAGTTGTTAATATTCACTAAAATAGCATCTGTACAATTTCAATGGTAAGCATATTTTATAAATATAGAGGTATTTGTATTTTTAGAAATTCAAATATAAGATTGTCTTTTGCTGTTATAAGAAGAGTGCAATGAAGCAGATAATTTTGACAAATCATATCATGAAAAATCAGATATTTGTATTGTTTATGGTAATTAAAAGTAAGAGTGAAGGAAAGGACAGAAAGTAAAATAATTTTATTAAATTTATTTGTGGACTATTAGCACCATGAAATATAGTATCTACTATATATTTTAGAGAGTTTGTGCATCAGTGTGTTTCTATGGGTACATCTAGATTAAATCCCTCTTTCGACAGAGGGATGTAAATTAGGCACTTCAAAATTGCAAATGAAGCCAGGATTTGAATTTCCTATGCTTCGTATGCATAATCACGTAATGGTGCTCTTTCGAAAAAGCGCTATTTCGAAAGTAAAACCGCAGTCTAGATGCGGTTCTTTTGAAAAGGGAAGGCTTTTTCAAAAGATCCTGTAAACCTCATTTTTTGAAGGTTTTAAAATGGAAGGGGCGGGGCCAGGATGCTTCCGGGCTTCCCCACCGAAAGACCATGATTGGTCTGGGGCTGGGGGAGCCCCTTTGCCTGCTCCTCCCACTAAGCACCCATGCCCCTGGCAGGTCAGGATGAGGCTTCGCACGCTCCCCCACCTTCAGGACAATTAGGGTCTGAGGGTCGGGGAAGCACACAAAGTTTCCTCTGCCCTGCCAGGAGCAAGTAGCACTTTGAAGTGCCGTGTGCTCCTGGCAGGGTGGGAGGAGATATCATGCGCTCCTTATGCGCTGATTGGCCTGGGGGCGGGAGGAGCACGCAAAGTTTCCTCCTCCCTACCCCCACCCTGCGAGGAGTGCGCGGCACTTAAAAGTGCCATGCACTCAGCGCAGGGTGGAGGAAGCTTTATGTGCTGTCCTGCCCCCAAGCTCTGATTGGCCTGGGGGTGGGGGAGCATGCGAAGCCTCCTCCCACCTTGTGAGGAGCGTGAGTGGGTAGGGCAGAGGAAACTTTGCATGCTCCTCCCGTCCCCAGGCCAATCAGCGCTTGGGGGCGGGGGAGCGTGTGAAGTCTCCTCCCACCCTGCCAGGAGTGCACGGCACTTCAAAGTGCTATGTGCTCCTGGCAGGGCCGAGGACACTTCTTGAGCTTCCCCCACCCCCAGGCCCTAATTGGGGCCTGGGGGCGGGGGAGTGGCAGGGTCTCCGTGGGCCAGATCAGCCCGCTTGGCGGGCTGGATCCGGCCTGCGGAGACCTATTTGCCCACCCAGTCTTATAATTTTAAGTAAAGTCAGGATTTGGTTGTGCCAGGAAAATGGGATGTGCCTGGAATGCAGTTATTTTGCATCAAATGGAAAGGAAAGGACCCCAGTACGGCCCCAGAGAGAAGCCAGCAGATGGCCTGCCCTCCCTCCCACGCCAGTCTAGCCCAGCTGCCCTGCACAGCTCCTCCTGCCCCAGCCCCAAGGAGAAGCCAGCACAGTGCCCCAGCCCTAGCCTGAGCCCCAGGGAGAAGCTGGAAGGTGGCCCACAGCCACCTCCTCTCCTGGCCCACAGCCTTCTTACCACACAGCCTGGACCTCCCCCCTGCCCATAACTCCCATCTCTTGGCCAGGCCTCTCACTGGCCTGGCCTCCCCTTCCCCCTCCTGGCTTGGTCGTCTCCTCCTCCAACAGTATGTTGAAACAAAGACAAAAATTGCTGGTCGAATAGCTGGAGCAGTAGTGTTATACTTGGGGAGTCAACCCAAGGGTTGGAGCCAGAGTTAGAATTGGAGATCAAGATAAAGATTGTAGGCAGAGTCAGAGAGCCAAAGATCAGAGCTGGAGCTGGAATGTCAAACCAAGTGTCAGAGCCAGATTCAGAGACTGGGGACAAGAATCAGGAACAGGACAGGATAGCAGGAACAGGAACCCAGAGCAAGATTGGAAAGCAGGGTTCAGGAATCAGGTAAGAGTCTAGAGTAATAATGTGCTTCTCTGTAAGTTTAAATAGGAACCCTGGACCAATCAGAGTTCAGTATGCTCCTTCAGTCAGGAAAACGCTCTCTGATATAACTTCAGATTTTGTGGTCTCCTCTTCACAGTTGGCTAGTACAGGTTGGACCTCCCTGGTCCAGCACCCTCAGGACTTGACCTGTCCCGAATGAAGGAGTTGGCTGGATGAGAAGTCAATTCTGCCCCCTCTGCTGATGGAAGCTGTGCTCTCCCAGGCTCCCTTTCTACCCTTACCCCCCTGCCCAAGCTCTTCAACAGGGCTCTGGGTTACTGGGTTCCCTGCCCCTAGGGTGCCCCCAAGCTCCACAGCCAGCCCTGGGGCTGCTGCCATTGAACTCCACTGCCCTGGGGCTGCCTCCGCCACTGGGCTCTGTGGCCAGCCTCAGGAGGCTGGACACAGCTGCCCAGGGACCACCACCCAGGCTGGGTGGTTCTGGGGATGCCGTAGGTAGGCGTTGCAGCCAGCCCCGATGCCACTACTGGGCTATGTGTCCAGCCCCAGCATGCAGCTATGTGGCCAGCCCCGGCGCTGTCACCTATCTCCAAGGCCAGCCCTGGCTTCAGCGTCCCTGGGGTCTGCCAGGCTCCCAGATCTTTGGCCATCTCTGACTACCAGGCTTCATGCCACTGACCTCCCAGGGCTCTCTGGTCCAGCAACATCTGTGATCCTGCTGGATGAAGGGGTCCCGCACCAGAGAGGGTTCAAACTGTAGTGAGCTGTTGGTTGTGAGGGTTTAAACCATAGTGAGCTGTTGGTTGTGAGTGAGTTGTTGGTTGTGAGTGGGAACACTCTGGACAACGGTTCAAGACCTGTGCTCTTGATAACTTGTGAAGATCAGTTCTTTGTGTAACATTTTTTCTGTCTTCACTTTTTCCTTTGATAATAAGGACATTTATATTAAAATAGTATCTTTGTTGCTAAGAAGTCCACATATGGCTGTTGTCTGCTTCCTATCTGAATTCATCCTCTATTTAAAACCAATTGCAGTTGGTTACTGTGGAAATGATAATTTCACACATTTCATTGCTTCTGTGAGGCCAAAGCATCTCTCAACTGTTACTCTCTTATAGATATATAACAGTGGAAGAGTGTTGTATCTACATTTGTTATATTGTTCTTTGCTTGTGGGTTATATTTTTCTTTTGAATTACATGCTTGTTAAAGTAGTGTGAATTTCTACAGATTTTGGATAGAAAAAATAATGAAACTGAAGTATTGAAGACCCTCTACAAAACTAAACAGAATGAAGCTGAGGATACTATTAGGAAGCTAGAGAAGAAAGGTGATACTTTTTTTTTTTTGCTTTCTATTTTTGTGTGGTGTTACTATATACATTGACTAATGGCCACATTTTATTTAGGTACACATCTTCAACTCCTATTGAATTTCAGTAGGAATTGTGCGTAGAAATTTACGGGTGAAGATTGGCCTTAATTTTTCATTTGATTAGGATGCTCATTTGAGTTTCTTTGTTTTTCATGTTGAATTTTTCAAGAGACAACATGTTCTTGTTAGGTTTTGTGCTTACTTTTCTTTTTTTTTTTTTTTTTTTTTTTTAAGGGCCTAAAATACCACATATAGTGTTTCTTGTGATAGAAATACTTTGATACCTCAAATCTCAGTTAGAATTAAAAAGTTTAGAGGCACTTTAATTTCTAAAACCAATTTAAAATAATCTGTTTGTAGCTTTGTAACAAGTTCAAGGTTAACTTTAATCTCTGGATGGAGAATTAAGCATTTTCTTTATTTAGTGCATTTAATCGGGCCCTACTTTAAGGTATATTCTTTATTCTAAGAATTTTGAATAATGACTAGTGATTTTGAGTGTCAGTGTTTGGGAACCCAGTGTGACATACCTTTATGGGACCTGATTTTCAGAGGGTAGATGCCCAGCTTCTTTTGAAAATCAGTGTCTTTTCAGGTGCTTTGGTTGGACACTCAACATCCCTAGCCACTTTTGAAAATTCTTAGAGAATTGCATGCAAATCTGCTATTGTTTTTCTGATGTTCTGCTACATTTAAGAAAAATTGGCAGTGCATAAATCTTAATGCAAGGTATTTAGAGATGGAATGTTTTTATATTTTCCTTGGGTACTTAATTTTCTTTTATACATACTGTAGCTTTTAGATAATTCTGTATATTCATATTCATATTTTCACAATCAGAGAAAAAAGTCATCAGGAAATATTTTATAAGTGAATAAAATCACAGTGGAAAGAGAATAGTCTACATTTGTTTAAATATCCAGTTTTATGACATGGAATATCAGTGTTCCATTTGTAAGGAAATTATCACACAAACACAGTTTATTTTTTAAAATCACAGAAATATCAGAAGGTGATATTGGGTGTGGAAAACTGGAGTTACCTAATTGCATTTGTTGCCAATTTTGGAAGAGAGCATTTCTTGGTTTGGTTATTTATTTATTTTATTTTTTTTGACAGTTCAGACCCTTGTTCGTGAGTCACAAATTGTCAGAGAGACTAAGGAAAAGCAGATCTTGGAGTTAAAGAAGTTGTGTGAGCAAAGCACAGATTCTTTGAACAATGACTGGGAGAAAAGGGTAATGGATAACACTTTATTTGCTTTTAAGTCTGAAGTCTTCATTTAATCGAAATATAGAGAAAAATCAAATGTATAATTCATCAGCTTAATGGTTAATTTTAGAAAATTAAAAGGGACATATGCTACTTCTGAAATGATTTTTCTGTATTCCTTTTATTAGAGTAACATTGCCAGTTTTTTTAACATATTCATCTTAAAGTAGATCTTGTAAGTTTGAACTTCTATAAAGTTTTGCCATTTTGATTTGTCTGTATCACCATTGCTACACCTAGTCTTCCAGAACATATGAGAAAATTCCAGCCTTTCTTTGCAGGTTATTCACAAGCCCTGTCTTTTTTCCTTTTGACAAACCCATTTGTCTGGGTATACAAAGAAGGTGTCCTGTCACATGCTTCTGAATGCAGTTTACCTGATGTGACATTTTTGTGTGTCAAATTGTTGCTGCCCACATCCACAATGACTCTTTTGAACAGCTATTCGTGCAGTGACACATCGTTCAATAAAAGTTCTATTTACTTTTAGGCTTAAGGCAGCGTCAATGTATGCTGAGACAGATTTATCATACTACAGCTCCAGCCTTGCCACAGTACTGTTGAGACAGTATGCTGCTAGCCCGCTGGGGAGGGAGAAAGGTCACCTCAAAGTCAAGGCACCTCCCTTCCCAGAGAAGATATGTTTAATTGTATGACTTGGCACCTGGACCTATGAGCCAAAGGCCTTGTTAGTTTTTCTACTTGCTTTAGAAGAAGACTTGATGATAAACATTGTTTTTTCCAACAGCAGAGAACCTGAGGCAAGAATGCTTGATGCTTTGTTTCTTACAAAACAGTATTTTGACCCCAAGTTCATCATACTTACTCTGAATGTGTGGTTAACTAGCAAGAACTATTCCCAAAACTGTCATTATCATCAGTGATAAAAGTACACAGACGCAAACAAAAGTGTTAATGGTAATTTTAAATCCACTAAAACTACAGGAATGGTGTAAAGGCACCGTTTACCCCACGGGAAAGAAAAGGTGATAGTCCAGAGTTCCAAGACAATATGTACAATATAAATGGATAGGTAGAACATTTTTATAGCGTGCATGAAAGTTACTTCATTTTTGTCCTTCTCGAGTGCTTTTTTTCCCATTGAATAGATGTTGATTTTTGCAAACTCACGTCATTACTATTCTTTGTTATGTGAGGAGTCAAGTTGTTGACAGGAGACTTAACATATTTTGGAGATGTAATATTGTAGAACAAATTAGAGGCTGCTTCCATCGTGATTTAGAGTTAAAAAAGTTGCTTCATGTAATGTTTACTTTTTAAAAATGTAATCACGTATTCTCTAATTTTGTGCATTTTTAATAAAGAAGACACATATAGCTATATAATATAGTTTCCCCCCCACACACACTTTCGCCCCTCCTGGCAGTAAATACTGACCCAGTGATAAAATCATTTCCCTAACTTTCAGTATGTGAGTTCCATGCATCATTTGGATTAAAAAATTTTGAGTAACTGCTGTAAGGACTGTTTGTCATGGTTATCCATTAGTTTTTTTTACTTTGGTGATCATTTTCATATTTCTGTCTGTAAGGCTTGGTACTTCTGCAAATAATCTGAAGCATGCTAACTGCAACCATGTTTCCTGCAGTTGAAAAATAGCCATTTTTTTTCCAGCACAGACTTACCCCCATGTACAGTTCTAGTTTTCATTCCTATAGTTCGGAGGAAGACTAATATTGTCACTGTTCGCGTTTATTCTGATGAATTGCATCACTGCATAAATTGGCATAAAAATCGTAAGATCGGTATTATCAGTATGTTTCAGGCATCTGACAAGAAGATATATGTATAAGTTAATATAGCGTTAACAGAAGGATTCAGTGTCATTACCCACATTTATGTGCCATTGCATGTTCTTTACATTATTATTGTGAGTTAAATAGGCATATCTGAAAGCTGAGCAACACACTGCAGTGTGCAACCAGGCGGGATCTAGCCAGTTTGACATACAATTATTACCAAGGTGCCTGGTATATCAATTTAGGTTTGAAGGCCCAAATTTATAATGTATTTAGGTACTTAGGAGTCTAAATCCCATTGAAGCCCTTTTTAAGATGAGGTTTTGGCTCTTAAATAAGTTAGGTGTTGTAATGCTGAGGGCAGCAACTCCTACATATTTCTATAAATCTGTGCTGAAACTCTTTACCCAGAAATGGATGAACTTTGTTTTAGAATGAAAGTCCTATGTTGAGCAGCATAGTGTACTAGCTCAAATGGGTGTCACAGATAACACACTCTAATTTAGGTAAGTGTATAGTTTTGTTTCCAGGGCCCCCAGTCTCATAGATTTAAGACCTATTGTTAGAGGAAGGAAAATAGTTGTGGAGAACAAATGATTTGTACAGTAGAAAATTTATAAAGTTTGTATATTAGTAACTGGTTTAATTTCAATGTTAAATATTAAAACGAATATAAACTCAACAACATTAATGGCAAGAACTGTGAATATATTTTCAATGTTCTGTAAAAGTTAAGCATAAATTGCTTGGTTTATGTATTCTGAAGATTCCTTCCTTTTTAGTTCTGGAACAAATATACAGGAAACCTGCTCGCATATTAGTAAAGGGGGTAATTATATGGATTTTATTCTAAAGGTCAAAAAAATCAGCTGTACAGTTTTATAAATCACTGAATATCACGGTAATATATTTTTTTTTTAAATACAGCTTCACAATGCTGTGGCAGAAATGGAAAAGGAAAAATTTGATCTTCAGAAGAAACACACAGAAAATATCCAAGAATTGCTTGAGGACACAAATGCACGTCTTAGTAAAATGGAGACCGAGTACTTGGCACAGACAAAGGCAACTGTAAGTTGTTGTTGTTGTTGTTGTTTTTTTTTTTTTTTTAAATATATGTATACACACACCTAGATAATGCCCACAAATATTAATTGCAATCTTCAGTTTTCATGCACCTGTGCATTTTGGAATACTCCTTTTTCTTAAGACATGGTGTATCAGAAAGGTAGTATCGGGAAACGAGTTCACATGAGAATTATTTTTTTGTCACTCGACAAAGTGGACATAAAGACTTTGGGGCTGAAAAACATTTTTGACAGCTCTGTACTACCATGTTACAACACTGTGACATTTTGTCATCAAAGAGATAGTAGAAATAACTCATGTCTAGGCATTTATTCTTTTCCACAAAGTAAGATGCCTAGAGATGCATGACTTTCACTTCCCTGTGTCTTTAATCAACAGTAAAATTCTGATAGATGCTGGATTGGTAGCACTGGAAGCTAAAATCCAGTGGGGGGGATCACATGCACTATTGTTTGCAGTAGAAGCACTTGTAATGGAAACTTGCTCTGTCACCCCAGGGGTATGGCTACACTAGACCCCTAGTTCGAACTAGGGTGGCTAATGTAGTCATTCGAACTTGCAAATGAAGCCCGGGATTTAAATATCCTGGGCTTCATTTGCATGTTCCCGGGCGCCGCCATTTTTAAATGCCCAGTAGCTCGAACTACCTGCCCGCGGCTACACGGGCTAGGTAGTTCGAATTAACGCTCTTAATTCGAACTACCGTTACTCCTCCTGCAATTCTTAATTTGAGCTACCGGGCATTTAAAAATGGCGGCGCCCGGGAACATGCAAATGAAGCCTAGGATATTTAAATCCCAGGCTTCATTTGCAAGTTCGAATGACTACATTAGCCACCCTAGTTCGAACTAGGGTGGCTAGTGTAGCCATACCCTCGGTGACGCTATATGATATTAGTCTCTTGTGGTAACAGGAGGTGGCAAGAGTGCAGATGCTGCAAGCATGTGGGTACAAACCTAGTTCTTATGCTGCTGTGATGTGTACTGCAATGATGCCATTTAATACTGGAATGGTGTGGGAAAGAAATAAGGTAGCCCTCCCCAGAAACCTTCTGCAAGGGATTGCAGAGTATCTACATGAAAGTTTCCTGAAGATCTCCATGGAGGATTCCCAGGCCTTCCCTGTGCACATAGACAGTCTTTTCAGGGGAGGAGATAGGGGGCTTCTGCGTAGCTGGATTGGCCACCAGGAAGCACATAATTCCCTGGCATCACTCTTGCTGTCCTGTGACCAGCTGGATTATTTTGGGGTTGAAAATAGCTCCTGACTGTGGGGAAGAATGGATCCTCTGTTCACTATCTCCCATTCTCTTCTGCTGCCTCCTTGTTGCCTGAACTAGCCTGGTACTTCAACTACTGGGAGATAGCTTGTCAGTGGTACAGGACCAGAATGACTGTTGGCCTCCCTTGTCTTCTGGTATGCCTGTCAAAGTTCTTTGATTTTTCTCATGGCTCTTCTTCCCCGATGACCCGCATAGTCTTTTTTTAGATGGCAATGTTTCTTTGGTTGGGTTGGAGTTATGTCTGCAGATTTTTCTCCTCACATACCAATCAGATCCACTACTTCCTGAGTACACAGGCTGGAGCATCTTTGACCTTGAGTCACCCTAATAAGCTGAGTTGGCAAGTTCTCCACACTCATCAAACAGGAAATGGCAATTCAAAAGTTCCTGAAGCTTTAACAGGGCAGGGGCTGTTGCCTGGGTACCTAGCTGCTGGGCAACAGAGTTGAAAATTATCTACAGAGCAGTCACAGTGGAGCATTGTGGGACACCTCCTGGGAGCCAATTCATTTGACTTGTCTAATGCCTCTCTGTCAACTCATTAACATTGAATTAAATACTATGCCTCTTGCAGAGGTGGAGTTGTTAAGTCAAGATTAACAGGGGAGTTAGGTTGGTGGAAGGGACCTGATTGTGTGGATGCATACGTTATTAGGTCGATGTAAAGTGGCTTCTCTTGATCTAAGTTGTAGTGTAGATCGGGCCTAAGAGAGGCAGGGCAATGTTTTCTTTTCAGAGGCAGAATGTTGATAAGAAAATGTGAAACCAGGGCAAGACAGGGGCTTCCTGAATGGCACTTCCACTTGGTTGCTGAAATTTTTAGTAGCCTCTCTGCCACTTTTAAAGCATTTATGCAGTAGCATATAAGGCTTATTTTCAGTGTGCTGGTGTTTCCAAATGCTGAGCCATCTTCCTCTAATTAAATCTTATAAACTTGCACAGACACATTTCTAAAAAGGTTCAGACTGTCTCTTTCTTTTGCTAATTCGTTCTTTACACCCTTCTTAGATAAACACATTAAAGGATATGCTGATGAACTTTCAGGAGGAAGAACATTTATTTTTCTTCTTAGATGTATACACCATTCAACAAGTCTGTCTAGTTGGTCTAGGTGCTCTTGACATTACTTAAATATACATAACAAAGAACTTCACGTGTGTAGAGGGGTAGGCCCCCTCAACTGTCCGAAGTGCCAAGTTTGGGTGTCTGCCCCCTCTCGCTGGGCAAAGGTGGCCCAGGGGCCTGCTTCATGGGTAAGTCCCTTGTATCAGGGTAAGTAGGGACTGATAGCCCCATCCATATGCAAGTACCCCATATCAGGGTGAATATAGCCTGAAGGCCTAGTCCATATGGAAGTCGTCTCTATCAGGGTGAATACAGCCTGAAGGCCTAGTCCACAGGTAAGCCTCCCAACTGTTAGGAAGCTGGCCTGTTGTGGGTTGGGGAGGTAGGGAGACCCAGGCCCTCCTGCTCCACCGGGTCCCAGCCCAGGGCCCTGTTGGCAGTGGAGGGTCCCACTGCCTGCTCAGCGGGGATTCCAGCTGAAACACGCTGAGCTCCTGGAGGACAGTTCTCTGCCCTGGGCTACTTGCTACCCTTCCTGGGGTGCGGCTTCACTCTCGCTGAGTCGCTTGGCTGGTTGGACCCTCATGGATGGCCTCCTTGGCCGTGGCTGCCGCTGAGGTTGCAGCTGTGGTTGCAGAGGCAGCTGCTGCTGCTGAGGCTGTGGCTACAGTGGCTGCTGAAGTTGCTGTGGCTGCTGAACGTGCTGCTGCTGTTGCGGCTGCGGTTGGGGCTGCTCTGGGACTTGCCTCAAAACTCCTTCCCCTCTGGCAGTGAGCCCCACCTGAGTGGCTCCCTGGGCTTTTGTCTCCCCTGTGAGCATGCCCAGCAGGCCTGTGGGGGTGGGGCCTTTTCAGTCAGCTGGGCCAGGTCAACTCCCTGCTCCTTAGTGTGGGGTAGATACACCCCATCACAACGTGACTAACTTTTTTTTTAACTAGACTTAATTTTTAAGGTTTCTTTTTACATTTCTTTCGCACACTTCTTTCAAAAGATAATCAGGAAGTTGAAATGGGGAAGAGTTTGGGTTTCATTAACAGCTTTGAAGAAGCCATATCAGTGTTGGTACTTCAAATTCTTAGTCCTGGTAGCTGATCCCCCAATTTAACTCCAGTCTCTTCCCACATCCCATGCCTCGCATATCAGTACTTTAATTGGGTCCAGTATAGGGTTACAGGCTTCCACAATCCAATTACTTCCTATTCTCTTTCTGCAAACAGGGTAGAGGGTCCCAGAGGGGGAACTTGGTCTGTGAAGACTTGAGGTCTCCTCTTCTTGCAGAGACACAAGACCCGTCAGTGAATGGGAGCTGACCCTTTCAGCCTTTCTCCACATTGGACACGGGCTGCAAGTTCTCATAAAACTAAAACTTATTCCTATAAATACTTTATATTGAAGTTCTACTCTTTTTAACTATGACTCTCTGTCTTCTTCAGAGCATTAGAAAGGCACACCAGGCCTCTGCCAATTTGGTCCAACGGAGGAAAGTTCCTTCTAATCACATAACAGGCAGTCAATGAGACCCACATCATCTTGAAAATATGACTTACATATTATGACAACAGTGAAGAAAGGCAGGGCAGCTGAAGTAAAGAAGTCTCAAAAGACTAGAAAAGGGTCAAAATTTTTTGGGTGAGGAAATGAGGGTCTATCAGCTCTTGGCTGAGCAATGAGAAGTGGAGAGCCCAGGACCATGGAGGGGGGCCAGCCTTGCAGTTTCACAAGTGCACTGTGCTTCTTCCCCTTCTTTTCTGGTCCAGTCAGGATCCCCTCACAGTCAGGGTGTGTGTGTGTGTGTGTGTGTGTGTGTGTGTGTGTGTGGTGTGTGTGTGTGTGGTGTGTGTGTAGGTGTGGTGTGTGTGAGGAGGGAGGAGGGAGGGAGGGAGCGGGGTAATCCTTGGCTACATTCCAGTCACATTGTGATGTTCCATCTCAAATGGCCCAACTAGCAGGCAGGCTGGGAGAATCTCTTTTTAGAATACTGGACATAGTATTGCTTAATCCCTTGGAAGTGGAGTTCTCTGCAGGCAGTACCCAAAGAAAGAAGTGGCTTCTTTAGAGCCTTTGGTTGTAGATTTTGAATATGTAGAAAGAACTATGCATTTGGCATGGTAGATTTCATAACCACGCCTCAAACATTCAGCTCCAGGGGGCGAGCATGTGTGTGGAAGCAACGTTTGGTGCTTTTAGAGGGGACTAATGTTGGCACTAAGACTAGTCCCCTCCCAGAAGTGTGGAATTATACAGGTGGTTTACTGGAAGACCAGTAGTTACCTTTCTTTGCTCACTCTAGCAGTGGTAGTCAATCCTCGAAGGAATGAAGCAGTAAACTACTAACCTTCATTATATGTTGTCAGGGCTGTTCGCCAATCTGGCAATCCAAGTGCAGAAGGTGGGGGCCTGCAAAGACCTTAAATACCTTGCCTCTACAGGGTCTGGTTACAAAAAAACTCCCCATAGTCACAGATGCACTGTCTCTGAGAACCCCACCTTCCTTCCACTGCCCCCCCCCCAAAAAGCTGCCACCATCAAGTGAATTCACCCTAAAAAACAGGAGGGAACACTTGAATTCCTTCTCCAGGGTTACCCCAGCTCTTTTGCCCAAAAGAGCTGGAAAAAAGGAGAGAGAAACAAGCTGCAGTGTCTAGTAGCTGACCGCCCAGTCTTAAGCAGGCAAATACACACACCTGTTACTTTCCAGGACACAAGAATCAAATCATCACCTTAATTAAAAGTGATTTTTTTTAACAAACCATAGATATACTTGATAAAGCATACTTGGTTGCCAGGTGTACAGAGCAACTAAGTAAAACCAATTAAAACACAGAGAAAATCTCTGGCAACAACTCTGATAGTGAATGGGGGAGGGAAGGCATGGATTCATGCAGAGAAGTTAAAACCAAACAACCAAAATGAAGAAAAATACCCTGATTGCAACTAGATACATTTTTCCCTCTATTTATAATGCATGCTGATCTGTACTTCAAGGTCCAGTTCATTCCCATGTCCAATATTTCTTATAGGCATGGTAATTCTGGTCCCCACATCTGCTCTCTCCAGCCCTTTTCTTAGAAATCCACACAAAGGATGAAACAGACCAGGCATCTATATCCAATTCACATTTCAGCACTGTGTCCTCATTGGTTCTTCTGGCCCCCTGTCAACACCCTTGCTAGCTACCTGAGTTTAACCCCTTAGTCACCAGGTGCTGGCCAGCGCTCCTGCTATCCATCACATGTGTGTTCTAGTACACTTAGGCTATGTCTACACTACAAGTTTTCTCGGCAAAAAATATGCTAATGAGAGACTGATTTGCATGAGTCGCAATCTCATTTGCATATTTTCTGCCGATCCATTTTTGCGCTGGGGCTTTTGCACAAAAACAAGCAATGCAGACGGCGCAAAAAGAAGATGTCTGCACTGCTTGTTTTTTCGCAAAAGCCCCTTTTTCCACGAGATCAGTAAGCCTCCTTTTTTGAGGCATAAGGATCTTGCGGAAAAAGGGTTGGTTTTTTTTCCGCAAAAAGAAAATGTCCACACTGCTTGTTTTTGCGCAAAAACCCCTGCGCAAAAACAGATCAGCAGAAAATATGCAAATGAGATCGCAACACATGCAAATGAGTCCTTTATTAGCATATTTTTTGCTGGGAAAACTCGTAGTGTAGACGTAGCCTTAGAAAGGAGAAGAGTTCATTCTGAATTCCATATAAATTCCCATAAACCTGAGGGGAAATACACTGTGTATTGTTAAACTACTAAAATGCAGACAATTTCAAAGTCAGTTGTGGACTGTATTCAATGTACATTCTACATAGTTTATAAATATTATTTTAGCAAAATCAACAAGTCCCTTTGAAGGAGGTATCTTGTACTTTTGTCATCAAGGTGAGACATTAAAGAAAAGTGATAGTTTGAATGAGCTAAAGGACAACATCAAACAAACTTTATTCTATCATTAATGAATGTTGAATTGAAAAATTAGCATTCAGACCTTGTCATAGGCAACAGTAAATAAGGAGAAAAATGGACACAGTCTGTCAGCAGGATTGAATTTAAGAACCATCAAAAGCAGACAGAGCTTGCTGAGCAGCTCCTGATTTAATAATTAAACAAGGTAGAGTTCAAGGCATGGCTTAAGATGAAAGACTAAACTGTCACTGAAAATTAGTTTCTCTTTTTTTTGTTATTTTAGGCTTTTTTCATTTTTCATGGCATTTCATACTGTTGAGTGTCATTTATTGTGAACAAGTGAATTGGGTGAATATAACTTTTGTCAATATTATAATAAAAGTCTTTTCTGACAAAACAAACATTTATTTATTGGAAAAATTATCTTAGTGTAGATGTAGATAGCAATGGTTATGAGGAGGGTGCGATTTAGCATCAATAATTATTAAACACTGAAGCAACAATGGATTACTAGCTATGGAACCATTTTATGAAAAATTATGAAAGCATTATGGCCTTATGTAGAGGAGTTTTTGGCATTAGTTTTATTATATAAGTAGCCATTTGTCTGTTTTTCTCTCATATGTTCAGCCACCTCTGCCAGAAACTTTACTTTATCATTATCCATAGCAGTTGTCCTGTGGTAAGTGTATGTGTAGGATGATATTTGGGAAAAGTTATTAATTAAAAGATGAATTAATGGTCTAAATCATCAAAGTCAGCAGAGTCCTTCAGGACTTGTATCTAAAGCCTTGCATGGTTACAAAATTTTGTATCCACATCTGTATCCACAAAAATGAGCCACGGATATCCATGTCTTCGGATGCGCATACCTGTGGAAAAAAGCGTTTTTTCGCAAAATGCAGGGTTGTAGTTATAAAATTTTTATCTGTATCCACAAAATGAGCCATGGATATCTGCATCCACATCTGTGGATGCAGATACCCTCAGATATAAAGTGCATATCTGTGGATTTGCAGGGCTGTGCTTATATCAATGCAACTCAGAGGAATATTTGAGGGAGGTGGTTGTTTAGTATGTAATATTATTTAAGGTCCTGAAAGTGATGTCGTCTCCTAGAAGCTGAGTATCACCTCTATAATATAGCTAGCCACTTCAAAGAGTTGAAAGCACAGTGTTGCTCCTTAAATTCTTTTCTCCCAGAACTCTCATGCTGTATATTTTACTAGACTGTGACTATTTATGGTAAAAGGCCCTTAAGAGCTTGTATCACATAATTTATGATATTTCTTAGTAAGAAATACGTTGTGCTCCTAGAAGGCATTTCACCTCCTAACTTTTTAAATAATAATTTGTGGGAATATTGATACTTAATGTTGACTGAATATTTTTATTTATAATTGTTAAGATACAGAGGAACTCACAGTCCCTATCCTGAGGATTTTACCGTGTAAATTAAATGGATAATTCAAAATGTACTGAGATGCAAAGCAAGGCTCTGATTTAGAACTTTTGTATCTTTTTTTTTTTTTCCAACTTTTTCGCTGGCATGGGTTAGTGTTTGCATTTTAATAACCTTTTAAGGAGGGATGTGTTTCACAAGTGAAAATGCAAGGAGGAGGAGGGAATTCCTTATGGATGGGTGACAGTAATTTCAAAGTATGAATCTGTAGAAAAAACTCATGAAGGCCAAAAGAAATCAGTGGTTTTAGACAATTTTTGATGACTCCTATTTGGAAATTGGGAGGTAAATCCATCCATGGAGTATAATATAAATACTTAATGTGATTAGATTAATGTACAAATCTAGATTGCGAAAGCCTTCAAAGAGTTTACTATAATCTTTTATGCTTAAAAGGCCAAATTCTTAGCTCGGATGTAGCTGCTTTGACAACTGGTTCAAATCCTGATTTTGCATTAAGCTCGGTTCAGATAGCCTCCAGATAAAACATCCATGTAGTCCAGGAGCTCCAGTGACCCATATTGTGCAGTGCATGTTTCAAGAGGAGTACCCAACAGCTGCTGGATTGTGGAGAAGAATGCCCACATTACACTGAGCAGCCTACCAGCCACAGTAGAGGATTCGGGAGTATTCTTGAATGTGCTCTTAATTACAGACTAGATGAATGATTAATTAATATTACATGTACATAATAAAACTACCAACTGTTTTCATGTAATTTATAAAAGATATTACCCTTATTTGAAACTATTACTGTATTTTGTTCTAAAACTTCTTATAATCAGTGCAGTTTTCCTGTAAATTATAACACCATTTCATTGCATGCTACAAGCCTCTTAGGGGATTGGCTTTGTTGTGCCCCACTTGACATCTTAAGTTATCCGTGAAGACGCTATTCTCATTGGCAATTAAGTTGATAACTTTTTTCTTGCCAAATTTCTCCCAGCTGGCAAAGTGGGATATCCTCCTTATCTTATCATATCGTTCAGTCTATTGGGTACAGGATGTCTGAAAGCTGCTGTTTGTCAAAAACAAGATCATAATCTCCACTAGCTACATGACAAATCCTGTAACTTAAAAGTAAAATATACTTGACTTTATTTGTTGTCCAAACAAACCAGACCCTGCAGCTGGCTTTTTGCACTGATGGAAATAGGCTCTCTTAAAATGAAACACAAGTGTATGGTTAGGATTGGTGTGTTTGAGAAAATATTTTAGACTGTTTTGCAAAGCTTGAGTAATGCTGTTCTGATTGCATGAGTGTTTCAGAAATGTCTGCAGGCACATTTAAAATGTACTACAAAACTTGAAGATGAATGGAGTTGACAGATGTTTGAGTTTTTACTTTCCTTTTAACCAAGGGTGAAAATATTCTTCTACTTCCTTTCCCTTCCCCCACCTCCAAACCTTTGTTAATATAAAAATAACTTTGATTTGAACATCCTGGAAAGGCAGCTGTGTCTTATTTTCCCACCTCTACCTCCTCAGGAATTCTATTCTCATTTCCTTATACACTAAAATCACTTTAGGAAAGAATGGAAAATAGAAAAAATCTTTGTTCTTTGAAATTCTCAGATATTTTCATGCTGAACATAGTGAAATTATGTTTAACACACAATTTTCAGTGTACATTTATAATTTAATGAAAAGGGATTCGTTATAAGGAGAGGTGGTAAACACAGAGAGAAGCCGGCAGGGAATCAGGAATTCCTGTTTTCTAGTCATGACTCTGGCTGTTTGTGTCCAGGGTTTTGCTCTCTCTCTGTTCCCAATTTCCCATTTTTCAAAGGGGGATCATACTACCTACCCCATGACATAATGTTTGTATTTGTAAATTGTATTTGTTAATATGTGTAAATTGATATGAAGACGTACTGAAAATGTATAAAGCATTATTGAATATTGCAATATGTGTATTATAATCAGTCCTATTGGTAGCTCCTAATTTATAGCATGCCACACTTAATCAGTAGATCTCAAAATATCTCCGATGCACATATGAACACATTTAGTCAGAGAAACAGTATTTTATGAATGGAAAATGTCTTTTATCAGCTGCTGTATCGTGTTGTTTTTGCAATCTCTTGAATGTGACACTAAAAGAGACTGACTGCAATAATGAACAACTCCTGAATTCAGCAATTCTTTGGTACCTCAATATATTTATTACGAACATGCATTGGCCATGATTTCATTTTAATAACCAAATAAGTAAATTATTACAGTAAATATTGGGTGTCAATATAGTGTACAAATTAAATGAATTGGATTCCATAACATTATAAAGGCTATAGAGTTTTACCTGATGCACATATATATGTATAGAAATCTAATGAATTTCTGTATATGACCCACTGACTTGTTTGTGTGTGTGTGTGTGTGTGTGTGTGTGTGTGTGTGTGTGTATTACACGTACACGTATTAGTCTTGAAATTTTTTCTGTTTTGGGCTCTGTCTTTCATGCAGGCTGTCTATATTGTCGTTGATCGTAGTGTTTGTTTCTGACAGGTATGAAATACTACAACACGTTATCCTCAATAGCAGTTTTTTCTTTACATTTGTGTTGCTTCATATTACTTTTGTAAGTTGCTTCATATTACTTTTGTAAGCTTTTGTAAGTATTGTTCTAGTTTGGGCTTGGAGGTAGAGGTCACTCTTTACTTTGTTTGAAACATGTATATTTTGAAAGCTTTGATACATTATAGAATTTACTGTCATGATTGATGACAGCTTTGCTTTTATAACTCTTGTTTCTTTAGACCACCAGAGAACTGCAATTGCTCTAGGCTGTTGAATAACAACAGTGATGTGCACTAATTTATTCTTAACAATGACCTATTCTTTTAGAACCAGATGGTCAAAGAACTGGAGGCTCGTGTCCAGCAGCTGACTGTAGAGGCTGAAAATAGTAATTCACAGCGTCAGAAATTATCTCAAGAAAAGACTGATCTAGAGCAATGCTACCAAGCAGTGTGCACTGAACTGCAGGAGGTGAAATCAAGGTAACTAATACAAACCAAAGCACGTGACAATTCCAAAATCAGACATCACTCTCTCTCTCCAAGAAAATCAGTGGTCAATAATTGAGCCTTAGGAAATTGTTATGAAAATTTACCACAGTGGCAAAACGTACTTTTTGATGCTCACCAAGATGATGGTCATGAAAAAAACAAAATATATTTTGCATTGTCCAAATGTATTTAACATTATCAATTGAGAGGAATAGGAAGGTGAGCAGAATTTTGCAGAAGCTTCAGAATTTCATAAAGCAAATAAAATGCCAATATTTGAAGCCAATTTCAGTTTTATTTTTCCTTTTTTAATACTTGAAGGTGCAACTCCCTTCAGAAAGAGAAGGATCGCATTATACAAGATTATGAACAGAATATTCAACAGCAACAAAACAAATATGATATTGACATAAATTTTATGAAACAGGAACATGCTCTTTCTGCAGCTAAGGTATGTTTACAGACATACAACCGACCAGGAGTAATGGGTATAAAAATGCTTCCTTACCAATTTACATACATAAGGGACAAATTTTCAAAATGGACTGTAAGCTTCAGTCTTGTAAATACTATGGCACATGAATTACTTTACTCAGCGGAGCTGCTCATTTCCCTAAGATTACTCATATGCTGTGATATCTTGGGAGATATGTCTGTACAGCTTTTGAAGTTTGGTATTGTGAAGTCAAGTTATGAAATTACTGTATTTTGAATGCCTCAATATGTATGTTGATTCCTGCAGGTGGGGATGGTGTCACATCCTCCTGATCCAGACCGTGTACAGGGGAGGATTGGTTGTTAGAACTCTGTGACACCTCTTCAGGTGAAAATACCTGGGAACATTGGGTGAACTCAAATCCAGGAAAACTAGTTTTATCCAACCTCTCTGCAGGGATGGGAGGATATAAGAGCAATGGAAAATAACTAAAATATAGAACAGAAAAAGTTGGGTGTTGGAAATGGAGTCTGTAAATAGAGCAACAGGAAGTTTGGGAAGGAGAGAGTATGAGCATGGCTAAGAGATGGCAAGGTGGGTGAGAAGACTCCATGAGGGAGAAGTAATAGATCATGTGGGGGCCTGTGTGAGGGAGAGAATCCTGCCTGCCTTCCTAATCCCAGATGGCTCCCCAGAGACTCCCAAGGGAAATATGAACTAACAAAGGGCATCGTTTTGTGTTTGATCTGTACGCTTTTGTGCATGATATGCCTACATTAAAGAGCAATAATGTGCAAGACTTCTGTGCAAAATGTCTCTGTGTGTCATAGACTTCACAACAGCCACATTCCTCCTGAGAGAGTTACATGGTAAACTATTTAGCTGAGCTCTCATTTTGCATCTGTCAATGTTAGGTTATAGGTGCCAAAGAACTTGGACAAGCTAATTTTGACAAAAAGCTAAGAGAGTTGGATGAGGCCCCTTTGAAAATTTGTTACCAAAAAAGTAATGAAGAAAATGTTTTTCTTCAGGCATACATTAAAATATTTTCCTGCCTTTATTCATGAAGCATTTTGTTACATACATCTTTGAACTCAAACTTTTAAATATTCACCAAAAAATACAAGAAATTAGGGTTTCTTATAAGAAGACTTGGTGATAGGTTGTCTAGCCTATATCATAAATATATGTTTAAAAATTGCACATTTCCAAAACTGTAGCTATTCTAAACTATTGATCACTTTAGAGCAAACATGGAACCAATAGTTTGGTTTTAATTATTGGAATGCTAAAATCTTTCATAAGAAAATGTGAAATGTCTGACTCCATTTTATTTTCAATTTTTTTTCTTAAAGTCAGCTGCTTGTTTGTTTTGTTTCTAATTTTTGTGTGTGAATTTTTTATGATAGTCCCATTTGCACTTTTAAGGACAAATAGAAATGAAATACATATGACTCGTGTTAAAAAAGGCTGTCTATTCCAAGTTTATATATATATTTTTTTTTACTTTTTTGATGTAACTTTGAAAGGGAAAGAGTAACTTATTTCTGTAGAGTAAATAGAGACTACAAGACAAACATTCACTCCTCTATTAAATCCCTACAGGCATCTGATGTGATTGAAGAATTAGAACAGAGTGTGTCTGAATTAAAACAACAGTTACAAGAATCAGAACATCAAAGGCAGCAACAGCTGAGGGTGAGCCCTGAAATTTTCACTCAAGAAAAATGAAGAGCCCTTTTTACTTGTTTCCAAGATTTGTATGAATAGAATGCCAAAATAAGATATATTTTGGAGTTCTTGGAAATCAGAGGAGCCAATCCCTCTACACTTAAGAGTAGAATTTGTTCTTAGTCTTTTGGCTTAGCCTTTTAAAAAACTTTGTGGCTATTTGTCTTATTTTCCTGTGTGTTGAACTGATAAAATATATATCAATGGCTTATAGAGAAGTACATAGTGAAGTTGAAAGAAATCACCGTCTGTCTTTCGTAGCAGTATCTATTTTTGTAAAAGTTAGCATAAACTTGTTTCACAGTTGTTACAGTTCAACAATTCAGTTAAATTTTCTGCTTTCTCACAGATACTCAAATTATTCATTTCCTACTGCACAGAGATTCTCTGTCCTTTTTGGAGCTCCTTTTCCCCTCATCTCATCATTTTCTACCCTTACTTGGAGTAGAGTAGCCATGCGAGGGCGTAGCAGTAAACAGTCCTCTGTCTTTTGAATCCTTCAACATTTTTTATTTTATTGGATGAATTGTAGTAAACGAGGACAAAGCACTTTTTCTCCCCTTTTGCAGTAATTAAGGTTGAACTCATCGCCTCCCATCTTATTTCATTCTGGGAAACTAGGCACTACGGGCTTGACTACATAGGCACTTTCTGTTCAGCAAGCCAGTGTATATATCTTCATCTTAATGCACTCTAAGGCTACATCTACACTGCACATTTTTTCGGAATAAGCAATTCCGGAATAGTTATTCCAAAATAGCACGTCTACACTGCAGGGAAGCCTCAAAATTAGTCTGATGCAGGCGTCCCTAATGTAGATGTGCTATCTCGATTTAGAGCCCCAGGAGGCACTGGGGAGGAATAACGTAGAATGTCCCTGGCGAGGGCTATTTCGTAATAGCAGAAATGGAGTGTCTACATAGCCCCTATTCTGAAGTAACTATTTCTGAATAGGTGTTATTCTTCATAGAATAAGAATAACAGAAGTTGGAATAAGCCTCCTGTTATTTTGAAAAAATAACGCTATTGCTGTGTAGACACTCGCATAGTTATTTCGAAATTACAGCCATTATTCCGAAATAACTTAGCAGTGTAGATGCACCTTAAATGATTGTGGGAGCAAGCCCCGAGACCTTTAACTGAACCTGTATCTTCTGACCGGTAGTCTGGAGACACCTCAAGCTGATCAAGTGTTAGTAATAATGCAGTGTAATTTTTAGAGCTAAAATAAAACATCTTAACCTTGTTTATACCGTTTAGTCTGGCAACATCCATGGTATGGCATGATGTTAGCCGGATGTCCACTTATCATTCATGTGACCAAGTTTCCCACAGTCCCATAAAGTTTGTTTACATTCACCAGTCCTAAGCGTTCTGTGCTATTATTTCTCTTAATTTACCCCCAAAAGTCCTCTAAGAGCTCAGTAAGCCGTGAAAGTGTTGGTGATACTGCTAGACAATATTAATCTCCTGTGATTTGGCAAATTGTCTGGTTCGGTAGTGGTCAGGTCCAGAGTGTGCCAGCCGAGAGAGGTTCAACCTCTAGATTTAACATTTGATTATGAGATAAAGTTGGACACTTTGGTTGACATGGACCATACTGTGCTTTAGTAAAATGTACAGGTTTTGTCTCGTTAAAGGCTGCTTTTTAATTATGCTAAACTGTTTAAGAAGGTGGTGATTCCTTATTAAAAGTAAATTCCTTTAATTTGCAGGATCAAGAACACAAATTTCAACAAGAAAAACTTTATTTAGAGCGATTTCATGAAAAAAAGGTAGAGTTTGAAGGAAAAGGGTAAATGTTATGTGCACTTCCAGCTGTCTTAGGCAAGAACTAATGATTTAAATCCACAAATAAGTGCTTATTGGGCAGAAAGGGGGTATGTAGCTGATGAAACCTAAAGGTGTGTCTAGTAATAAGCCACTTTTAAACAAGGATAAAGCTGTTAATTTTTTCCAGAAGTGTAATGTCTATGGCTCAAAACATATTAATGCCTACCATTTAATTCACTTATGCTATGGCTACACTGTAGCCTTCTTCCAGAAAAGCTTATGCAAATGAAGCGCAGCGTGGAATATTGCCGTGCTTCTTTTGCATAATTAATTAGCAGCCACTTTTGCGGAAGAGGCTTTTGAGCAAAAAGGAGCTGTGTAGACGGCTCCTTTTTGCGCAACCCCCCCTCTTGCGCAAGAACCGTTCTTCCTCATTAAGAGGTGGGGCAGTCCTGGACTGGGGGGGAAACAGAGCATGCCACCAGCAAGCCCCTTTCACCTGCCGGTGATTCTTTTTTCTGTATCGTTTTATGAGAAGCAATCCCATTTTGGGCACATCCCATTTTGTAGCACAACCGAACGCTTACCTTGCTTTAAGTTATAAGAGGAAGCTGGATACCAAATTCAATGGTCTTAGCTCTCACCATTTAGGAGCAGTTTTTGAACAAACACATACACACTCATTGACAGACACACTCTCTCAGGTATATAGTAGATTACCAACACAATTTGTATTTCTTTAAGAACAATTCAAGTCTAAACTGATGCAGAGCCAGGTCCTGTGCACTCATATACATATGCATGTTCATATTTGTTACTGTTTATTCAGTTTTCTTTTGTCTTTCTGTATCTGTGGTATCTCTTGAGAGCCTCAGGTTAATAACAGCTATTGTCAACCCATCCCCTAGGGAATGTGCCTTTTGACTCCTGAAATACATAAGATAAAGCTTATTTCAGGATAGATTATATAACTGTATGATGGGAAAAAAACTTTTGTTTTCGTAGAGAGCAGTACAGGTGTCCACATGTTCATAAGCATTGATGTAACTGTGTACTGTGAAAATCTTTGAGATGAGACAAAACTAATATATTTACCATATTATTTACATAGGCCCATAAAAGAGAGGACAGATTTGTCTATAAAATACTCAAAACAATAGCCTGTTTTTGAGAAAAAGAAACATGCATTATCAAGTATAATCTGTTTGCTTAAATACTTACTAATTTCTAATAACCTTTATTGGTCTATGGCGACTAGTCCCTGTTAAGATCCTTGAACAACAAACAAATAATAGGTAATCACCCTAAATGCCACTGTTTGATTAAACATGCAGACCTCCTAAATCAGGAACCAGTTAGGCAAAATGGTTTTACAAGTAAAGGAAGCACCTGCTTTTTACAAATAATTTGCTTGTATTCCAAACAGGCAGCAAAGTGTATTAACTGTGATACAATATTACCAAGAGCAGTTCTTGAGACAGCTGTTATACATATATAATATGCTAAGAGAGTAAATATTGGCTTCTGACCATCCTAATGGAAAATCCCTCTGTCTCTGAGAATGTTCTGAACCTGCTAAATACTCAGTTTTCCACACAGTTAGCTTCTGTCCTGAAACTTTCTACGCAGTGAGTCTTCTTTAATTGTGTTTTTTCCATTGTTTTTCATCTGAAATATTGGTATGCCATGCATCTTGTTATAGACGTTCAAGGTCATTGATACTAATGCAGATTCTTGTCTGGATATTTTTGTGATATAATTTCTGATCATATTGCGCGAATACATTTGCAATATGTAATCAGTTACAATGTACTGGTGTCCTGTGGTTCACATTATAGAAATTTGTAGGTGTTGGGGTTTATTGAATTTTCTTGTTTTTCCTCCTTGAGGTTTCAGTTAAAACCACAGAGGTGCTTTGTGGAGCTAGAGCTGTGATTTCTCATCACTTGTACATGTTCACAACACTTTTTAGCTGATGGCACATTGCTTATAAATGTTCTCACTGCTACTCTAGATTTCTGTACTTGAGAAACCAAATTCTCTGTTTGCACAACTTGTTTTTTTTTTCTTTGATGTAATTTCATCACACTAATTACTTCAAAAATCACAAATATTTAATGCCCACTTTTTAATATCAATTCTTATTTACTATAAAAATATTATAATTTATGCAGAATCATGTAATATCTTCAATTCGGCATTCATTTGTGTGTGTGTGTGTGTGTGTGTGTGTGTGTGTGTGTGTGTGCATAAAATTGTTTTTCTATTTGCCGAGTCCCTGAGAACTTTCTTATTACTCAAACATGATGCTGCAAATAATTGGGTGCTACAAGAACACTCCCTGAATTTACTTCTGTTCTTTGTCACAAAGAAAATATAGATATGAGAGTAACATAGCTCAACCTCAACCTTACTTTCTTTTGGCTTTCATGACTCCACCTGTACTCTAGTACTTTCAGATTTTTTTTTAAATAAAAAGTGACAAAATGCATATTAATGAATGAATTTAGTCAAAATAATCTCCAAGATCACACCAATATTAAACTACCCCTTGTGGTCTTGAAAGTTTCCACAGAACAGCATGCAGGGGTCATAACCACCTCCCCAACTTTGACACCTAACTTGCCTTAGGCAAAAAAACAATGTGAGCAGAAGTGCTTTGTGCCCTTTCTGGGAGGTTGACAAACTCTGATGCTCACTTCCCCCCTGTTAATCCAACAGAATCAGAGTAAAGAACCCTTTGTAGATTGAAACTTGCTACTAGCCCCCTGATACTAAAAGGTAGGGCATATTAGATACAGTCTAGGAACTCTGAAATGGTATACAGGGAGAGATGTGATCTCAGTAAGACCATGTAATGCCTTAAAAAGAACAAAATTGTCAGCTTGGATTGCACTGAGAAATCAATATTCTTTTTTAAATAATTATTTTTATGACTTTGTATCATAATAGCACCCAAAATGTGCTTGGTGCTGTGCAAGCATTTAATGCAGTCCTTGTTTCAAAGACTTGTTTATAATCTAAATAGATTTTTAAAAGAGAAAAAGATGAAATTATGAAAAATGGGGACTGTAAGATAAAGAGTATGTCTGTACACATCTTTTGAATCTGTATATGTGTGAGAGAGGGAGGAAGGGTTGTGTGTGTTTGGGCGTGCATATGTATGCATGTATGTATATACATATTTTGGCTGACTGAGGAGTTACATTTATGTTGAAGATTCTGTAAACTGTTATGGGTGTGCATTTTTTGTGCATTTAGGTTAGATGCACAGTTCACAGCCACTGCAAAAATACAGTACCCAAAAATTTCACAATGAGAACCGATTAATAAACCTTGACTTATCTTGTGCTTGTTGCAGAATGTGGCTAAGAGAATATGCAGTCTTTCTCACATGCGTTGAATCGCCCTCAGTTTTGATTTTGAAGAGGGTAAAGAATTCTAGATTAGTGCAGTTCTTTCTGCGTATGTTTTATTTCCTTGGGAGCAAGTGTTCTTGGATGCCATAATACCTGAATCTATATTGTACTGTTGTCAGTATGCTAAAGTAATTTTGTTAACCCATTTTATCATATTTTTAAAAATGCTTTGTGAAATAAATCTTTATAAAAAAACAGTTGTAAGGTTAAATTCAAAAGAAGTCAATGAATGAGAACTTGTGTGTAGGCTATTAGGCTGTGTAGGTTATGGTTGGAGACAAATCTATATCTCTTTCTTGTCTATTACCTTTTATTTCATATCCTATCGGTATCCTCATTCTGGCAATTGATACTAAAGAAAAATCTAATTATTGTATTTTTAACACTGGAAGTTTAACATCTCTTTTGACAGGAAGAAGAGTCAGACTAATAGAAAAGGTTATATTCAGATCAGCTGTTCGTTAATTTTGTTCCTGAACTTTATATTTGAACTACGGCAACATCACATTACATAGGTTGATTATATTTCAACAACTTCTTATCTAAATTTATATAAAACTAACTTATTAAGTTCAAATTTGAAATAACGCTTAATCATTTTGTTAATCACAAGCTGTAGTAGCTAAAATTTAATTTTTTTTAAATGATAGATTCATGGCTTCCAGAATGACTTTGATAAAGAGAGGGGGGATACTCAAAAGAAAATTCGCAAACTGGAAGAGGCTTTGAAGTAAGTAAGACATTTGATGATGAATAATTTATTTTTTTAAATGTTTCTGTGTTTTTATTCAAATTCAGTAAGTAGACCACGTGCTTTATGTTTTATAACAGCACTCCTATAGTTTAGTTTGGGTCAGCTTTCCATTATAAAACCTTATTTTTAGGGTTTTATTAGTCAGCTGTAAAAATTTTTTAAAAATCAGTTCATCTGGTTTTAAGTGATAGGAATGTAGCAAAATAGAAGTTAGTGGTTTCAGATGCTCTTTTCTCCTTAAATAACTCAAACCAGCTTCAGTTTAGAACTGACATGTTTGAACACCATTATTCCTTACTGAAGATCAGTTGTTGTGGACATTTATTAGGAGGATCAGGTTACAATTGAAATGTTCATTTATTGTTATTTATTTTCATTGTGGTAGTTTCTAAAGGAAACAGGATTCAGTGGTTAAGATGCTAGACTGGGATTCAGGAGATCTGGGTTCAATTCCCTGTGCCATTACAGATTTCCTTTGTGACCATGAACAAGTCACTTAATCTCTCTGTCTCAGTTCCCCATCTGTAAAATCGGGATAATAGTACCGCTGGAGTATTTCCTTACTCTCCAGACCTGTTGTGAGGATAAATATATTAATGATTGGAAAGTGATCAGATATTGCAGTGATGGGCATTATATAAGTATATTAGATAGCAAAATAGACAGTTCCTGCCACACAGAGATTATAAACTAAGCATAAAATGAAAGACAACGTGGATAGAACAAAGAGACTATGGGAGTTCAAGGAATAATAGCAATCTGCATGATAGAAGCAGTCATGACACATCATCTGTTCCGTTGTTGAGTTTGTAGTAGGCATTATAACAGAGGAGAGTTGGGAGGGAGTCAGAGATGGAAAATATGGTGCCATGGCACATTTTTATGCTGAGATTCTCCTATTCAAGAGAGGAATCATGGGAGAATGTGTGAAGGTGCTTGTTGGAAAATTTTACATATGGGCAGTCGAGGCAGGCATCAGTTGCACAGCGGATACAGGGACTGACATCTTGATACTGTATAAGATATTACAGGTAGGGCAGGGGTAGCTGTGAAATCCTTATAATAAAAACTGATAAAACACGTTAGATATGGTGGAGAATGGAAAGTAAGTGGAGGTTTTAGTCCAAGCAATGTCTTAAAAAAATAATCTGGGCACCCAAATTTTGGAAGGGTGTAAAGTGGTCAAGATGGGAGTTTGTTGTGGCCAGAAAGGAGGAGGCTGTAGTAGTCAAGATGATAAGGACCTAGATGAGAATTTTAATGGCATGGATGGAGAATAAAGACCAGCTCTTCAAAATATTATGCAGGAAGAAGCAACAGGTTAATTTATCCATTATATTTTGCTAAAAAAGTGATTATGGGCACTATTATTTTCAGGAAGAACCATAAGAATTTGTGTCCCTTAAATTTAAAAAGGGTGATTTGGATCTAAAAAGGGTGATTTGGATCTAAAATGCTGTATTTGAGCTCATTTTGTGTATCATGTTGCATTTAATAAGTGATTTTTCCAGAATTTGTGCCTTGTATCTGATGGCAGAATCTGGATTTAAAACATACATTTCAATTGTTTTGATGTAACGCATCTGATATGACAGGGGTTTTTTTTTACAATCCAAGTATCTTATTGTGTCAGTGATTACTGAACAAAGCAAACTACCCTAACTAGTGTGGTGAAAACCTTTGTAGTACCTGATATACCGTAGTATCTGAGTCCAAGCACAGGAGGCCAGAATTATACACAAAGGTCTGGATTATAATTTTAGATATGTGTTTTGAAAATTCACTGTCATGCTAATTCAGTAGTGATTTTTTTTTCAAGCTATGTGAAGACAAATGCTGTACATCTGAGTTTAGAATTTATTGTGGAAGGCCATTTTTCAAAACTGAGCAGTTTAATGGGCTGCTTAAATCTGATAAGTGGATTCTCAAATCAACACGTAAGACTATAAATAGTCCTTGTATTACACCTAAGTGGCAATTTGAACATTTCAAAAGTGGATGTCTCAATAGGTTGGAAACTTTGACATACAATGTTAACACAGGGCCAGGTATTCTTAATAATGTTGAAAAGTGTCTTAATCTGTAAACAATCCCATTAATTTAAAAGATAAAGAACTGGATACATTTGAAATCTTTCATAGATGTGTTTTGCCACAGGGATCAGTGCAAAGCATCCTCAGCTTTGCTTCAGAGTGAGGTGGAACTGCTACTGTATCTGATGCATTCCATTATTTTTATTGGTGATCAGAAAAATTAGATTAGGCTGAGTACTCTAGGTCTGACAGATCAGCAGTGACACTGAGATCTTCTGGACCTGTCATGAGAGAGCCCCTGTATCATTTTATAAATATAATTTATACTAAAATAACACTGAAAGATGTACCCTTAGGATTGGGGCTCCATTGTTTTGAACTTTGCATAAACATAGTTGAGACACAAACCCTCCTCCAGAAACGTTATGGTCTAAATTATCGTCTAGCGGTGTCACGTGACCTCCTTATGCACAAATCATGTATTCTTCAAGTGACTGACGTACGTGTTTATTCTGGTCTTGGCATCAGTGCATCCAGCTGTAGCTCAAATTCCCACTGCTGTGCACCACTGCATAGAGGTGTAAAAGTCAGAGCCTCCCTTAAGCCCCCTTAGTTCCTTCTTACTGCCTGCAATGGTCTTTAGAACTCTGTTCCATGCCAAAGCTGTTCTCTCTCTCCCAGCATTTGTAAATATAGTCTGTGTGATAGAGGTAATTTAGTCTTCAATACAATTAGGATTGTAAGTTTTAGTTGTGATTTTTGTAAAGGTTTTTGGGCTTGTTTTCCCAATTGGCAAGCTAGATATGATGCCAGATTTGGTTTAACTGTCCTTCAGTTCCTGTTCAGAAAGGCTCTGATTCCATCACCTGTTTTCATGACTTGAGTCACAAGGAGTGGAATGCCTATGTATAATCCCTCAAAGAAGAAAAAACAGTTACTGACCTGTTCCATAAATGTTATTCTTGAACATGTGTTGCACATGTCCGCTCTGTGACCTGCCCTCTTGCCCTTCTGCATTGGAGTTTTCTGTCTAAAAGGAACTGATGGTGATTGGAGGTGGCTCTACCCTTTATGCCTGCATGCAGCGTGAGCTGCCCCAGCGGGTACCGCTGAGGGAGATGCATTCTGACAATTGTACTAAAAGTGCACACACATGTGCAGTCCAGTGCACATGTGGAAAACATTTCGAAGAGTAGGTTGCAGAACAGGTTTGTAACTTTTTTTCTCTCCTATCAATGGAAAATAACTTCTCTGTAGGCAACAGATAACCTGACTCTAGGCGGGCTGCCATTTTATCCATTCTGGACTATTTATTGTACGTGAAGTCTGAGCCTCTCCTTGTCACCATTCAGCGTGATCTGTTGACATCTCAACATACTGTTTTTAGTTGGTAATTGAAAATACTTCAGCCATTCCACTATTATAAAATTCCTCAAAGGGCTACTTAAAACACCTTCGCTAGTCAGAAAATCTGGTCTAATCTGGACTCTGGGTGCTGATAAAGTTAACGTACATTCATTTTGAATAACTGATGGAATGTTTTTATTTAATCTGTTGCAAAAGACATTTACAATTAAAAATCACAAAGTTATATTTATGAGAAAAATGATGTCGGTGGCTGATTTCCTTCCATCCTCCATAAGGACAAAGCAGGTCTATGTGCACATCCAACCCCCACTTTCATGTAGGCGAACCTAGGCTCTATACATATTCTAGCTGTTAAGAATATTTCAGTTCTTATTTACATGGGACTTTAAGACATTTAGGGTACGTCTAGACTACAGGCTTTTGTTGACAGAAGTTTTGTGGACAGATACTGTCGACAAAGCTTCTGTCGACAAAGAGCGTCTAGACTACATCCAGTTCTGTCGACAAAGGACAGTGTAGATGCAATAACGCCTTCTGTTGACAGAACTCTGTCGACAAAAGGTGTTATTCCTCGTAGAATGAGGTTTACAGCCGTCGACAAAACTGCTGTGTTCTGTCGATGTTATGTCGACAGAACTCAGCGGCAGTGTAGACGCAGGTATAGTTTTGTCAACAAAAGTCCACTTTTGTCAACAAAACCCTGTAGTCTAGACACACCCTCAGGAAGTTGCTTGTCCCCAAAGCTACAATAGGCTTTAAGGGACTGCCCTTTAACGCAACCACTAGTGAAATAGATTATACATTGAAATCTATACTTAATTTCATTTACAAAGTTGATACCTACAACAGAAGTCTAGAGAAAGATGTTGGCTGGATGGCCTGCTATAGTCTACATCCTAATGACATAAAAAAACCAAACAAAGGGTACTTAGAGTGCGTACTAAGTACTCTTATCAGCTTCATTTAACACAAACACTCTACTTGACAATTTCTTTCCCCCTTTTTTCCTTCTTTTTCCTTCTTCTCCCCCCACATCCACTTTCTGTGCTATTTATTTGAAAGCTGGACACCTTATACTCCATTCATCTGAAGAAGTGGGTTGTGCCCACGAAAGCTCATGATACCATCTACATGTTTGTTAGTCTCTAAGGTGCTGCAAAACTATTCATTATTTTTTAAGTTTTTCCAGTTACAGATTAACATGGCTATCCCTCTGAAACTTTTGTACAATACAGGTTGTTTCTATGATAGAGATCTTTAGGATTTTTTTCCCCATCTTTATGTACATTACTCTGTGGCAGAGGTTCTCAGTCTTTATTGCTCCACAACTCCCTTTTGAGAACCAAAATTACTACATAATCCAAAGAAGGTGTTGCAAAGCCTAAGCCTGTCTGAACCCTACTAGCCTGGGTAGGGGAGACCCTTCCCCAGCAGGACAAAGCTAAAGCCCAAGAGCTTCAGATCCAAGGAGGAGATCTGTAACTGGAGCCCTGCTGCTCAAGGCTGAAGCCCTCAAGTTTCAGCTTTAGCCCTGGGTGGTGGGGTTTAAGTTTTAGCCTTGGGCCCCTTTAAACCAGCCCCTTTAAACCTTTAAAATGGGGGTCGTGACCCACTTTGGGATCCCGACCCACAGTTTGAGAAACGCTGTTCTCTAGACTTGACATCTTTAATAATAGACTTATTAAAGCCACGTAGGGAATTTGGACACCCAGTTTCACTAGTGGGAATATGCAGGAGCCAACCTCAAAGAAGAAAACAAGAACACTTAGTGGCAACTCTGGTTGTCTGTTTCCTGTTTATATTCATGTTATGCCCACCTTCCTCTTTCCCTCAGAGTTTTACTACCCCAGAGGCAGTAGGGAACCATGTGGCCTTTACAAAGCTCATCTCCAAATACTTGGTATGTTATAGTTTCAGTGGGGACAGTGCTTTATGAGAAATTTTTGTGAAGGTTAGTGGAGCCAGGAGTTCATCCTGCTAGTGTGAATGTGCAGTGGCATATGTCTCAAGGAACTACAGTTACTGGTAAGTAATCTTTCTTTCTCCTTTTTCAAAGATTACTGAAACAGTGTAGAGAATTGGTGCACACTGCACTGAAAAGAGATATATTGTACCAACTAACTTTTTCATTGAGTTTGCAGATTGAAAATTTGATCAAGATGCAACAAACCTAGTATTTTCTGGATGGATGAATGATTTATGCACAGCAGATGCAAGTGTGACAAGTTTTACTTCTTCCTTTTTTGATTATGTAGAATACTATTTCCATATGTTTTAGCCCAATTTAATTTTTGCACATTTCAAAGTTGCAGAAATAATTTTTTTATGAAAACCCAAAGATTATTCTGAAACAAATTAAAAGTTATTTACTAAAAACTGCTCAGTCAGATGTTAGTGTTACTTTATATAGGTAGACAGAGGGTTTTTGAACAAGGTTTTATATAAGAATAGTCACAAGGCAGACTATATATGCTTTTATTCAGATAATTTCTTAGGTCTTTTGAATAATCAGGGAATACTTCATTATTAAACTAAAACTTTCAAGCTTTAGGTTGTCCATACTGTGTATCTTTTTGTATTTGTGTAACTATTATCACATAAATGTATCACAATGGAATTGTTTATTCTTTTTCAAATGCTTGTTCATGTTGATTCCAAGTAGATGTGTGTGTGCCACGTGCACAGCTGTCACAAGGTTTTTCCCCTAATGGTACCCATTAGATTGGCTGTGGAATCCCCTGGAGTCATGTTTTAATGGTGGAATATATAGGTCTGTGCTGACCCACGCATCTTCAGTTCCTTCATACCACCATTGACAGTCATTGGAGCTGCTCTCTTCTCTGAAAGTCTGTAGAGGCTTCTGCCCAAGAACTAAAAAGGAGAGGGACTTTAGGCTAAAATTGCTGCTCATGGAGTCTTCCCTCTGCTCCTCCTTGGCAGAGTGTCCACTATCAAGCCCAGCATTTTGGTTCAGGGCGTCACTGCCTCTGTAAAAAGGGCTCAGGCTCTTTGGCACCATCGCTAGCTGGCCCTGAGGACTTCTTTCAGTGTGAGTGCCTGGAGCAGCTTGCATTTGCTGGCACCTCACAAGACTGACAGAAGTTGCTCTCTCACTAGACAGTGGAGTAAGAAGGTGGTAGCGGGGTGCGTCCCATCCTAGGACACCCTACTCTAGCTCCAACTAAGCTGGCACTATCGATGCAGACCTTGCAGGGAGTTCCATTGAGTCTGGTTCTTGTGGAATCCCCAGTGTGGGAAAGTCAGCCACCCTGGATGCCTATGACAGTGCAGTCCCCTGTACCGGCCCCACCATCACAAAGAAGCACCATGCTTTCCAAGGGCAAGCCTGCTATGATGTGACATCATTTGTCCTCATCTTGACCCTGCTCCTTGGCACCGTCTCTCTCTGCCTCACCTTGGTCACTAAGGCCTGAATCATCATTGCACTTGGAGGTGAAGTCATTTACATTTAGGCAGAGCCAGCACTGCGCTCGGCACTGCTTGAAAGAAGAGGAGGCGCAGCTGTTGCCTGTGATGCTATGTCCACTACAGCAGCAGGCACTGGCTCAGGGGTCCTTCTGGACCATATGGGCCTACCATCAAGCCCTGGGGCTGGGGTCCAAATCATTATCAGTTGTGTTGGAGGCATGAGTTCCTCCATCATTAGCTGTAGACTGAACACTTCTGCGAGGTTATGAGATTGGAGCCCAGGATTGCAACAGAGATTGAGGCCAGCATGGGGCTGGAAGCTGCCATTGCTATAGGTGTAGTGTTATCTCCATGAGCAGGAGGACAAGATGCCCCCTTAGGCATGTTCCTCATCCTCTCCTGATGAGGCAGTGGCAGGCATATCTTCCACACTGCTGGTCCTGGACAACAGAGCCCGCAGCTCACAAGGGTGACTCAGAATTTGTACATGCAGCTGGTGCTGGTGTCGGAGAAGGACCTACTTTTGATCTTGTAGTGCCTGAAGGTCCTCAAGTTTGGCTTTGCTGCTCATTGAGACCATTCAAAGCACTAACAAAATGCTGGGGCAGACACCCACTTCTCTTCCCCTTACAGCCACATGGGTGGAAAGGATGTACTTTGTGCTTTCAAAAGAGTCTGAGTGCTTTCTCTCACAGCCTCATCTGGGCACAGTTAGGCAGCTGCAAACAAGGAGAGGCAAGAGCAACCAGAACCAACTCCCAAATCCAGAGAGGCAAAGAAGCTGGATCTCTTCAGTAAGAAGACACATTCTACCAGGGGCTCCAGCTTTGCATTACCAACCAGCAGGAGGTCCTCAGCTGTTACAGCTTTAATTCCTTGGAAGTGCTGTCCCAGTTCAAGGAGCTGCTTCTGTGTGACTCAGGGGCAGAGTTTGCTGCCATTCTCAAAGAGGGCAAGGCCATTGTGAGGACCTCCCTGCAAACCTGTCTGCAGGCCAAATCTGCTAATTTGGCAACCCAGACTATATCAACAGCTATAGCCATGAGAAGGAGCTCATGGCTTCAGGCTTTCCATATGAGGAAGCAGGGTAGGAATAGGCGGAAATCTCCTCGGTCCTCTAACCAGGGCCAGGGCTTGGCAATGCATTCCTCAGCTCCTAAGCAAAGCTTTTGAGGATGATGCACCAGATCAGATCCAAGATCATTCCCCTCTCTCCATTTTGTTAATTATCTATCCCATTTCTGTTACCCCGAGCACAAATTGCCTCAGATCAATGGACCCTGCCTTTCCAACCTCCCCATCCCTGTCTCTTCGGGTATTTCCTCATCCTAAAAGCCATGCATGGGCTCAGGCCTATTCTAGACCTGCAAAACCTCAGCCGATTCGTAAAGAAGATGTTCTTTATAGTCTCCTGGCTTCCATTTTCCCATCCCTGGATCTGAGGAATTCGAATGCCACTCTTTGCTTGAAGGATGTGTATTTTCACATGTCTATATTCCCACTCCAAAGGCAGCTTCTTTGTGCTCTACAACAGTGGTGCGCAACCCAAGGGGGTCGCAGCTGCCTTTGTGGGGAGATTGCAGCGCTTGGATCCAGCTGGCCGCTTTTCCTGGCTTCTCGGCTCGGCCTTCAATGTATACGGGGTGGGGAAAGTGGAAGGAGAGGGGCCGTGGCCCAACAATTAAAGGAGCCGCTTCCTTTTTTTTTCTCCCTCCACCAAATTTGGTGGCCCCCATGGGAGTCGCGAATGAAAAAAGGTTGTGCACCACTGCTCTACAACACCATCTATCAGTTTACAGATTTCCAATTAGCTTCTTGAGTGCCATTCGGGTGTTCACCAAATGCATGTCAGTCATAGACACCTTCCTGCAAAGGTGGCAAGTGCAGGCATTGCCATACTTAGATGACTAGTTAATCAGGGGCCACTCCATGGCACAAATGGAGGACCACATGAGCCTAGTTTTGGTTGACTTTTAACAGGCTCGACCTGATACAGAATGTGTCAGTCAACACCAGCCCCTACTCAGAATAGAGAGTTTATTGGAGTTCTCTTAGATTGTGACCAAGACAGAACATTCCTTCTAGAAATGTGCTGCTTCTTCGAGCGATTGCTCATGACCATTCCATGTAGGTGTGCATGCACTGTGTGCACGTGTCATTGGAAATTTTTCCCTTAGCAGTACCCATTAGGCCAGCAGGGGAGCGCCCCCTCCTCCCCTGCCGAGTGGTACCGCTATATCGGCTAATATATACCCCTTACAGGCCCTCCACCCCCTCAGTTCCATTTTGCCGCTGGGGAAGGTTGTTGGAATGTGCTTTGCTCTTACTCTGCAAGCGCCTCTTAGCAGTCCTCACCTGTTGTTTTGTAGTTAGTGCGTTTTACAAGTTTCATTGTTCTTATCTCATTCTGAATAGTTGTAAATAGTTAAGCGTTAGCACTTGGCTGGTAGTTACTTCTGTGCGGGGCTTGCTTCGCATCCCAGCCATGTGCGGTGGGGCATGCCTGGGTCCCAAGGCTTCAAGCCCTGTCTGAAGGGCCAGAAAACCCACACAAAGCCTGCCTCAGGTGCCTCGGAGAATCCCATTTGTCCAAGGTCATGCAAGATCTGCAAGGGCTTCAAGCTGCGCACCAAGCAAGAGAGAGTCTCATTTGAAGATCATCTTCATGGAAGTGGCTCTTTGCCCCGGTCCAGCGTTGTATCCAGCACCGGCGACCCAGAGCGCACCAGCTTCAATGTGCAAGGCACTCAGCCACTTGCATACCTTTCGTGGCGAAGGCCTCAGCGCCAGTCCAAGTCTCCGGTGCCTCAGAAGAAATGGAAACCTAGCTGGGCCAACTCTCTGTCAAGGCATGTGCCGTCAGTGCAACCTCAGGTGGGGCACGTGGCACTGGCAGGATCAGCACCCGGACCATCACAGTTGGGTCAGCACCGCTCCATCCCGCATTGGGGCTCAAGCCTGGAGGACCTTCCAGAGCCCTCAATACCTGACGTCTTCAAGGCTGTGAGGGACCACATCAAATTAACCTCCTCTCCAACACCGGGATGAGGCCTGGCTAAGCAGCAGGATGCCAGGCAGCACCATGCTGCAGCTATGGCTCTGAGTGCCCCGGCACCAGATGCGAGAAATCATCACTTCCTGGTTCTGGTACTGTTGACCTTGCCGGCAGCACTGGCCCCAACCATTACTCTGGTATGGGCACCAGCACTGACACAGGACATTTGTGTGGCACTGACCTTTGTGTCGGGTCTCTCTGCGACTACAACCTTGGTGTCGGGTGGTCTGGCACCTCTGCCCGCTATGCCACCACCACCTCCTATGCCACCACCACCGGCACCAAGGAAAGCCAGAGTCTGTGGCCCAGTACGCTCCCAGATGTGGGTTACTGGCTGTGACAGCTATGGCTCCGCCTGGTTGACCTCCGAATACTCTACCAACTCAGAGGTGGAGTCATTGCGGGACTCTAGATGGAGGTTGTGGCAGAGGTCCTATTCCCAGTACCGGAGTGCATTGGAGCGCTCCCAGGCCTCTGCAGCCGACTCCTGTGCAACTGGTGCAGCAGTCCTGGCCACCCCAGTGGCAGGCCCCTGGTCAGTGGCCCTTCTGGACCCCCTGGGCTTACCACTTGAGCCAGGGTGCTGCTGGACCCTCTAGACCAGAGTCTGTCTACTCTGGACCCAGGGCTCTTCCCTCGGTGACCCCAGTGACCCTCTCCCTAGGGCAACACTTGCCTCGGCCTTTGGTGGAGAGAGGGCCACCTATGACTTAGCCCCCCACAGGGTCTCTCGTAGGTCCATGACCCAGAGGAGGTGGGCCTCCAGGGGTCATCCTCCTAGTCTCTGGATGAGGTTCTTGACTTTCTCCATCTATGCCTTCCATGGATTTGAGGTCGCACAAGCACCTTCTCCATCGCCTGGCCCAGAGTTTGGGGGTCTAGGCTGAAAAGGTGTCAAATGACTCAGACCTGACAGTTGACATTTTGCAGCCAGACGCCCCTACTTAGGGTGGCCCTGTCCCTCAAGAAGATCATGACAAAGATAGATCATGAAGACCCTTTGGAAACTGCAGCCGTCATCCTGCCAACTGACAAGAAGTTGAGTGACGGTGCTTTGTGTGGCAAGAGAGGAATGAGCACCTATTCTCCCATCCCCTGACGGTGTCCCTTCTTGTCCACCTGGTTAACCAATGGGAGAGGCAGAGGCAGCCGGGTCCAGCACCCGAGAGTAGGGAAGCCAAAAAGGTGGACCTACTAGGCAGGTAGGCCTACGCCTCAGGGGCTCTGCAGCTTCACGTAGCAAATCAGCAGGTACTGCTGAGTTGCTATGCCTATAATACATGGGCTGCAATAGACAAGTTAATTAAGCTGGTCCCATGAGATTCCCACCCTGAGTTTAAGTCCTTCTCTGAGGAGGGCAGGGTGGTCTCTCGGGTGGCCCTTCTGGCGGCCCTGGACACTGTGGATGCAGTGACCTGCACCATGGCCACGGGCCTTGTGATACGCCGCAGTTCTTGGTTACAGGTGTCTGGGGTACCCCTGGAGCTATAGACTACCATCCAAGACTTCCCTTTCGAGGGTCCCACCCTGTTTTCAGAGCAGACTGACCACTGTCTGCATGGCCTTAAGGACACCTGGGCTGCTTTAAAATCCCTTGGGATTCAAATGCTTGCACCCTTTCGGGCAGAAATGCCCCCAGGCCTCCTCAACAGGGTGTTTGTCCAGACTTCTCCTGACGCAGGGGTTGGGTGATGGGGGCGACACTGGTCCACCTTCTCCATTGTGTTCCAGCCCAGGGCCCTTACAACGGCAGATCAGCCTGCTGCTGGGTGAGCGGGGATCCTTTCTGCAACATGCTGACATGAGCTCTGGTTTGGCCAGACTAACAATGGCTATCCCTGGGCTACTTCCCATCTCCCCCTCTGCAAGTACCTGGTCCCATAGCAGGCCATCTGGAGCATTGCGGGTTGACTGTTCTGGCTCAGTTGTTAGTTCCTCCCAATTAAAGTCTGTCTGTGGTTCCGGTGGTCTAGGCTAGTCTTTGGCCTCCTGTAAGCCCTCAGCAGCCTCCCAGTGCAGGAGCACAAGGTAAGCCTCTGGTTCCTCTAGCAGCTGGGGCCTGACTGGGCCTTTTATACAAGTAGCCATGCCCCCTGACTTCCAGTCAGGTGATTGATTGAGGCCAGGCTCTGCCCAAGAGGATTCACAGAGGGGCTCTTACCCTTCTAGGTCAGTGGGTAGTCACTCTGCCTCACTACAAGCAGGCTATGGTCAAGTTCAGGGCATTGCTTCCTGAGGGTTCTAGAAAGGAGTTCCATGGCATCCTCAAGGTAGTGTCAGATGCAATTGACTTGGTGACTCACATGATAGCTTTGGACATTTCCATGTGGTGGGCAGCCAGGCTGTTCCTCTCTAGCCTGTCGACTGAAGCTCAGCAGCCAATACAGAACCTCCCTTTCCACAGACAGGCCCTATTTGCAGAGCAAACTGACAGTAATGTCCATGGGCTAAAGGACTCCTGTATAACCTTAAATGCCTGGGGGTTGTATGTCCCTGTCCCATCCCCTAAGCAATTTAAACCCCTGTAATTGCAGGGTCAAGGGACCAAGCCATGTTAGGAGCCATCTTCCTCCATCCTTTGCCTAGTCAGGCAATCTGCACTAAACAAGGGGCCAAACACCTGTTTTGAGGGTACGCTCCAGGGTGGCCTACCAGATGGTTCTCAGGATCCATCTTGCCCAGTTTAATCCAGTCACCTTTTGAATTTCCTTTTGCCTGGTCCCACATCACTTAGGACCAATGAGTCCTTTAGATAGTAGCACGGGGATACACCCTCCAATTCATTTCCACCCCTTCCTTCCACATCCCTCTTTAGGACCCCTCCTTTTGCAGGAGGTAGAACGGTTGCTGTGGCAGAGGGTGATGGAAAAAGTTCCTCCTGGGTATAGAAAAAGGATTTTATTCCCAGTACGTTTTGACCCCAAAAGCAGGTTGTAGCCCATTCTGGACCTGCAAGACTTCAACAAATAGCTGCAAAAGTTGAAATTCTGCATGGTCTCCCTGGCTTCCATCATTCCTTCCCTGGATCTGGGAGACTGGTGCCCCATCGTCATCTTGAAGCTCACATACTTTCACATAACAATCTTCCCAGGACACAGATGCTTCCTGAAGTTGATGATGGGCTTACCTGAGATGCCCAGAGAGTAGAGATACCTGTATCTTGATGAGTGGTTTGTCAAAGGCCGCTCCAGGTTCCACATTTAGAGGGATGGCTAGAGTTTGCCTGCATCTGCTGGGCTACATGGCAGTATGCATCTACGTAATATGCCATGCCATGCTCTGTAATGGCTAGCTTTGACCTATTCCCAGTTCAGGAGCGATCACCTGGGAAAGGTTGTCCCCATTCTCTCAGCAGTTCTAAACTCATTTTACTTATGGACCAGGAACAAGAATGTCCTAGAAGGAGTCCCATTCAACAGCCTTCCTCTCTCCATTGAGTTGCTGTCAGGCGCCTTAGACTTGGGCTGAGGTGTGTACCTTGGAGGTCTCCAGGTCCAAGGGATGTGGTCTACAGAGCAAATGACATTACACAAAAATGTCAAAGCGCTCAGGACAGTCTGCTTGGCCTTGGAGTCTTCCTATCTCAGCTGTCAAGCAAGGTTGTGAGAGTCCTGATGAACAATACAGCCTTGGTGTTCTACATCAGTAGGCAAAGGAGAGCATGCTCATTGGCTCTCTGTCCTCTAGGATTTCTACATCGGCCATGACATCTATCTGGAAGCTTGTCAGCTCCGCAGTGTCAGGAAGGCAGTGGTATATCACCTCAGCAGGGACTTCTCTCACCACAAATGGTCATTTCACACGGAGGTGGCCTACGTGCTCTTCCAGAGGTGGGGATCTCCCCACTACATCTGTTTTCCACCAGGCAATACAGAAAATGCCATGAGTTGGGCTCCCACTTGGGAATGAGCAAAGGCTCCCTCTCTTATGCCTGCCTTCTGTTGTGGGCCAGAGGTCTGATGTACGCATTTCTGCCAATTCCTCTCGTTGGCAAGATCATGGTGAGGATCAAGAGGGACAATGCAGAGTTATCATGATCACCCCAGCATGGCCTTGCCAGTACTCATTTGGCATGGTGCTGGGTTCTCCCTAGCCCCTTCCCAACCATCTGGACCTGTTGTTGCAGGATCATGGTTGGCTCCTGCACCCCATCCTGGAGTCTCCACACCCAGAGGAGTATACCTTCTCAGAGGATGTCCAGCAGCTTCTCCTGAGAAGCAAGAAACCACCCACGAGACAAACTTACCTGGACAAGTGGTTGAGGGTTTCCCACTGGGCATTGGAACATGACATGTCTCCCTCATGTTCTTCAGTGCAGTCCATTTTAGACTGTTTACTGCAACTCAGGAACCCACATCTGATGCACTCTTCCATCAGGGAGTACTTGCTCCCATCTCAGCAGTCCACCAGCTGATTCAGGGTCAGACTATCTTTTCTCATGACATGATAGGTTCCTGAAGGGCCTCGAGAGGCTTTACCCACCCATATGGGACCATATCCCATAGTGCAGCCTTAACCTGGTCTTCTTTAGGCTCATCAGCCCACCCTTCAAATTACTGGGCTCTTATTCTTTTTTTTGCTTGTCTTGGAAAGTCGCTTGCCAAGATGTTGGCAAGATGGCTGTTGGCGATGAAGGTCCTGACCTTAGAACTGCCTTACATGGCTTTTTGCAAGAACAAGGTCCAGCTGTGCCCACACCCAGCACAGCTGAAGGTGGTGTCCTCCTTTCACGTGAATGTGAGCTTGTGTTCATGGTTTTTAATGAAAAATGCCAAAATACTGACTGCTTTAGTCATTTTGATGCATCAATTGGCAATGTTACTGATTCTTTCCAAGATGATAGAATCCTAGGGCTGAAAGAGACCTCAGGAGGTCATCAAATCCAGCTCCCAGCCCTGAAGCAGGACCAACTCTAACTAAATCATCCCAGCAAGAGCTTTGTCAAGCCAGGACTTAAAAACCTCAAAAGATGGAGATTCCACAACCTCCCTAGGTAACCCATTCCAGTACTTTACCGCCCTCCTAGTGAAATAGTTTTTCCAAATATCCAACCTAGACCTCTCCCACTGTAACTTGAGACCATTGCTCCTTGTTCTGCCATCTGTCACCACTGAGAACAGCCTCACCCCAGCTTCCCTGGAACCTCCCTTCAGAAAGTTGAAGGCTGCTATCAAATCCTCCCTCACTCTTCTGCAGACTAAATAAGCCCAAATCCCTCTGCCTGTCCTCATAGTTCATGTGCTCCAACCCCCTAATCATTTTGGTTGCCTTCCGCTGCTCCACATGCAGTACTCCAGATGTGGCCTCACCAATGCCAAATAAAGGGGAATAATCACTTCTCTAGATCTGCTGGAAATGCTCCTCCTAATGCACCCCAATATGCCATTAGCCTTCTTGGCTACAATGGCACACTGTTGACTCATATCCAGCTTCTCAGCCACTGTAATCCCCAGGTCCTTTTCTGCAGAACTGCTACTTAGCCAGTTGGTCCCCAGCCTGTAAGAGTGCTTGGGATTCTTCTATCCCAAGTGCAGGACTCTACTCTTGTCTTTGTTGAACCTCATCAGATTTCTTTTGGCCCAATCTTCCAATTTGTCTAGGTTACCCTGAACCCTATCCCTATCCTCCAACATATCTATCTCTCCCCCTAGCTTAGTGTCCTCTGGAAACTTGCTGAGGGTGCAATCCATCCCCTCATCCAGGTCATTAATAAAGATGTTGAATAAAATTGGCCCTAGGACTGATCTTTGGGGCACTCCGCTTGAAACCGACTGCCAGCCAGACATCGAGTATGATGTAGTATACTTACTATTGTCAAGATCAGTAGTATTTCTCATAATAAGGAGAAGGATGAGCTGTAATCCTGTAGTCATAAAATATTGTTACTAAACTATTACCTTTCCTTTGTACTGTTTCTTTTGGTGCTAAATCCCATTGCAGACTTCAGACCATCACATTCCCAGTCTTGTAAAATTTTATAATGTGAAAAAGTCATTTAAGGGGAATAAAGTTTCCTTACTGCAAAAACTTTTTAAAAAAATGGAACCCTAATTAAAAATTGTGTTGAAATGGATTAAAATGAGGTAGGCACAGTATTTTCATGGAACTCCAGAGAAGTTTTTATGTTCAGTATAAAAATACAATTCTTATCATTGATAATATTTAATGTAACAACGTGTTTAAAATATTGACAATTTGATGTTAAGATAGGATCTATAACCAATGATATGCTAATGATTTCACATGAAAATTAATTGTGTCCAGTGCTAGTTGTTCACTTTCTGCACTAAAAAATGCATGTATTTCCAGGGTTGGCATCAATCCATATTGGCATACAAAATACAATGTGCCAGCAATGCCCCTCTACCATGTATATTGGCCAAACCAGATAGACTCTGTGCCTATGCATAAATGGACACAAATCAGACCTCTAGAAATGTCTCAGAGGGGTAGCCATGTTAGTCTGTAACTGAAAAAAACCCCCTAAAAAACAACAAATAGTTCTGCAGCACCTTAGAGACTAACAAAAAATATAGATGGTATCATGAGCTTTTGTGGGCACAACCCACTTTCTTCTTCTGGAAAGGTAACATTCATAAACCTGGAGAACAACACTTTATCCTCCCTGGCCATTCAGTAATGGATTTAAAAGTAGCCATCCTTCTACAGGAGAAAAAACCGCACACACCTTCAAACCCACATTACAATGGGAAACAGCAGAACTGCAATTCATTTGCAAATTCAAGAAATGAAATTAGGACTGAATAAGGATTTAAATTGGTTATCTCACTACAAGGGCAGTTCCTCTTAGTATTCAGACCTCCTCCTCAAATGCTATGAGTGAGCCACATCCACCCTAACGTAATTGGCCTTATTCACACTAGTCCGACACTTGAAAAGTAATTTCTTTCTCTCTTTCTTTGTCTCTTTGTCTCTCATATACCCTGTCTCTATAATTTCCACTCCAGTTCATCTGATGAAGTGGGTTTTATCCATGAAAGCATATGCCCAAATAGATATGTTAGTCTCTAATGTGCCACAGGAAATTAAATCTAGGAAGTGCAAATAGAAGAAGCAGAACAGGTACACACGTTTAGATATGCCATCCGTGTATGACATAAGATCTGACATCATCCACGTTCTTGAAAGACATTAGAAGAATAAAAATGATAAACAACTCTAGTGATGTGAGCTTCAATCCTCTGAATACTAGAAGGGAGTTACTCCAAATCTTTATGGGTACGTCTACACAGCAGGGCTAAGTTTGGAATAAGCTGTGCAACTTAAGCTACGCAATTGATGTAGCTGAAGTCGAAATAGCTTATTTCAACTTTTGGTGCTGTCCACAAAGCAGGAAGTTGAAGGAAGAACACTCTTCCTTCGACTTTTTATTCCTCGTAAAATGAGGGTTACCTGAATTGGAGTAAGAAGTCCTCCAGCTCGACATTATTTCGAAATAAAGTCTTGTAGTGTAGATGTGCTCTTGGTTATATCGGAATAATGCTGCTATGTAGATATATCTTATGAAGACAGTTGCCTTGAAAACCATTTTCCAGATATTGTTCTTGTCTATGCCCATAATTACTATAAGTATATTTACATAACTAGAGGTGAGAGAAAAGAATATGGTGGAGTGGGTTCTATAAATTATGGAGCTAGTATTTATGCTGCCTTCTCCAGATCTGAACACAGAGTATCTTTAGATCTTCTTACTAGAGATCAGCTCTGCAGGTTGCCTGTAATCATCTGTAATCCAGAATGCACGCATAACTGCATAGCCACCTGGAACTTCAGAGAGAGTATCTATGTAATATTTTATAGGTGTGTATGGAAATGTGAAAATAGCTACGTTCATGTTTAGGCTTACCTTCATATCGTCTTTCTTCACAGTGTAATATTGGTATTGCCAGTTTTGTACTACTGCTGCTGCTTCCCTTATGTACAGAACATGGTAGTGATTATTTACATACCCCAGGAACAATCTTGGGTCCCGGTCCAAAACGTTTCCACTTTGAGTGCCTGATGAACCAATTGACATTATTTTCTTTGTAGTGCTAAGATCATAATGTTCCTACAGTATTTTATTTCTGCTGATCTCAAGCATTGTTGAAGGAAATAAGTTTGAAAGGAATGAAATGGGAGAAAGAAGTATTGTAACATAGCCTCTACGGGTGCAGTCTTTACAACTGCACATTCAGTTGTCAAAAGAATACATGCAAGTGATCTACAGTTAAGTGCTTCGTGGCATTCCTTACTTTTTCTTTTCTTTTTTTAATTTATATTTTTTTACCTGTCTGGAGAGCCAAGGCTAAGCACTTTGCAAGTGCTGATGATACAGAGCAAATGTTCACCAGCTGGCTCATTGAAATTCACTCTATAAAATTGTTTGTTTACACAAGAAACTAGCAACACCTCTTTTTTCCATTGCCTGTCTAGTCATCATCCAGTCTTGTTTAATACTAAGAGCTTGGTATAATGTCACCTTTGGGGGGTGGGGAGCAGCGGGCTGTATTTTCCAGAAACTGACAAAGCCATTCCCATCTACAGACAGGCTTGCACTTTTCAAAATCAGTTACTAAAACATACTGATACTGTTAAACTTTTTGTGTGTGATCTGTTTCAGATGACATGTCAGAATAGCACCACATTCTTTGTCAATATTATTTTCCCAAAAAACTTATGGGACATGGCCATGGAAATTCAAATCAATATATAATCATTGTTAATTTTATATTTATTTTTAACTTATTCTATTCAGATATTTTTATTTATATTGTGGATTTGCTGGACAAAATTCTGTTGCATTTTATATTGAACTGAATCTAACATAACTACACTGACTTTGAGAATCATGCTTTGGATTTTCACCAGCATAATAGAATAAATTTTGCACAATATTTAGTAGCCATTTATTTCTTTTTCTTAAGTGATAATTAAAAAATTACAGCATTGTACATTGATTACACATTTTGCATAAAACATAGCTGACATTTGAAAGTTGGATTTTTGAAAATTTTATGTAGAAATGCGAGTGATTATATTTCTTAATGAACATTAGGGCTTGGTTAAAACCCAGAATTTCTGATCAGTCTGAACGGTCAAATCCAAACTAATTCCTGAAGTAGCCTTGAATCTGACTTCAAAATTAATCTGATAGAACAGAACATTGCATTCTTGTTTCATCTCTATTTATGATGAGATTTATTTTCATGTACAGTTTGCAATCTGAACTAAAGCTTCAGTATTACTGACATTTAAGGGGCTATAAAGAGCTATTTGTTCTAAAAAAGTTGATTAATTGCGCTTTTGATGGTATCCGTATTTTTCCAAGTTATAAATATGGGTACAAATGATGGAACTAACAAGTAGCCCATATAAAATATAGTTAAAACAAATATTAGTTGGTTAGCAATAGGATATTGGCTAGCTGAGCAGTAGAATTTGTTCTAGGGATATCAATCTTGTCAATTGCATGCATGCCTCCTCCCTCCCCCTGTTGCCACTGTATCAGAGGCAGAAAGAGGGGGCAGCAGCACAGAGGGTGAGGGGAAAAAGGGGGAGCTGATATGCATGGGGAGCAGGCTTTCAAGAGGGCTCCCCATGCTTGCTGGCTCTGCAGACCCACCTGCTCCCCCCCACTGCCTCCAACAAAGAAAGTAGAGGGGGCAGGCAGGAGCTGTTGCTGGAGAGAGCAGGCTTAAAAGCTGGTTCCCCCCAGCACCGGGGGCCGAAGCAGGGCAGGCTGCCATGAAGTAACTCGGATCCCACCTCCTCCCCCCGCAGACAGGTGCTGCCACCACCCTGAAAAAAATGAGGAAAAACAGCTCTTGCGCAGGAGGGGGTTTTTGTGCAAAAAGGTGCTGTGTAGACGGCACCTTTTTGCGCAAAAACCTCTTGCACAAAAACGGCTCCTAATTAATTATGCAAATGAAGTACAGCAATATGCTAATCTGCACTTCATTTGCATAGGCTTTTGCAGAAGAGGGAAGCTGTGTAGACGTAGCCACAGTCTCCGCTTTTCTAAGATGAAAAGTCCAAGTCTTTTTAATCTCTCTTCATACGGGACCCGTTCCAAACCCCTAATCATTTTTGTTGCCATTTTCTGAACCTTTCCCAGTGCCAATATATCTTTTTTTCAGATGAGGTGACCACATCTGTACGCAGTATTCAAGATATTCTCTGTCGTCTTCTCTATCGCTTTTTTAATGACTCCTAACATTCTATTTGCTTTTTTGACTGCCGCTGCACACTGAGTAGATATTTTCAGAGACCTATCCACTGACTCCAAGATCTCTCTCTTGAGTAGTTGTAGCTAAATTAGTCCCCATTATATTGTGTATATATATAGTTGGGATTATATATACTTTACATTTATCAACATGTAAAGTGCATTACTTTACATTTATCAACATTAAATTTCATTTTCCATTTTGATGCCCAATCACTTAAATTTGGTGAGATCTTTTTGATGCTCTTCACAGTCTGCTTTGTAACAGTTTAACTACCTTGAACAGTTTGGTATCATCTGCAAATTTTGCCACCTCACTGTTTACCCCTTCCTCTAGATCATTTATAAATAAGTTTAATAGTATGGGTCCCAGAACAGACTCTTGGGGGGACCCCACTAGTTATCTCTCTCCTCTCTGAAAACTTACCATTTATTCTTATTCTTTGTTTCCTGTCTTTTAACCAGTTATCCATCCACGAAAGGACCTTCCCTCTTATCCCATGATGGCTTATTTTACTTATGAGCCTTTGGTGAGGGACCTTGTCAAAGGCTTTCTGGAAATCTAAGTATACTATATCCACTTGATCCCCCTTGTCCACCTGTTTGTTCACCCTTTCAAAGAACTCTAGCAGATTAATAAGGCATGATTTCCCTTTACAGAAACCATGTTGACTTTCCCCCAACAAATTATATTAATCCGTGTGTCTGACAATTTTATTCTTCACTATAGTTTCAACTAATTTGACCGGTATTGACGTTAGACTTGCCGGTCTGTCATTGCCAGGATCACCTCTAGAGCCCTTTTTAAATATTGGCGTCATGGTTAGCTATCTTCCAATCATTAGGTACGGAAGCTGATTTATAGGATAGGTTACAAATCACAATTAATAGTTCAACAATTTCCCATTTGAGTTCTTTCAGAACTCTTGGGTGAATGCCATCTGGTCCCGGTGACTTGCTACTGTTAAGTTTATCAATTTGTTCCAAAAACTCCTCTAATGGCACCTCAATCTGGGATAATTCCTCAGATTTGTCTCCTAAAAAGAATGGCTCAGGTTTGGGAATTTCCCCAATATCGTCAGCTATGAAGACTGAAGCAAAGAATTCATTCAGCTTCTCCACTATGACTTTACCATCTATGAGTGCTCCTTTAGCATCTCCATCATACAAGGGCCTCACTGATTGGTTAGCCGGCTTCCTGCTTTTGATGTACTTAAAAAATATTTTACTATTACTTTTTGAGTTTCTGGCTAGCTGTTCTTCAAACTTCTTTTTGGGTTTTCTTATTATATTTTTACACTTCGTTTGACAAAGTTTATGGTCCTTTCTATTTTCCTCACTAGACTTTGACTTCCACTTTTTAAAAGATATCTTTTTCTGTCACTGCTTCTTTTACCTGGTTGTTAAGCTACGGTGGCACTTTTTTGGTTCTCTTACTGTGTTTTTTAATTTGGGGTATACATTTAAGTTGGGCCTCTATTATGGTGTCTTTGAAAAGTTTCCATGCAGCTTGCAGAGATTTTACTTTTGTCACTGTACCTTTTAATTTCTGTTTAATTTCCTCATTTTTGTGTACTTCTCCTTTCTGAAATTAAATGCTACAGTGTTTTTTCTCACCATAGGGATGTTAAATTTTATTACATTATGGTCACTATTTCCAAGCGGTCCAGTTATATTTACCTCTTGAACCAGATCCTGCACTCCACTTAGGACTAAATCAGGAATAGCCTCTCCCCTTGTGGGTTCCAGAACCAGCTGCTCCAAGAAGCAGTTATTTAAGGTATCAAGAAATTTTATCTCTGGATCCCATCCTGAGGTGATGTGTACCCAGTCACCTCAGGCTTACCAGGTAACCAGTTAACCTTCTGTCTACAGCCCCCTGCTGTGGGATCCCTGCCCTTCAGGGTTAACCAGTTAAACATATAATTTAATCCATTAATTTTTTAAACGAGAATTTACATCCTAACTGGGACAAATCTACTCTTTTACCATCCTAGATAATTTCCTTTATTGTTTATGGCATGGGTAAAGCTTTTTCTCTTAGGGATATTTGCCAAGCTATCCTCCTGAAGAATAATCCTCTAAATTTTGGGAGGTTCTAAATCTGTAGCTAATGGAGCTTGTGATGCACTGGGAGATATCTGCATTAATCTTATGAATATTATGTGCACACTCCATGTGCACACACATAAGCAGGCTGTTTTGCACTCCCCGAGGCTGAGTAGGCCGAGAGAAGAACACGCAGCCCATTGCCTGCCCCTGCATGTAGATAGGGAATGTTAGAGAACTCCCCTCAAGTGTCTTCCTGGATTCCTCTGAAACCTGGGAGGCATTCTGGGAGGGGAGAGGGAGACCCACTCCATAGTAAGGAGCAGGTCCTAGCTGGCCGCCGCCACCTCCTTCTCATTCTCCACCACCCTGCTCTCCTGCAGGCTGACACAGGGTGTGTTTTGGCCGGACTCAGCGATGACAGCAGGGGACACAACTCTCCCTCCTCCCTGGATGGCATCCAGTTGGTCATAGTAGCAGCAGCCATGTGGTCCTGCCCTGGAATGTCCAGTCTGCTCCCTGGCCTTATGGTAGTCCTGCCGGAGTTCTTTGATCGTCATCCGGCACTGGTCGAGAGTCCGGGTGTGACCTTTCTCAGCCAGGCTGGTGGTGATCTGGTGGTAGATTTTGGCATTCCTTTTCCTGGTCTTAAAATCCTGGAGGTTGATCTCCGCGCAGACCTTGATGAGGTCCAGGATCTTTGCACCAGTCCAGGCCGGAGCTCTTGTGTGTCCCTGGGCAGTGGCAACCGATGGAGGAACAGGAGTGCTGGCTGCTGTGCGAGGGTCTGAGGGAGCACTGGAGTTGCTTATGCCTGTCTTGGATGCTGCTGTCTTGCACGAGGCTTTCACAATTGGCCATGTGGGATAAGCCCTTCTGCTGCTGCCGGGACTTTTAAGCTCTGCTGGAGGAGGGGAGTAGTGGATATGCCAGATGTGGCTAGAGTGGTCATAGTTGCAGCTGAGAGAGGCCTCTGGAGGCCAATTATTTCAAAATAGCAGTACCTGAGCATCCACATTAGGGCTATTTCAAAATAACGACTTTGAAATTAGTGTTATTCCCTGAGAAAAACAGGAGTACAGATTTCAAAATAAGCAGCCCATTAGTTCGAAATAACGGGCTTTGTAGTGTGGACGCTCTGCTTATAAATTCAACCTAAGGGGGGTTATTTCAAAATTATGCCCTAGTGTAAACTAGGGCTAAGAGATACAATATCTCAGACTTTGAAACAGCTAGGAAAATAGTAGGGCTATCACCAGAGATGCTAAGATCTAATGGCTGAGACCCTGCATATCAAAAAAAGCCTTACCCATTAAAAGGTATGGTTAAAAAGTACCCCTGGCAGAAAGCAAAGAGGGAAGTGTTCAGCATGTCATGAGTCTGATACAAAGATGAAAGAGAGCTAGGTACTGCAGTGCTGACTATCTGTCTTTGAAGCAGGGTCTGAGTGTTTAGGGCACGAGCAGCTAAAAGGTCCAGTAAGATCCCACACTTCTTGTGTTATTTCTAGCCAGTATCCCTGAATGATGCATGCCTCTTGTTAACATTAAATAATACTATTTTGTAAGTCAGTGGGGTCCCTGTGTATTAACCACTAATCACGACTCCTAGATAGACATCAACAATGAGCCAAACCTCACTAAGGCCTTCTGAAATATGCTTGATTGATATACAGAGGGAAATAACTCAGGGCCTGGTTTAAGAGAGGGCAAATTTCAGGATTCTACTACAGGACAGGTAAAGTCCTGAAATTTAACACCTGTGAGCATTCGCTAAGTGAAATCCCAAAGGACAGCCGTGGAGTTCACTCAGTAACCCTGAAGGTGCTCATGGTGAAGGAGACTCATAAATTACACTTCATCTGTGGATAAAATTGGAATGCTCCTGAGAATTCCTCCAAATACCCTGTAGAAAGCTTGTCAGTGGGAACTCTTAGATAACTTGTTGAAAGAAGTTTGTTTCAGTCCACTAAGTCAGGCTTTGGTGATGGTTGTAGAAGTATCCAGTCTGGGCTGGGATCCTGTTACCAGTATCTGTCAGCTTATGGGTGGTGAACTGTGGGAGACCAAGCTATTATGTAAATGGTCTAAAATTGAGAGCTGATTTGTAAATTAGAGTCTAAAATCTTTTCTGTGATTGATCAATGGCTTGGTGTTTAATATCAAATAATTATTGTATTATATCAGCAAACACAGTTTGATCTGAGCCTCTTTTTTAGGAGGTAGTGGGTTGGTACCTGGCTCATCAAGGGCTTACCATATCTCAACATCCGGCAGCCGAAAAGAAGATGATAGCAGATTATCTATTTCAGTGGTTCCTCATTTTACAGGATCTTTCAAAAAAGTGCCCTGTTCTCGGAAGGACCACGTCTAGACTGTGGTTTCAATTTTGAAATAGCGCTTTTTCGAAAATGCGCCATTATGTGATTATGCAAATGAAGTGTGGGATATTTAAATTCCAGCTTCATTTGTACTTTTGAAGTGCTTCATTTACATCCCTCTGCCGACAGAGTGATGTAGTCTAGACATAGGCCTACAGTCCTGGTCTGTTATTTAAGACAGGGTGTTTCTGTGAGCAGTGAATAATCTTTCTCTACTTCATATTTCTATATATCTCTTATGTTATTTACTGTACTTAGTCTCTCAGTTTTGCCTTCTCTTGAATCAAACTGTAACTGCCTAGCAGCTCGGCATCTTGTTTACCAATGGGTAATTTTACTATCTTGAATCATCCCATGCTGTCACAAGGTACTGAAAGGACTGACTTATAATTTCCCAGCAAGTTTAGGACTTTAACTTAGTATATATAAGATTGAAGGACTTATCTTTTTGAACCCTTGAGAGAGTGTTCTTTAATCCAGCTGTCACTAAACCCAGAATTTTTAGTTGCAGTAACATCTGCAAGAAGTGACAATCAGTTGTTACCTTTAATATTTTATTCCTCATTTCAGTTGTTCTGGATTTTCAGTCTAAATTGTTGCCAGAAGTGGTGTCTAAGTTCCTACATCAGACCATTGGTTTGCTTTCTGAATTGACACTCTGACCCATGGCAAACTAGTTTCCCCAAGATATCAAGAGGACTTTGAGCTTTTATGAAAATAGGGCTAGTGCTTTTAGAAAGTCACCTAGATTACTTATAGCCTTTGGGGCCCACTGAAAAGGAAATGCTATTTCCATTCAGTGCTTGTCACTGAATGAAGCTGTCGGTTGAGATATGATACATGTTAGCAGAATATTAGGAATCATTTTAAAAGGGATAGAGAATAAGACAGAGAATATCTTATTGCTTCTGTATAAATCCATGGAAAGCCCACATTTTGAATACTATGTACAGATATAGTTGTCTTGTCTCAAAAAAGGTATCTTAGCATTGGAAAAAGTTCAGGAAAGGGTAACAAAAATGATTAGGGGTTTGGAAAGGCTGCCATATAAAAAGAAATGAAAAAGACTGGGCCTTTTCAGCTTAGAAGAGAGGAGAGACTAAGGGGGGGATATGATAGAGGTGTATAAAATCATGACTGGTGTGGAAAAAGTGAATAAGGAAAAGTTATTTTTATTTATTCCTATAACATAAAAAGGTAGGGGTCACCAAATGAAAGTAGTAGGTAACAGGTTAAAAACAAACAAAAGGAAGTACTTTTTCATTCAACTCACAGTCAACTTGTGGAACTCCTTGCCAGAGGTGGTTGTTAAGACCAAGACTTGAACAGGGTTCAAAAAAGAACTAGATACATTCATGGAGGATAGGTCCATTAATGCTTATTAGCCAGGATGGGTAGAAATGGTGTCCCTAGCCTCTATCGGTCAGAAGCTGGAACTGGGTGACAGGGGAGGGATCACTTGATGATTATCTGTCCTGTTCATTCCCTCTTGGGCACCTGGCATTGTCCACTGTCAGAAGACAGGATCCTGGGCTAGATGGACTTTTGTTCCAACCCAGTATGGATGACCATTCTTATCATAGAAACATAAGATTGGAAGAGACCTTAGGAGGTCATCAAGTTCAACCCCCTCTCCAAAGTAGTTCCAACTCCAACTAAATCATCCCAGCCAGGCCTTAAAAACCTCTAGGGATGGAGATTCCACCACCTCCCTAGGTAACCCATTCCAGTGCTTCACCACTCTCCTAGTAAAATGTTTTTTCCTAATGTTCAATCTATTAGCTTATATTTTTAGCTAATATGATAATACTAGAGGGTATTCTCACTACCTCCTCTCTTTCCCATCTCCGACAGTGTTTGTCTTTTGGTCCTCTCTGCTTAACAGAAAGCATAAAGATGGTGTGGCCCTTTTCTATCCCCAGTTCTGAACATTCAGTGCTTCATGAGTGATAGTATGGCCCCAGCAAGTAGTGATGTTTTAACATTTAATACTCAGCTCAGTTGGTGCATTGGAGGCACAGACCGAAATAGGCAAATACAAGACTCTCGAAAAAAACTGTTTTTTTTATTTTAGTTCAGCAGTGACTCTCAGGCTTATATGGCTTTCTTTGAATTAAGAAGAGTAAGCTAAAATGTTGATTTATTTGAAGGCTTTCTGCTCTTCACTTGAGAGTCAGAAAAACTTCTGTCAAATGCAGACATTAGAAATTCTACCTAGGGTCTTCAGTCTTTTGAAATGGCTGTCCTCTTACAGAGTGTCACAGTCATCCACTGTATTATTTTCTTTACTCTTGTCTTGGTAGACATATATAATGAATATGATGAAGGGCATATAAGGATGAAGCCTCCTGAGACACATAGAAAATGCGCAAATGCACATACACCTACCTGAGTTGAAAAGTGAGAAATAGCTTGAAAGCAAGGAAGAAGGAAAACGTATATAAAGAAGAAAAAAAGATGATGAAGATAGAAAGAAGTGGTGACAGAATATAGTGGTAATCCAAGCTGTTTTATTTTAATTCGGACAATTACATAATTTTTATTGATGGTTAAATTTAAACATGGACTACCAAAATTAGCCTCTAATTGTCTTATAAAAATGGTAACATTAGGGTAACTATGTTTTGCAGTGGGACTTTGGAATTTGTTTGTCCTTATAAGTCAATAAAAACAACAGTCATTCTGCCACTGATACATATTCCCAAACTGCAATCCATAGTTGTCTCCATGATATCACAGTTGGTGGCTGTGAAGATTGTTGTGATGTCATAATGAAATAATTATGGCTTAAGGTAAGATATAAGCAATAATTGATAAAAATGAATAACCATCCTTTAAAACTGGAAACCTGAGTAACTGCCGTTATGACTTGAAATGCTGGCTATGGGTGTTTCCAGAAATACAGATCCATAAGTCAATATTTTTACCATCAGATAAAAAAAATGACATGTGCACACACAAATAGGATAATCATATTCAGCAAATCATAATTTTTCCAGTGACACCTTAGATGTCCTGTCTTGTACAAAATGCATCATAATAATGCCTTAATTATATCATAATAACGCTCCAAAATGGTAGCTGTCAGTTGTACCTACCTCTTATAGCATATGCTGTGTAAAATCAGCTATTCAGAGAGAGAGCAATACAGCAATCAGGCATAAGTTGATAGCTAAATAAATGGAGTTGTAGCTTTAGTTAGGAGTTTTCTTCTTGGTTAAATACAGACTCTAAATATTTGCTTTATTTTTTTATTTTAATGTTTTTCAAGATAATTGCTCCAACTGTAGCTGCTTTCCTGTAGTTAATTCCATTTTTTACTTCAAAATGAAGAATTCATGTGTGTTTGGAGGAATTCCTGGAGGAATGGAAAAACTATTAGTATATTTAAAGCAGGAAATAATTAAAGAAATATGAGAGGGCATTGTCTTCCATTCCAAATGTTGCAATAAAGAGCATTGTTAAGAATTTGTGTTCATATTCATCCTCTTCATCATTCTCTTTTGTTGATTAAAAGAACTTACTGTTGTATTGGCATAAACATTTGTATTATGTTGAGAAAAGTAATTCTTGTGATTTAAAACCTATGGTAACTAAGTGGCTGAACATTCTGCATATAATTTTCTTTTTTAAAACAGCTTTCCCCCCACCCTAAGAATCAATAGAAAAACAACCAGCTGTTCCCCACTTGGTGCTCTACCCAGAGCATATGAAACCATTTAGTGCAAAAGCAGTCAAAGTTTCCAGCATATTGTAAACATTCCTTTAGCTATAGTGAACATGCTGACATAACCCTCGCTCTATGGGGCACAATGTAAAGTATGATCAGAGGACAGAAAATGTATGGTAATCTTATTTAACAACCTTGGTTTAAAAGAAAAAAAAATCCTATTAACTGTTTGTAGCCTGTCACTTTCTCTCCCCTATCCTTGCAAAGGCTTGTTAGTAGTAGTAGTAGTAGTGAAGGGAAAACTCTAACACTTTTTTTCAGAAGATCTGTGCATTTTTCAGCTGTTGTCCATATATAACACACACCTATATCCAACATCATGATTACAGTGTGGCACATCAGTAAAGAGTGAAGTATATGAATGATTGTATATGACTTGAAGCTTATTATAAAAATACTGCCTTATGATGTGTGCAATATGAATGTCGTCTTATAAAATTTGGATGGCAATCAAAACCAGTCTAAGGGAAGTATCCATTTCCCTTCATTTGCTATATTTCAATTTTTTTAACTTATTCCAATTTTTTCCTCTCACCTCTTGGTCAAATAATACACTAGGACAGCCGTGGCCAACCCGCTCTTCCCCTCCACTCCCACCCCGTCAGTGCGGCTCGCTAAGCCACCCCTGTGCCCCTGAGAATGGCCCCTGGCTCCCCTGTGCTCACTGGGGCAGGGGATCTGTCCGGTGCTTACAATATGGTGCTTCTAATATGGTGGCTGCCGGTGGGAGCCTGCTGTGGCCAAAAAGCATAGAAATGCGTGTCTCGTGCTTCTTAAAGGGGCAGTCCTTTTTTTTTTCTCTACAACTTTGCCCCGGCTCTTTGTGCTGGATCCACTAATATCTTGGCTCTTTGTCCGGAACAGGTTGGCCACCCCTGCACTACGAGTAGGGTTCTTTGCAAGACATTTTGCAATAGCAGAGTAACAAATTGAAAATATTTAGTCAGGTTCTGCAGCTCTTACACTGGGGGCATGTCTATTCTCCAAGATAAGGTCGAATCTACTATGGTCAATTTCTTACCAACTAATTTTGTGAAGTCAAAGGTCTGTGTCTTCTCTACAGGGAAAAATTGAATATTTTCCAAAGTAGCGTGTCCCCATTAGGGAGCCTGCTGTTTACTCAGAGAGCGAGGCACTGTGTGGGTAGCTTTGCAGTCTGGGCTATGCTTCTGGTGCCTGCTGGGTCCAAAACTCTGCAGTGGGTTGTTAGAGGGGCAGCATCCCAGAATGCACTGCTCTAGTTCCTCCCCCCTCAAGTGAGGTAAAGGGGAGGTGGTGTGCTCATGCCTTTTGGTGCCCTGGTTGCCTGCGTAGGTGACTGAATACTGCAAGCATGGAGCCTGGTGTTCAGGAAGGCATTGTTATGTTCATGGGTGTTGTGGTGCGCCTCATGGCGCTATCCTTCTGGAGCATATGCATGTTGCTTCACATAGAAGAGGATGAGGACAAAGCTTGGCATGGCACGGAGGCCCTGTTCAGACGAGGCTTGGTGCTCATGCTAGTGCACCCGCCAGTCAATCCTCTGAACACAATGCAACACCAGTTCTGGTGCCATGAGATGAGCTCAGGCTGGTGGGACCACATACTGATGCAGACATGGGATGACCAGCAGTGGCTGCAGAACTTCTGCATGAAGAAGGCCATGTTCCTGAAACTCTGTGAATGGCTTTGTCCTGCCCTGAGGTTCATGAGACCTGCTCTGACCATGTAGAGTTGGAAATGCCCATTGTGTTCCTGGGTGATCAAGCCTACCCCTTGTTCCTATGGCTCGTGAAGCCGTACATGGGCAGCCTGGACCCCAGCAAGAAGGAGTTCAAGAGCAGGCTGAGCAGGTCCAGAATGGCAGTTGAATGTGCGTTTGGACTTTTAAAGGGGAGGCTTAGGAGTGTCCTTACTCAGTTGGACCTCAGCGAATGCAACATTCCCTTCGTGGTGTCGGCTTGTTGTGTGTTCCATATGCGAGAGCAACAGGGAAACTTCTCTGGCAGAGTGAAGGGCTGAGGGAGATAGTTTGAGCAAACAGACGCTAGTGCCATAATGAGAGTACAACAAGGGGCTGTGCTCATCAGAGAGGCCTTAAAGGACAGTTTTATGCAAGACCTCTTTTGAGATTCTTCCCCATGGCTCTCCACAAGTTGCCTCTGCATTCCTTGTGCTTCCCTTTAACCTTCCACCCCACCCCTGCAGTTTAGAGCAGGAGTTTTTATTTGGGGAAAACAGCTGGGAAAGGACAGAACTGGGAACCAGAATGGGGAGGGGGGCTGAGGAACAGGAGTGGAACTGCCTTCTGCCTCCTGAAGCCTGGAGGCTGCAGCTGCCCTTGAGTTTCCCCCCTCCCCCTTGTCTTGGGGCCCTGGCAACCCCTGGGGACACTGGGAGTGCCTTATGGTACAACTGGTGCAGCTTCTTGATTTTCATGCTGCACTACTGGGCATCCCTGGAATATCCTTTCACCCTGAGGCAGCTTGCGATCCTGCCATAAATATCGGCATTCCTCTTGCTGGTTCTGAGCTCTGTGAGGATGGATTCACTGCACCTTGATTAAGTCCAAGATCTCCTGGACACTCTCTAGGCTGGTGGTCTTCCGTGCCCTGGGAACCGGAGCCTGTGGGAGCAGTAGTACTCATAGTCGTCGCAGTGTCCAACGGCATGTTGGAACTCATGTCCTCATGCGCCATGGTATGCTGCTTGCTCACAGTGGGCTCACAATGCTGGCCACATAGGACAGGCCATTCTACTGTTCCCAGGACTTTTTGAGCTCAATGGGAGAACAGCAGAGGGAGAAGTGCTGGCCAAAGCAGTCAGAGTGGGGAGCTGCAGGAGGCCTCCCGGAGGCCAATAATGTTGATATTTTTTTTCCCGGAAACAATGCATCTACACTAGTGTAACTTTGTCCATGCAAGGTCAGGAATAGTAGTACTTCTGATGAAAAGCAGAAGTACAGAAATCAACTTCAGCAGCCCATAGGGGTGACACAATAGGCTTGATAGTGTGGACACATCACTTAGAAAATTGACCATAGGCGGCTAAATTTGATTTAAAATCCTAGTGTAGACCAGGCCTGGGACAGATCCTTATCTGGTGTAAATTGTCCTAGCTCCATAGATATGAATGGAAGAATAATAAGTTTATAACTGCTGAGGAACCCTATGAAAACTCACTGAGAAGAATTAGTGTGGGGGGAGCTTAAAGCAATTTATGTTTTATGATACATTGCTTAGGATAACATTCTTTTTAATAAGACTCAGAAGGGTAGCCATGTTAGTCTGTAACTTTAAAAACAACGAGTAGTCCTGTAGCACCTTAGAGACTCCAACTCATCTGATGAAGTGGATCTTACCCATGAAAGCCCATGATACTATATATTTTTGTTAGTCTCTAAGGGTGCTTCTGTACTGCACTGTTATTTTGAGGTAACTAGCATTATTTCAAAATAACAGTGCGAGCATCTACACAGCCATTCCATTATTTTGAAATAATTTTGAAATAACGGACAGTTTATTTCAAAATCTGTAATCCTCATTCTACGAGGAATAACGCCTATTCTGAAATAGCTATTTTGAAATAAGGCACGTGTAGATGCTCTACTGCTGCTGTTTCAAAATAGCCCCTCACCAGGGCCATTCTAAGTTATTGCTCCCCAGTGCCTCCTGGGGCTGCATTAGTGAAGCCTGCCTCGGACTAATCTTGAGGCTTCCCTGCAGTGTAGACGTGCTATTTCGAAATAAGCTATTTTGGAATAACTATTCCAGAATAGCTTATTTCTAAATAAGTGTGCATTGTAGATGTACCTATCATTTTCCCAAATATACTGTGCCATTAAGCTTTCTAACATCATGCTATTTACCACAAGTGCACAGTTACATATTTTATACCATTACATGACTGGAATTTGTGGTGGTGATAGAAATTGTAGTATGTTGAAGGCTGATTTAAACATGAAAGTAGTCTGATTTCAGAGTGGCTTCTGATGGGCTTGAGGTTAGGCATGTGCTAAAACAACTTGCTGGATCGAGGCTATAAAATCTAAAGGAGAAAGATGAAAAGGAACCAGTCCTTGGATTGCCAAAGCAATCCAACTGGTTGAGGATTTATTCCAGTGATTTAAGACAGTGTCATTGGTGCCCTTCTCCCTCTGCACCTTATCTCATCCACCAGTACAAATTCAACAACCATCTCAAATGTCTGTGATTCTCAGATCTCCCTCTCTAATGTTCAAACTTAAAAACTCAACCTGGCTCTCTGCCTTTTTGTTGTGAATGTCTGACTGTCAGCTTTGTCTTGACATGGCCTACAGAGCTCTTAATCTTGTCCCTTCCCTAGCTCAGCCCTCTCTGCAATCTCCTTTCTTGATCAGTGTGGATAACACCCCGCTCCTGCCTGTCACTCAGCCCATAACGTGGGCATCGGCTTCAGCTTGGGCCTCTCTCTAGGTTCTCACATGCAGCCTACGATTAATGCTTGCAGATTCTTTTGGCATACCATCTGTAAAATATGGCATTTTCTATCCATCCACATAGATAAAGCTCTCATCCAGGCTCTCATCATCTTGTGTCTCAATTATTGCAACAACCATGTGTCTGGACTTGAGAGGAGCAGTTTTGCTCTGTTCATATCTATTGAGAATGCTGCCACAGAGATAATTTTTCCTAGCCTGTGGCTTTGACGGTTTACTTTTCTTTATTTCCCAAACATAAGCTCTTTGTGTTCACTTTCAAGGCCTTTATGGTCTATCCTCACTCTCCCTTTTATCTCTCATTCACTATCAAGATGTTGATTCCTGCCTCCAATCAGCCCATGATGCCAGCCTCTATCGCTTACTTGTTACATTTTCAAACAACCGCAAGCTTTTTTCCATGCTGCCCGTCACACTTGGGAGTAGCTCCCCAAAAATATGGGCAGAGCTTCCTCTTTACTTCTCTTCAAAAGACTTATTAAAACTCTTCTTTGCTGTGGTGCCTACAAAAAAATTGAACATTTTTTGAGCAGCTGGTGTACTGAGACCACAGCTTATTGTTCTGACTAATATTTACTCAGTATTTCCTTCTACTACCCCGGTCCATTGGTAACTATCTGCTGCCCCTTGTTTTATACTAAGATTGTAAACTCTTTGGGGCAGGGGCTGTGTTTATGGTCTGTGTTTGTATACCCTCTTGCACAATGGCTGCCTCTTGGGCCATGATTATGGCTTCTAGGTACTGTGGTAATAATACAAATAAACAATAGTTATATTTACACATTGTCTCCTTAATTAATTTACAAGGTATTTCTGTTGACCATAATTCAGTTGTATTTCTGTTCTTTCTCACGAGTATGATGCTACACATGTGGGATATTTATTCGAAATACATTAATGGCTTTACGTAGTTGTTTTGTTTTGTTAATATCACCCCCCTCCATGATTTCTGTAAAACATAAGTACATGTAGTTTATGAAAAAAACCATTTAAAATAATTGCACTCTATCATTCATTTGTCACATCATACTTGAAAGAATGCAGACTAGCTTTTTGATGTTAACAGCTCAAATTATGCAAACTGTAAACATTTTATATGTGAGATTCATGCTTATCTCAGATAGCCAAGCTCATGTATACTTGAAATCAGAATAAAAATATAAGATTGTCTACTTTACATTTTTATTTTATTTCTCTTCAGTGATGAATACAAGTTAGAATGCTTTCTAACAACTTCAAAATATTAAAGTGCCCAGGGACAGGACAGGGATGATGTTTTGAAGTCAATAAATATTTCAGCTTCGCATTTCAGCCTTTCTTCTTCATTCCTTTGATCTGGCTTTGGTTTAGTTATCATTCCGCTTGAATGACTTCACACTGTCTGTCTTCCTCTCCACACCAAAAAGAAGTGGTTCTGCATATATTCCACATGTTTGAGCTTTGTCACTGTAAAAGATAGTCATAGTTTCCTCATTGTTTGCTGGTAATAACTGCCTCTAAAATAAGAGATTTGACCCCATCGAAGACAAAAGCTTTTTAAATCCAATGTATAATTTATATAAAAGCTATTATTTCATTTTCACAGTTTAATAAATGAAATAAAGCATGAGAAGTAAAATTGTTTTTTGTATTTTGGAAAAGTCTTCATAAAATGATTTTTTTACAATAAACAGTACAGAATGTTAACTTGCTGAATTCTAAAGGCATATGTTATTCTAAATATTTATAACTTTATGAAGCTGAAAAGACTACATTTCTAAAGGTTGAATTGAAGAGAAGCTGGTCTATAAAGTTGTCATCATTAAAAGATTATTTTCCAATAGCTACTCCACCCCTATAATCTGAAATGTTGGTTGGTCCTTGATCCTGCAAATGGATACATGTTGGCGAATTCCTGCACTTACAAGGACCTCCATTAGTATTAGTAGGATTCCATGTGGGAAAGGGCCTTCCCATGCTAATCAGATTGCAGGATTAGGGCCTCACTTTCTATTTTATATTTAGGAAAAATGTTATAAAATCTTAGCTAACAGTGGTAAAGAGTGATGCATGTGAATCTTCTAATGGTTATTTTGTGCATGTCATTTTAGAAAATAAAATATTTACAGCATTTCATCAAGTACCAGAGATGTGTGTAGGTGGAAAAACTTAAGACTGAGATTGATTTCCCTTTATTGAAGTTCCAATATACAAATCATGAAAAAAAAATCAATATTTAATTTACAAAATAGAACAGTGCGTTACATAGAAAGCAAAAAGGCATGATTTTAGCAATCTTACTGGCACCTATTCAATACAGAATATAACTACAAGTTAACTTGGGCTGTAGATATGGCTTTTAGGTGTGTGTAATTTCGCTGCTGCTTTAGAAACTCAAATATAAGGGAGCGATTTATTTAGGTCTGATTCTTGGTAACACAGGAACTATCGATTAGCAACATAAGCCTTGATGGACTTGATTCTTCACCTGAACAGTACCCTAATAAAATTTTGACAAAACAACTAAATTAGCAAGGATTAAGTTGTATAGCAAAATCCTTTTCATCTGCAGGACCTCTGAGAGATTATTCTCACTACCTTTGGGTACCTACAGCAAATACATTTTAAGTCTGGTCATAGTCACTTATTTGGAAGACCTTTGTGAGATGAAATTTTGGTGGTCTCAGTGTGTCTCTGTCTTGGAAGACTTTTTTCAGTCCTATTCACTTTCTTGATAATATAAACAAGAATTAGTCATGACATTTGGCATGTGAAAAGTAATGTGCTACTGTAAAATTGCAGTTATTTGGCTGCATTTTAGGAGATGTATGTTGGTTTGTCTGCGCAGCATTTGTAAATCACTTGGAAACAGCATGATAGAACCTGTTGCATTTTCACACTGCTTACTTTTCTTTTATATATTGATGAGTAACTCTGCTACATATTGGGTATCTAGGTACTGTATAGTATTTTGAAAAGAAAATGAGCGTCTTGCTTCAAGGAAAGACACTTCAAGAGACTAATAAAGAAAACATTAAAATATGAAATTGAAATGTTTTCAGAAGGTATAATGTTGTTCAATTTCACCTTGCATGTAGGAGAGAATTAAAAAAAATACAAGCCCAAATTAAGTTTGGTTACACCACTATAAATTCATAGTGATTTCACTGACTTTCATTGAGTTACTGTAGATTTACGTCAGTTACTGTAGATTGACATCAGTGTCCCACAGAACTAAATAGCATTGTGTTAAACAGTAAATCATTTGTAGAATGCAGTTCAAATGAGACATTGTGTAAAATAAAATTGGATACCATAGAACACACTTTTCAATGTCACTTAGTTTAAGGGCTCTCAACTTGTTGTAATATCATAAAAAGGAGTGACGTGATTGTTACCAAAGAAGCCAGTCTTATGTGGATTTTGCTATTGGATTAAAATGACAGTCGTGGTATGGTATTATAGTACTTCAGTAACAATATTTTGCACTTCTGTGATCTATTTCATCTGAAGATCTCAATGAATTTATGAAAATATACAACTATTGAGATTAAGATTTATCTACTATATATTTGAGAGAGTTTGTGTGTCTGTTCAAGAAATCCTCCTAAACAATAAGAGCTAGGGTCACCACATTGGGTATATAGTTTCCTCTTATAACTTAAAGCAAGGGAAGGATTTGTCTCAGGAAAATGGGAAGTGCTTAGAATGGGATTGCTTCTTATAAAACCATACATAAAAGAGACAGACTCACTAGGCAGGTGCAAGGGGCTGCCTCCCCATCTCGGACTGCCCCAGCCCTGAGCCTCCCATTCCCCAGGTGTCCTTTAGGGGAGGGCAGGAGCTGCTGAATCTTCTCTCTCCCGCCCTGTTCGTATAGGAACGTTGCAGGCTGTAGCTCTGAGAATTAGCTCAATTGTCCAACAGTGCAACCCTAGGGTTGTCTTGCCTGTTGTCCTTCTTGTCAGCTGTCTCGAGCCTCTGGATGTGCATGACTCACTGAACCATGGCGTCCTCTTTGGGGCATGGTCCTCTAGCTATGCTCCAACTCCCATCTCTCCGCTTCTTCAGGAACCAGCAATCCTCATTCCAGCCCCATGTTGCAGTGGTGGATTGCAGCGCATAATCTAGTCCCTTTCTCAGGGACAAACTTCAGTCCTTTTATGGCCACAGTGGGGAGGAGATCCATGTCTCTCCCCATTACTCTGGGCCCCAGCTCAGAAACTCTTAAATGACAGCCATCTACTGCCCTCCTCCACTCCCCACCTTCCCTGAGCCATTTCCCCATAGTCATTGCATCCTCTTGGTCATTTGTATCTGGGGCCCAGTCTGGCTGCTATCAGGATCAAGCTCCCTCTGGCTCCTTTAACTTTGCCCAGGGCTGTTCTGTTTTTGATGCTCGCCAAGGCAGCCAGTCTTTCTCCCGTGCCCCTTGGGGAGACTGAGTTCCTCTGCTGAGCAGCCCCTTATATTTGGACTGCCTCAGCAAGCCCTTTCCTGATTTGTCAGCTCTAGGAGCCCTTTCCTAATTGACCAGGGTCTGTGCAGGTTCCTTCTGGCCTACTTTAACCCCTGCTACTCCAAAGAAGAGCTGCCATCCCACTAAACACAAGAGATTTACAGTTTAGGATTACGAACCAGCAGACTCTTCTGGGTCACTTCAGCAGTTGCTACTGTCCAGCAGCCTGGCTCTGAAGGCAGCAGCACTGAAGTAAGGGTGCCATGATGTGCATTACCACCCTTGCTTCTGGTGGGGTGCTGCCCAGCTGCTGCTCTCTGGCGGCCCAGCTCTGAAAGCAGTGCAGAAGTAATGGTGGCAATACCACGACCTCTGTAAAATAAGCTTATGACACTCCCTACAACTCCTTTTTGGGTCAGGACTCCCAGCTTGAGAAACATTGGTTTTCCCCATGACATTCCCCATGGGCTTAAACTGCAGCAAGGGAGGTTTAGGTTGGACATTAGGAAAAGCTTCCTAAGTGTCAGCGTGGTTAAACACTGGAATAAGTTGCCTAGGGAGGTTGTGGAATCTCCATCTCTGGAGAGATTTAAGAGCAGGTTAGACAGACATCTATCAGGGATGGTCTAGATGGTACTGGGTCCTACCATGAGGACTGGACTCGATGACTTCTCAAGGTCCCTTCCAGTTCTAGTTTTCTATGATCTGTATAGTATAGATTAAAAACATACACAAGGTCAGATTTCACAGTCTGTGATGCATTTTCCATGGCTATAAATTTGGTAGGACTCTGCTCATTACCCATTTTCATATTTAACTAGTTTAAACTAGATTCAATACCTTAAGAAATGTTCCTGAGAATGTTAATGATCACAAATACATTAGTGTTGTCACTCGTTCCAAAAACTGATACCCTTTAAGTAAACTGGCAAATAACCAGTTCATCATTTTACTGTATGAAACAAGTGTCTCAGAATGCAAGCTAATATTTTAAAATAAAATAAAAATCAGCATGCCTACAATGTCTTGCATTCGATAGCACTTTTCACTTTAAAAGATCCCAAGATCCTTTTAAAGTTTTAACTGTGTATATGGAATTATATTCTGCAGGGAATATAAAGGCATTGGCTTAACAATGTACAGCAAGGTACTTTCAGACAGAAGGAGAGCAAGAATACATTTTCAGATATTTCACTCGAGTCTCACCACTCAAGTTAGAAGTTGAATAGAAAATAACTAGCGTGTATAGAATACTTATCTCCTAAGTTGCTCCTAAGCAGCTGTGCAGCTTCCCATTAAGCCATGTACCGGGGCTCAGGGCTCCAGCAAGAAAGTGGGAGCCCTTGTCCATCGGCTCCAGCATGGAGGCACCCAAGTAAACCCCTGCCCCATCTTGAGACCCCCCCCCCCAGCTCTGAGCACCTTTCCGCACCACATAGCCCTCATCTCTGGCCCCACCCCAAAGCCTGTACCCCCAGCCAAGATTCTGTACCCACTCCTGTATCCTAGCCCAGAGCCAGTCCCCAAACCTAGAGCACCCTTCTGCATCCTATTGTCTGGCCGCTCCCAAGGTGGGTGGAGGGGGTGCAGGACTTGAATGCACCATCCTGCACTCACCAGGTAAATGTCCTAACCCCTAAATGATTTCAGAACCCAGGCCACCTCCCTATCTTCCGCTGGGTCCCTGATCCTGCTTTCTGAATGCGAGAGCCAGGTCCATCCAACCCTACCGTAGAGCCCACATCCCCAGCTGGAGCCCTCCACTCCTTCACCCAAACCCTCTACCCTAGCCCTGCCCACCCCCATGCTCAGAACTTCTTGGTCCCACTCCTGCCACGAGTTTTCTTTGTGCACCAAATGAAGGTGATGTGTCGCACATCACTTCCACGTTGGTGCACATCAGAAAATTCATTCTGCTTGGAGGTGGAAAAAAATTAGAGTGAACCCCGCTTGTCTCCCCAGGCAGCAAGCATGTAGTAAGCAGTGGGTGGACTTGTGTTTGGTAATGTCATATGTTTAAATATTTTCTAACATAAATACCAGAGTTGATAATGTCCCACAGTAAGGGTATGTCTACACTACAGTGTTATTTCGAAATATCTTATTTCGAAATAACGCGTCTACACCCAAAATGCATTTCAAAATAGCATTTTGCAATTTCGAAATAGCACCTCCACACTGAGTGGACTCTGAATCGCATTTAAGGCTGGCTGGAACCAGTTCCAGCAGGGCACCAGGTCAGGACTTACTGTGTGGGCTGCTGCCTGAGGCTATCTGAGGTCTGTGCTTAAAGGGATCCCCCCGGACAGCTGGTTCTCAGGTTTCCCTGCTTGCTTGTCTACCTCGATGAGGGACAGCAAAGCAGTTTGTCTCTGCGTCCTCTGGTTGCCCTCACTCGGGACACCACAGCACTCTGCAGCATGGAGCCAGAGCTGCCCCAGGGCACTCTGGTGCTTCTCTTGGACACGTTGCTGTGAGCCTGGCTGCACTTCCTGCAGGCTGCCATCTGGGAGGTCCATCGGGGGGCTGTCAGTATCCAGGAGGCCCTGCGGGAGAGCTTCCATCCTGAGGAGCACTAAGAGCCTCCCTGGTCTGCCCCACTGGGGGCTTGTACCTCATTCCTCCCTCACGTCCTTCCACTTACCCCTCCCTAACCCCCCTTCCTGATGTCAGATAAAATACACGTATTTTCATGAACACAAACTCTCTTTATTTAACAAAACTGGGGGGGAGGGAATGAAACTCTGGTGAGACTGGGGAAAAGGAGGCTGGAGAGGGGAGAAAAGAGGGTGGGAGAGGGGAGGGGGAAACCTGGGAAGAGGGAGCTGGAAGGGAGAAGCAAGGGGAAGGGGAAACTCAGGGCTCAGGGTTGGGGGTCTCGCCGGACCAACTTGATTGTCATGCAAACCTGCTCCTGGGTTCGCATGTGGCCTTTGGTGGCCAGGCTGGCAGCTATCCTGCCATAGATGGCCATGTTCCTCCATCTAGTGCGGAGATCATGGACGTTGAGGGCATCCCCCCCAAACCTGAATAAGGTCCACGATCTCCGCCCTGGACCAGGAAGGCGCCCGCCTTCTCTGGGCCCTGGCAGGCTCCTGGGAGCTGGCAGGCTGCTCCTGGGGAGCGGTGGAGGGCTGGCTGCCAGTGGCTTGCTGGCTCATGTTTTGGGGCCACTGGGTCAGGGGCAGTAACTGCTGGCTCTGGGCTGGCAGGCTTGGAGCTGGCACAGGTACTGTGGCCAGTCAGCCCCTTTAAGGGCTCCAGGGAGGAGAGGAGGGAGAGAAGTGTTCTTGTTTGAGGCTGTAGTGGCCACCAGGACACCCTGGGAAGTCTGGAGGCCCCCTATTTCAAAATAAGTGTCTACACAGCACTTATTTTGAAATAGCTATTTCGAATTTGGCGTTATTCCTTGTGGAATGAGGTTTACCAAATTTGAAATAAGCGCTCCGCTATTTCGAATTAATTTCGAAATAGTGGTTTAGACGCTAGGAAAGTTATTTCAAAATAAGGGCTTTTATTTCGAAATAACTTAGCTGTGTAGACATACCCTAAGTCTTGTAACTTCTTCCTTTTGAAAAAAGGGCAGATTAAATTTAAGAATGACACAGCAGAGAGTATGTATTTAGGAGAACGGTTTCCACATGCATTTTATTGCTCTCTGAGATCATAAATGATATTCTGAGTAGGAATGTAAGCCACTAGTCAATTACCCAATAAGCCTAGGCTTATTGGGTAGTTGAGTCTCTACTTGACTAGTTGCTTTCCCTCCCGCCTTGTTGCCTCTGTATCAGGAGCAGGAGCCGGTGCTGTGGGGAGCTGGCTTAAAAGCAGGTTCCCCCCAGCACCGTCTCCGAGGGGGGCACGGGAGGCAGAGGTGCAGTGGGGGAAATGGCACGAACAGGGACCGACGCAGTCCCCATTTGCACGGGTTCTCTGCTTCACCTCTGCCTTTGAAATGTACTAGACTGGCAGGCGGAAATTCCATCAACTACTCAATTAGTGGATGCATCAAAATTTAACATCCCTAATTCTAAGAATTCAGGTATGATTTAGGACTTCAGTGGCTGCATTTGTATATTTGTAATTAAGTGTAAATCTCCATATTCAATGCCTGAGTAGCCTATTGAGGCTTGCAAAGGAGACTTGAGTTTTACTGGATAGCATTCTTTCCTGCAACAGTAACTTATGAAATTAAGGAGTAAGTTCTTGAGAATAGATATTATGCTCTTTTAGTTATTTTATTTTTATTTCAGTTGTTTTTTTCTTTGTAGTTTTCTGAATAGCTAAAATATCTTTCTATTTTTACAAACAGAAGAAACTAGATGCAATTAAATTTAAAGCTCTTTCTAAAGCTGTACTTTTCATAAATCCCTAATCATGCATGCCCTGGTACCTGACAGGGCTCATGAAGATTTTTTCCATTGTCAAGGAAGCATTTTCCAGCTCTTTTTAAAAGAGAGGGAGAGACTGACTGGAAGTCAGGATATTTTGGTTCTTTTTAACAAATTGTCCGTTTGGTATTGGGCAAGTTATTTAACCTTTGTGCTTATTCATTTTCCCTATTTGTAAAATGTGGATAATACTATATATTTCAGAGAATAGTTGCGACGTTTATTGGACATATTTAAATGATTGCACTCAGTCCTTCAGAATTACATCAGAAAAAAAATCAAAATTCTTACTTAATTCAGTTCTCACTATTCTCCCACAGAGGGCCACAGTCACCTTAATTTTGACCTCTTTCCCTACATTCACTGTCAGGATACATAGAATCCTAGGACTGGAAGGAACCTCAAGAGATCATCGCGTCCAGCTCCTTGCACTCATGGCAAGACTAAGCCCCATCTAGGGCTCTGTCCTATTTTTATCTCAACCTCAAAGCGTATATCTTTTTAATATATAAGGTAACACCTCTTCCCTTTTTTCCCTGCCTGTATTTCTAGAGCAAGCTGTACCCTTCTGTACTCATATTCCAGTCATGTGTATTACCCTATCAAGTCTATAAAATGCCAACTATGTCATAGTTGTGTTTATATACTAGAATTTTGAATTCTTCCTTCTTAATCCCCATACTTCTCGCATTAGTATACAGACAACTAAGATACTAATTTGATTTGCCCCCCTGTTATGTCTTGTCCCCCCTTTATTCGTGCTATTACAGCTCATGCTTTCCCTCTCCTCCCACCCCCAAATTCTCACTCATCTCCCAGGTCTCCATGTTTTTGACTTAAAGCCCTCCTCACTAGGTTTTGACTCCATGGTTTAAAGCCCTCTTCATTAGGTAGACAATCTGTATCCAAATACTCTCTTCACTCTCCTTGATATGTGGATCCCATTTCTGCTTAGCAGTCCTTCCTGGAATAGAATCCCGTGGTCAAGGAAGCCAGAGCCTTTCTGGAGACATCAGCTTTTAGCCAGGCATTCTCCTCCAGGATGCATCTTTCTCTACCCGGCCCCCTATCTTTGACCCGAAGGTTCAAAGAGAGTATCACCTGCATTCCAAACTCTTTCATCCATGCTCCCTGAGCCCTGTAGTCACTTCTGATCTGCTCAGGTTCATACCTTGCAGTATCATTAGTGCCCGCATGGATGAATAACATGGGGTAATAGTCAGAGGGCTGGATAATCCTCAGCAGTCCCTCCATATTGTCTTGGATACGGGCCCCTGGCAGGCAGCATGTCTCCCAGAATGTCATGTTGGGGTGACAGATATGTGCCTCCATCCCCCTTACAAGAGAGTTTCCAGCCACCAGTACTACCCTATGTTTCCTCTTGGCAGTGGTGGCTGCAGACCTCTCAGCTTTTGGGGTATGTGACTTTTCCTCCTGTGGCTTAGGGGATGACTCCTCATCTCTCATTGCCAGGGCAGTGTAATGGTCCTCCAGCACCATGGTGGGTGGATTGGGACCATGGGTGGAGCACTGCTTACTGCCTGTGTCCTCCCTGTGACAGGGAGTTAGAGTTGTCTAGAGTTATTCGCTTTGTTTGCATACATCATTATTTAAATAGGAGTAGAAATCTGTGTGTCACACTGGTGTAATTTGTGAAGTCAAGTGTTTTTTTGTTTGTTTGTTTGTTTTTTTTAAAGGCTGAGGGCTTAAAAATTGCAATGTAACAATGATGAATGAACCTGTTGAAATTCTAAGCAAAAAGGAGCATCAACCATGCTTTTAGCAATTTGTTGCTTCTCAATGAATCAACATTCTAGGCTTCAGAGTGCTGTTGGGAGTTTATAGGGAATGTTGGATGTGGCTTGTGTGGGTCATTGTATTGAGTTGCGTATGGGTCATGTTGTGCAGTGAGAATTGTGTAGATTTGAGTGGGAGGTAAATAAGAGGTGTTTGCTGTGGTGAGGGGCATAGGTGTTTAGGATTATTGTGTATACTTTTTTAGTGTTGTAATGATTTGTGTCTGGGAAATTGTGTTTGCGGATTTGTATTGATTTGTGAGCATGGTAATTGGCAAAGTAATCCACCCATTTGTGCAGTTTCCCTTACACATCCAATTAAATTATTATATGCCAATAAACTGTAGAATAAGCAGGGCTCGACAAATCATGTAATCTACTCGCGCATGGCGAGTAGATTACAAGCCGGCACAGCCGGCGCCGTGCGATCTGCACATGTGCAGCGCGATCTGCGCATGCGTAGCTCGCAGAACCGCGCGGCTGGCGAGCAGGGCTCGCTGCCACTTGGCGAGCCCTGAGAATAAGGATAGAAAAAAATCTCGCCAAGACACTTCTTCTAGTTGATGGGCCTACCTCTGCACCTCTCTTGAGTAGAAACCAGCAGTTCACTTCAGTTTTAACCTGTATCCACAGGCTACAGAGCCTCTAGTTCTTCTTCGAGTGATTGCTCATGTGCATTCCAGTTAGGTATGTGCATGCAGCGTGCACGCACCGTCAGAAGTTTTTCCCTCAGCAGTACCCTAGAGCCAGCAGGGGAGCCCCCTGGAGTGGCGCCGGTATACCGGCCCGTATATACCCCTGCTGGCCCCCTCACCCACTCAATTCCTTCTTACCCTCGTTGGAACAACCCTCAGTTCTTTACAGTGATCATTGTCTTCAGCATTGTTCTTCTCATTCTTTCAATTAGTCTCCAGCTAAGGAGCTGCAAATTAAGTTAAAGACTCTTTTGTTATTTTCTTGCCCAGTCCGCAAGGCTTTAAGCCCTGCAAAAAGTGTCACAGGCTTATGCCCTGTGGCAATTCCCATTCATCCGGTTTAAAGTGTCTGGGGGAGGCTCACCGCACAGAAGCCAGCAAGATCTGTAAGGCCTTCAAATCCCGTACTAAGCGTGAGAGGGAATCACGCCTCAAAATCCTGCTAATGGAGGCGGCTCTCAGGCCGGCACCAGTGTCGGACCCGGCACCGGCCTCTCAAAGCGCACCAGCATCAGTGCAGGACAGTTCTTCACACTGCACCTCTCCGGCACCGCAGAGGCTCCGGCACCTCAGAAAAAGAGGAGACCTAACAGGGGCCGGTCCCTGTCCAGACATGTGCGCTCTGTGTGCCCTCCAGTGGGGCATGCGGCCGCCGACAAGTCCGGAGCCCGGACCTTCCAGGTTGGGCGGCCTTTTGTCCCAGTGCAGGGAGATCAGTCCCGTGGAGGACTTCCCTGAGCCCTCCAAGCCGGAGGCCTTAGAGGCAGCGAGGGTCCTCATTGACTCCTCTCCCTCTCCTCCTCCCACCCCGATGCCCCCCAGGCAGCACGGGGAGAATTGGCACCGGCCCCCTTCCAGGACATCTGAAGGTCAGGTGCAGGAGGTTGGAGGCCACCGCCCACCCCTACCGACCCCGGCGGCACCGCACGTGGCATCTGCCACCGAGACGCCCTTACTGTCGCTGCCACCCCAGGACACGGCACTGGACTTGGCGCGGCACCACCATTCGGCACCACTACCTCTGCGCAGGACACCCGCACTGCCATGCCACCACCTCTGCCTCAGTGCTGCGGCAAGCTGGAATCCATGGCCAGACATGTAAAAGCTTTGTCGGCACCCGCGTCAGCTCCACCTTGGTCCGCTTTGGAGTATTCGTCTGACTCCAAGGCAGAATCCACCTGGTCCTCAAGGGGTTCCCTGTCCCATTCGCGGCGCTGCTTCCGCTCTTGGCACCGTTCCTGGCACCGCAGCCTTCCTCACCTATTCCAACAACAGTGGGCATAGCCAGTTCTGGTGCCGATGTTGCAGCAAACATAGCCCCCACAACCTCCGGGCTAGTGGCCGTTCTGGACACCCTGTGCGTACCACCAAAGTCAGGGTGTAGATCCACCCAGGCCGGGTTCTGTCTCCTCAGGTCCATGAGCTCCTCCTTCGGTGACACCTCTGGCCAGGTCCCCTACTTCGGGCCAGTCGCTACCTCCTGATCAGTTGTCTCTAGGCTCTGGGGGGAGTGTGGCTCCGGTGAGCCAACCTCACCCATCCTCGTCCTTGGGTTCCTCGCGAGATCCACCGCACATGGACGCCCCTGTAGGAGAGGTCCAGAAGGGGTCATCGTCCTCTTCTCCGGACGAGGCCTTAGGCGATTCCCACCACCCATGCCCTCCGTGGATGTTAGGGCCCACCAGGACCTTTTCCACTGCCTGGCCCGAAGTCTGGGGGTCCAGGCCGAGAAGGTGTCCAAAGATTCGGACCCTATGGTAGACATCCTACATTCCGATGCTTCCTCCAGAGTGGCTCTTCCAGTTAATAAAACTGTAGCCAAAATTTCTAAGGCCTTGTGGCAAACCCCTGCATCTATCCCCCCAACTGATAAGCGAGCCGAAAGGAGGTACTTTGTTCTCCAAGAGGGCAACAAGCACCTGTTTTCTCATTCTCCCCCAGGCTCCCGGTGGTACAAGCCATCAACCACAGGGAAAGACAAGGCCAACCTGCTCCCACCCCTAAGAACAGGGAGGCCAAAAAGGCTGACCTGCTAGGCAGGAAAGTCTATGCATCCGGGGGTATCCAGTACCGCATTGCCAATCAGCAGGTCCTCTTGTCGCACTATGCCTGTAACACCTGGGCATCCATGGACAAGTTCAGGGACCTGCTCCCCAGGGACTCCCGTTCGGAGTTTAAGGCTCTCCATGAGGCGGGGAGAGCGATCTCCAGAGCAGCACTCCAGGCAGCTCTCGACGTGGAGGATGCCACTGCCTGGGTGATGGCCACAGGTGTGGTCCTACACCATAGGTCCTGGGTCCAGGGTTCTGGGGTTCCCCCTGAGCTCCAAAACACCATCCAAGACCTCGCGTTTGAGGGCCCTTCGCTCTTCTCTGAGCATACCGATCAGAGGCTCCATGGCCTCAAGGATACCTGGGCTACCCTAAAATCCTTGGGCATGCACACTCCTTTTACCCAGAGGTGCACTTTCGCAAATAGGAATGTTCCTAGAGCGCCCGCTCAGGCCCTACGTCCTGACTTCTCCCGTCGTAGGAGCAGGAATGGTAATGGCAGGAACAACAGGCGCCGACCACGCCCAGCTCCAGGCAACAACCAGGGTCCCCCCACCAAACCCTTGGGCTCCCATCAGGGGTTTTGACGGGACCCCCGAGGGCATTTTACCAGTCTCCCTGCTAACTTTCTGGGACTGTTTATCCCACTTCCTCCAAGTGGCAGTCTGTTACATTGGACCGATGGGTGCTGGAGATAGTGGAAAGGGGTTACGTAATCCCTTTCCACTCGCCCTCTCCTTCCCAACTGCCTACCCCGTCCCTTTTCAGGGACCCCTCTCACGAGCCTCTGCTTCAAGAGGAGGTCCAACATCTCCTTACGATAGGGGCGGTAGAGCTCATTCCTCCCGAGTTTCAGGGCAGGGGGTTCTATTCCCGCTACTTTCTGGTCCCAGAGGCCAAAGGGGGCCTCCGTCCCATTCTAGGCCTCAGAACCCTCAATTCCTTCATCGCCAAAGCAAAATTCAAAATGGTGACGCTGGCGTCCATAACGCCCTCGTTAGCCCCCGGAGACTGGTACGCTGCCCTTGACTTAAAAGATGCTATTTTCATATCTCAATCTTCTCCCACTGCCGGAGGTTCCTTCGTTTTACTGTGGGCCTGGACCACTATCAATTCACAGCCCTCCCCTTTGGCATCTCGATGGCCCCTCGAGTCTTCACCAAATGCATGGCAGTGGTGGCTGCCGCCCTCAGGAAAAGGGGCGTTCAGGTGTTTCCCTACCTCGACGACAGGCTCCTGAGGGGGGTCTCCGAGTCGCAGGTGAGAGCCACATTGCCATAGCCCGTGGGCTCTTCAAAGACTTAGGTCTTCTTCTAAACCTGGACAAATCAACCCTAACTGCCACCACGATAATAGAGTTTATGGGTGCCACTCTGGATTCTTCGTCGCAAGAGCCTCTCTACCCAGCTCCAGGTTCCTCACAATAGAGACGGCAGTCAGGGCGCTCCAGAACTTTCCAGTGACTACCACCCGGACCTGCATGCGTCTCCTGGGCCTCATGGCTGCCTGCACTTATATAGTGCGCACGCCAGACTGCGTATGCGCCCGTTACAGATGTGGCTATCACGAGTCCGCAACCTGGTCGTCCGCTCATGGGACAGGGTGGTGACGGTTCCCCCCCATCCTCTTTGCGTTGGACTGGTGGATCCACCAGGCAGTGGTCTGCGCAGGGGTTCCATTCTCCAGACCACTGCCCTCCATCTGCCTTGTCACAGACTCTTCAGACACCGGCTGGAGAGCCCACCTGGGGGACCTGCACACACAAGGTATGTGGCCTGCAGACGAGATCTCCCTTCATATCAACATCAGGGAGCTTTGGGCAGTCCAACTAGCCTGTGCAGTTTTCCTTCCCCACCTCAAGGGCAAGTTTGTCCTTATTCTGTCAGACAACACAACAGCGGTGGCATATATAAACAAGCAGGGCGGGGCATGTTCCCCTCGCCTGTGCTCGGAGGCGATCCGCCTTTGGGACCTCTGCATCGGGGCGGGTATCCACCTGATGGCCTCGTACCTCCCGGGCTCCCAAAATGTCCTTGCGCACAGGCTGAGCAGGTCCTTTGCGGGTCACGAATGGTCCCTAAGGTGGGATGTGGCCCACTCTATTTTCAGTGCGTGGAGGTTTTCCCAACTAGACCTGTTTGCCACAGAGCACAATAAGAAGTGCCCAAGATTCTGCTCCCTCATGGGACGGGGGAGGGGTTCCCTAGGAGACGCTCTCCTTTTCCGATGAGCGGAGGGCCTACTGTTTGCCTTCCCGCCATTCCCACTCATTCACAGGGTCCTCCTGAGAGTGCGGGAGTTCAGGGCATCCCTGATACTAATCGCACCTGCATGGCCCAGACAGCACTGGTTCTCCACCCTCCTCAGCTTGTATTGCGAGAGACCCATGGCCCTCCCGCTGGTCCCGGACCTGATATCTCAGGACTCAGGCAGGCTCCACCACCCGGATCTGCAGTCGCTGCACTTGACAGCGTGGATACTCCGTGGCTGACGGTGGAGGAGCTTCAGTGCTTAGAGCGGGTTCAGGAAGTCCTGCTGGGTAGCAGGAAACCCTCCACTAGGGCCACGTATCTCGCCAAATGGAAGCGGTTCTACATGTGGGCTTCTCAGAAGGGGGTGCACCCAAGGTGGGCTATGGTCCCCCTGATCCTGGATTACCTATTGGACCTCAGGCTCCAGGGCCTCTCTTTCTCCTCCATTAAGGGTCATTTGGCGGCCATCTCAGCCTTCCAGCCGGCGGAAGGGGCGAAAACCTTGTTCGCCAACCCTATGGTCAACAGGTTTTTGAAAGGCATGGACAGGCTCTACCCACATGTCTGCCAACCCATTCCCCAGTGGGACCTAAACCTGGTCCTTTCTAAGCTCATGGGGCCCCCGTTTGAGCCGTTAGCGACATGTTCCCTCCTGTACCTATCATATAAGGTGTCCCTCTTGGTAGTGCTTACGTCTGCCAGGCGGGTATCTGAACTCAGGGCGCTCACCTCGGATCCCCCCTACATGGTGTTTTTCAAAGATAAGGTCAGGCTCCACCCACACCCAGCTTTTTTGCCCAAGGTGGTGTCTGCCTTTCATACCTCCTAAGATATCTTCTTGCCAGTGTTTTACCCTAAGCCACATGCGTCTGGGAAAGAACAGGCTTTACACACTTTAGACGTGCGTAGGGCATTAGCCTTTTATTTAGACAAGACAAAATCATTCCGAAAATCGCCACAACTTTTTGTGGCCATTGCGGAACGGGTGAGGGGTCAGCCCATGTCCTCTCAGCGGATCTCCTGGATTACCACGTGCATCAAGGAGTGTTATGCCCTGGAGGGGGGCGCCAAACCCTCCCCTTAGAGCACACTTCACGAGGGCTGTGGCCGCCTCCACCGCTTTCGTGGCACAGGTTCCTATCCTGGACATCTGCAGAGCCGCCACGTGGTCCTCAGTCCATACCTTTGCCAGTCACTATGCGCTAACGCATCAAGCCAGAGAGGACGCTGCCCTTGGTAGGGCAGTTCTCCACTTCTCCATAGCTTCAGCATGGAGGCCCTCCTCCATAGGTTCTGCTTTGGAGTCATCTAATTGGAATGCACATGAGCAATTACTCGAAGAAGAAAGAACGGTTACTTACCTTGTAACTGTTCTTCGAGATGTGTTACTCATGTCCATTCCAAATCCGCACCCGCTGCCCTCTCTCCAGTAAGAAGGAACTGAGTATACCAGTGCCACTCCAGGGGGCTCCCCTGCTGGCCCTAAGGGTACTGCTGAGGGAAAAATTTCCAACGGTGCTTGCACGCTGCGCATACACACCTAATTGGAATGGACATGAGTAACACATCTCGAAGAACAACAGTTATGAGATAAGTAACCGTTCTTTTACCAACTCTGTTTACTTATGGCAGGTCCAACTTGTTTTGGCCTCTGCAATGGATTCCTCCCCAGCACCTGTTATTCAAGCTGTTAAAAGCAGGGCCAGGAAATAGCGTGTCCAGAACAAATTAGGATTTATCCATCCATAGGAACATCACAAGTAGAGAAAACAGGGTTAAACGTAAAAATAATTGATATGGCTCTAATCTCACCTATACCTAATCCTTTCCTTGTCCATTTAGGCATCTTCCACTTGCCCCAGTCACCCCTGCTAAGCTGAGGTTCAGCCTGCATCTTTGCAAACCTCCTCTCTTTCTGAGGCTTTCTCTGAATTCACAAGCTGTCTTTTCGCTACTTCAGAGTTTGCAGACTCTGGTCCATACTTGTTTGTGAGTTTCTCCAGGGAGGGTCAGAGATAATTTTCCAACCATGAACTTCCTGTATTGTCCATATGAGTGCAAGGCAGTTAGAGTTGTCTAGAATCATTAGCTTTGTTAGTGGGAATTAAGTTAAGACAGTAACCAACAAACCCACAAATAGCATAAATATTACACTCTTAGAAAGTAATACAGCTATCACCCTGGGCACATCACAGGAAAAGATAGGTAGCTTTATGTATAAATGTGTCGTGCCAACACAAATTTAGCATATGTGGACTTTGTATGTGTGTGTTAGGTGAGAGAGAAATAGGAGTCATTCTTTAAATCTACTTCACCTTACAAATGTACCTAGGCTTTATATAGAATAGATTTTAACAAGTGGGGCAGTCAGTGTTCACATAGTGTTTGCAGTCCATGTTTTTCATTATCTCATTAGACAGTTGTAAATCTACCTTCTTTCAGCACAGCCAAATTGTTCTCTGTGCAAATAACCATATTGCTCTATGATTATGATATTCTTTACCCACCAGATATACCTTTCAAAAATAACTTTGGGTGTCTTTTTTTTTTTTCCTTTTTGTCTGCTTGGCCGCTCAGAGGTGGAGTGGTGAGGGAAATTGGAGAATTCCCTCCCAAATCTGTGGCTCAAAGCCACCTACATAAAAATGGCCATCTTGGATCAGACCAAAGGTCCATCTGCCCCAGTATCCTGTCTTCAGACTGGCCAATGCCAGGTGCTTTAGAGGGAATGAACAGAACTTAATAGATGGTTGACCTAAGATGGGTAGCTGCATGAGAGAATTTATTACATACAGGTTGCTTCTTGTGAGTAACCCCAATTAAGTGCACACTATTTGTATAATTTTATTACATAACAAAGAGACCTTGTCTAAAGACTCTTAAACAAGGGTGGATAATAATTTTAGAAGGGGGGCCACTTCACAAATTTTTAAAGTGGCTCCAGGCTGCCCCAGAAGGGGTGGAGCCTTGGGCTGAAGGAGCTGGGCCAGGACACTTCTTGTGCTCCCTCACCCACAGACCGAGTGACATTGGGGTGCGGGACAGCATGAAGTCTTTGCCCCCACCCCCTCAGAGAGAACCCCCAGCTGTTCTGAATAGCTGGAGGTTCCCACTAGGCACCATGCTTCCCTGGAGACTTCATGCGCTCACCCTCGCCCCCAGGCCAATCAGAGCCTGGGGGTGTGGGAGTGCTCAAACTCTCTCGCCCCTACCCCTGACCTGCAAGGGGCGCACGGTGCCTAGAGTGAACTGCCCCAGTTCACTTGAGGTACCGAATGCCCCTGGCTGGGGAGGAGACTTAGTGCACTCCCCCGTCTCCCAGTCTCGATTGGCCTGGGGGTAGGGGAGCAGCAGGGCAGCCGCAGGCTGGATCAACTGGCTTGGTGGGCCGAATCCGGCCCAGGGAGGCTCTCTTGCCCATCCCTGCTCTTAAATATCTGCCACTAAAGCCAAATGTGTATTTGCCCAGAGCTGTTACAGCAAGAGCCTAGGCAGAGTTAAGGTGGCCATGAAACCACATAGAAACTTTAACTGAGAATTTCCTTTTGTTCTGAAGGGAGTGCTGCATTTGAACTCAAAACAAATTTTCCTCTGCTTCTTTAGCTGAACTGTTCTGCTATACCTGGATAGCAATGAAGTGTGGGACACAGCAATTGAACACTGTATTTTAGGCAGTGAACTTTCAGTACTTTAGACTGCATTGCACAACACAAAGGGGGTAGGGGTGATGAAAGATATCATTCTGTGTTGTTGATACTAGAAACAGTATTTTTTATGAAAGTAGTATACCAGAGTTCTTTTGGCTGCATTATCTTTTAGTATGTGTTGGTGAGAAACAAGGATATTGAAACAAAAAGTCATTAAGTATTTGAGATGTGTTAGAAACCAAATATATTTAACTGTAATTTTCTTATCTCTATGCATAAAAAAGTTTTTCCTGCCTGACGACAGAATGACATCATCACGCTGCTCTCACACTCTCTGGCCGTGAAAGCCCCACCTTCTATCCTCCCGAGCCAAGTATGGCTCTGTAGGGAGCCAAATATAGCTCTTCTGCATCTCCAGCTCAGCGCCCCCCTCAGCTGTGAGCCCATGGTGGCATGTCAGGGGGGAAAGGAGAAAGCCACAAGGTTCCCTGCTGGATCTAGCTTGCGGGGAAGAAACAGAGCTAGGAGTGGCTGTGAGTGCTGCCACTTCGCTCACCCTTCCCCCAGCTGCGGGACAGCAGAACAGGGATACGCTTCCTGAAGGTTTTTCCTGCTGCTCCTATGGCCAGAATCTGGTAAATGGGAGCTGTGGGAGGCAGTGCCTGAGCTACTGCACTGGAATCCACAGGTAGGGTTGCCAGGTGTCCGGTATTCTACCGGACAGTCCAGTTTTTGGGGCCTCTGTCCCGGTAAAAAAAATTAGAAAATACTGGACATGTGCAATGTCCGGTATTTTCTGGTTTTCCAGCGGGGCGCCGGACGAAGCCTGGCGGGGGCAGGGGGAGTGGCTGGGAGGCGGGGCGTGATGGGCGCTGGGAGCCTCTGGTTGCGTCTGAGGAGGAGGTGAAGCCCTGTCCCTGCTCCTGAGCGCTGGTCAAGTGTGTTGTGGAGCCGCAGCCGGACTCGCTTCCCGGGACCGTGCGCGGGACGGGCAGTGCCCTGGAATCTGCACGTGCCCGGGTCAGTCATCCCTGTGTCCCCCTCCCCCCCACCGCTGATTCACCCACACCCCTGCCAGCCCCGCTCTGTCCGACCCCTCTCCCCCCGCCAGCTCTGCTTCCTGCTGGCCGTCCCTCCCCCGATCTCCCCTGGCCAGCCCCGCTACCTCGATTTCCCCCCCCCCCCCCCCGCGAGCTCTGCTTCCCCCCTTCCTCCCGGCCAGCCCCACTCCCCTCCCGGCTGGTCCCTCTCCCCGCCCTGCCCCCGATCAAGTGTGTCTGGTATATTTTTTAGACTACCTGGTAACCCTATCCACAGGTAGGGTTGCCAGATGGTTTAACAAAAAATACCGGAAACGCCCCCCCCCCCCAAAAAAAAGAACCCGGTTAAAAATTCTGTCAAGGAAAATAAAAGGGGGAGACCAAAGTTGTTAAGCAAAAAAAAAGCCCCCCAGAACAGAATTGTCGAGCCAAAAAAAAATTAATTTTTTTTTTTTAAAAAAGGAGGCTGCCCCTTTAAGACGTCTGCCATCTTGGGCACCATTTTTAAAACCCCGCAGCTCCAATCCGGTAAGCACAGGGAAGCCGCGGGCAGGGGGGGAGGGGTGGGTACCGTTGGGGGTGCGCAGGAGCAGCTTCGTGAGCCGCACTTTTGGGGGGCAAGAGCCGCATGAGGCTTACGAGCCGTGGGTTGGCCACGGCTGGTGTTGAGGGAGGCATCACGTGGCCAGCTCCCGAGTCTCTGCTGGTCACATGGGCCAGAGCAGCGTGTGCTCTGCTCCCACCCCAGCCCGGCGCCCCCCTAGCGTGGCGTGGCGCCTGGCAAGTGCCCCCTCCTGCCCCCCTTCACTACGACTCTGCCTCATTCCTCACTCCCCTGCCCCTGCCAGATGTGGCAGGGGAAAATTGTCCCTGCCAGGCTTCCGTCCAAGGGAAACAGGAAATACCGGACATTTCCTGGTTTTTTTTTACCGGACAGAGCCCGCAAATACCGGACAGTCCGGGTGAATACCGGACACCTGGCAACCCTAGCCACAGGAAAGTAAGCAGGTGGCCCCCACCCCTCCAAGCCGAGACCCTGCATCCCCACCCCCTCACTCTGAGACCCCACACCTCCAGCCCCCTCACACACATCTTCCAACAGGACCCCACACTCCCAGCCCTCCTCATACACATGCTCCACTGAGACCATGCACCCCACCCCCTCACTCATACCGCCCCAAGCCAAGACTCCACACCCCCACCCGGCTCACTCACCGCCCTGTCGAGACCCTAAACCCCCACTCCCCTCACCCCCTCCACCAAGACCCTTCACTCCCAGCCCCCTTGGTCACCGCCTAGGCTGAGACCCCCACACGTCCACCCTGCTCACACACACCCTCCCCTGGGACCCCACACTCCTAGCTCTCCTCACACACATGCTCCACCATGTACCCCCAACCCCCTCACTCCTCCCTCCACTGAGAGCCCGCACTCCCACTCCCCTCACACCTCCACTGAGACCCTGCACTCCCAGTCCCCTTGTTCACTGCCCCGCTGAGACCCCGCACGTCCACCCTGCTCACTCACCCCCTCCACTGAGACCCCGCATCCCCAGTCCTCTCTCATCGCCCTGCTGAGACCCCATACTCCCAGCCCCCTCACTCACCGCCTCCACCAAGACTCTGCAGCCTCAGCCCCCTCACTCGCTGCCCTGCCGAGACCCCGTAACCTCAGCCTCCTCACTCACCCCCTCCACGAGACCCTGCAGCCCCCGCCCCCTCACTCATACATGCCCTGCTGAGACCCCGCACCCCCAGCTCCCTCACTCACTACCCTGCCGAGACACCACAACCTCACCTCTTTACAAACATCTTCAGCCAAGACCCTGCACCCCCAACCCCCTCATTCATCACCCTGCCAAGGCCCCGCACCTCCATTCTCCTCATAAACCCCCTCCACCGAGACCCTGCACCCCCCCAGCCCACTCTTGCACCCTTCCCCCTGGCCAGACATCTACCCCCCAGTCTGCTTCTGCCTTTTCCCCCATGGCCAGACACCCTGCCTCCAGCCTGTTGTTGCATCCTCCCCCTGCCAGACACCTACCCCAGCCTCTTCCTGCACCTTCTCATGCTCCTGCACTCTCCCCACAAGCCAGACACCTACCCCCCAGCCTGCTTCTGCTCCCTTCCCCTGGCCAGACACCCTGCCCCCAGCCTGCTCCTGTACCCTCCCCCTTGGCCACACACCCTACCCCCAGCCTGCTCCTGTACCCTCCCCCTTGGCCAGACACCCTGCCCCCAGCCTGCTCCCTCCCCCTTGGCCACACATCCTACCCCCAGCCTGCTCCTGCACCCTCCCCCTTGGCCACACACCATACTCCCAGCCTGCTCCTGCACCCTCCCCCTTGGCCACACACCATACTCCCAGCCTGCTCCTGCACCCTCTCCCTTGGCCACACACCCTACCCCCAGCCTGCTTCTGCACCCTCCCTTGTTCATCTGGAAGCCGTCAGAGAGCGGGGTGTTGGTGAGCGTAGTGAGCAGGTGGCACAGCCCCCTGCTGTACTTGTAATGAATGAACTCTTGAATATTTACTACCCATCTGAAATTCTCTTTATTCTTTGTTCTTTTGGTAGGAAAGACATTTTAATCATGAGGACAGCTGCACTGAAAAGAATAACATAGGTTCATAGAGCTGGAAGGATATTGAGAGGTCATCTAATCCAGTTCTTTATGCTGACTCAGGACCACGTGTACCTAAATCATCCCTCGTGGTTATTTGTCTAACCTGTTCTTTAAAACCTCTGAGGACAGGGATTCCACAGTCTCCCTTGGAAGCCGGTCTCAGTACTTGAATGCCCTTGTAATTAGGAATTTTTTCTTAATCCCTAACCTGAATCTTCCTTGCTTCAGTGGAACTCTACAGTGATTCCTGGACATTATAAATTGGTGGGTTTCCCCCCCCCATGTTTCCATTTTATGTTTCATTTTTCTGGGATTGTGATGCTGTTATGCTTGCTGTCAGCATGCCACTCTCAGAAACTAATAATCATGAAATGTCCATGTCATGATCCATATTATAACTAACTCATAGCTGGAGTGGCTAGAAATAACCAATGGCTAGATTGTGGCCCTGAGCAAGCAGATGTGTCCTAAGCCCTCCCCTTCCCAGGAACAGGAGGCACTGTGACTGAGGTTTGACACTTCTGACAAACAGTCCATCCTCTGCATCTTTCTATCTTCTGGGGAATAGTAATATTCATCTGATCTACACCATCGTAGATTATTACTCTGCTGCACTCGATTGGCTCCCATGACAGTGAATGGGGATGGACATTTTGTCCTCATTAAGCTGCTCCACGGATGATGCCAGTGGGTGAATAGCCTTGCCTGAACCTAGTGGACAGAATCTAAAGTCATGGTAGTCCAAAATTAGCTTCTTAATCCACACTTATTCCCTTGAACAGGCAGTCAGAATCGGATGCCAAAATTAATATAATAGTCCTTATCTGGCTTCCATAGAAGAAGCGCTCAGTTAACGCCTAGGTTAGCCAAATACATCAATTTTAAATGGAAGCATTACTTAGCACAGGGGTGGGCAAAAGGGCCTCCGTGGGCCGGATCTGGCCTGTCGATGCCCTGCTGCTGCTCTGCCCCCAGGCGAATCAGGGCCTGGTGACGGAGGAATGTCCAAAGTCAACCACTAGGGTTGACTCTAAGTGCTGCGAGCCCCTTGCAGGGCAGGGGCAGGGAGCGAGAAACTTCACGCACTTTCCCCGCCCCCATGTCCTGATTGACCTGGGGGTGTGGAGAGCACACAGTCTGCTCCCACCCTGCCAGGGGTACGCGGGTGCTTAGAGTCAACCGCCAACTGCTGCTGCTCAGCTGGCGGTTGACTCTGTGCCCCCTTGCACAGTTGGGGGAAGGGAGTGAGAGACTTCCTGTGCTCTCCCCACTCCCAGGCCCTGATTGACCTGGGGGCAAGGGCGAGAGCGCGAAGTCTCCTCCCACTGCCAGGGGCGCAGGTGCCTAGAGGGAACCGCCAGCTGTTCAAAACAGCTGTGGGTTCTCTCTGAGGGCTGGGGGCAAAGACTTTGCATGTTGCCCCCAATCCTTCCGTGGGCAGCCCAGGGCTACTTCAAAAATTTTGGAAGTGTCCCCCTCCCCCATCTAAAATTATTGCCCACCCTTGACTTAGCAGAAGGTAGACTGTGCTAATGTGTTACTTTGAAAATTCTTTTTATTTTTAAGGGAATTGAAATGGCTGGAACATGACAAATCTCTGGACTGTAAATGAAGCTCATCTGTGTTTATGTTGTCTTCACCAATATTTTTGGCATAGACAGCATGGAAAGGAAACAATTTTGCCTTACGGTGGCAAGTTTCACACTGAATTTCAGCATATACACCTTATTAATACACTGGATGTTTCAGATTCTTGTCCCCTGTGTCCATGCCGTTAGACTGCAGGAAAGCACACTTTGCTTGTCAAAGAGATTCCTTCATCTCCATTTATAGGTTTCACCAAACTTTATGAGCATTAGTCTGCTGAGAACCTTTAAGTGGGTTTCCACTGCTGCCAGAAATGTAAGACTTGGCAACGAGCTTATATATTATATAATAATGAATCTGATTGACTGCTATCATTTTTACAAGAAAACATGAAACACTGTTATGACCTACAAATTTTCAGTGTTACTGAAAAGCCCTATAAACTACAAATTATGTGTGCGCTGATAGGTGGGGGCAGGGAATACAATTAATCACCCAGGAATGTTTTCTAAGTGTTTATCTATTATATATCTTAGAGAATTTCTTATTGTCTGTTTGTTCAAAAACTCCTCCTAAACAATAAGAGCTAGGACCCATCAAATTCAGTATCCAGCTTCCTTTTGTCATAACTTAAAGCAAAGTAAGGGTTTGGTTGTGTCAGGAAAATGGGATGTGCTTAGAATGGGATTGCTTCTCATAAAACAGTATAGAGAAAAAGAATCACCAGGCAAGTGAAAGAGGCTGTCTGGGAGCTTCCCCCTACCCCAGGTCTGGGATTGTCCGAGTCCCGAGCCTCCCTCTCCCCAGCCACCATTTAGGGAGCACAGGAGGGGCTGAAGTTTCCCCTCCTCCAGTTTGTACAGGGACATTGTTGGCTGTTCCCCTTCATCAGGGGAAAGTGCACAATATGCTGCATTTCTCACTCTGTCTTGGGAGCATAGGGTACATGTGAACCTGGATCTGCACTAGCCGTGGGACATGCTCCGCTCCCTGGCTGTGTCCGCTGGAGCTGCAGCAGCCGTGGAGAGGCACTTCTCACCTGCCCCTAAGCTGATGTAGTAAGAGAGGGCTAGGGTAGTCTTTTCCTGAGGCGGCCTGCATACTGAGCCTCTCATTCTCCTTTGAGTGGTGTCCCTCTGAGTGCTCCATTCAGGTGTCGGTGTGTCCTCGCACCAGCATTCAGAGATTTTTAGCCTAGCAATACCTTCCCGTGCCGCACATGTGCAGCAGCCGTCTAGTAGTTTTCTTCTGTTAGCTGTGCGCAGGGTGCGAGTCTCCTTCAGTTCCTTTTCTACCGTTCCCAGCAGAAGATGGAGTTACGAGCAGTGCTCTCGTCACTGAGAAAAAGATAAAATAATTTAGCTAGTTGTTGATAGGTTTTCGTGTCTTCAGTGTTTAACAGTTAGTTTGTGTTTCTTTAAAAAAAATTCCTTGCCATTTTTTCCCCTTTCTCTTTTTCCTCGATCCAAGTTCTTCATCCCTCTTCATCATTATGCCAGGCTTTCCTGGCTTTAAATATGTGACTCCTGCAGAGACTCCTGCCTCAAACGAGCACGCCTCATGTATTAAGTGCCTAGGTGAAGGCCATGTGTCGCAGAAGTGCCCACATTGCCAAAGAATGACCTTCAGGGCCAGGAAGGACTGGGAGATGAGGCTTAAAAACCTACTCTGGCAAAAATCCTTTCAACTGCCAGTAGCCAAGACAGCGGCCCCCTCGGAACCAGTAACACCAAGAAAAAGGTGCAATTCATCGCCCATGTGGGACTCACGTAAGTCCTGAGTCTCTCTAACATGGTCCTTACTGGCTGTGCTATCAACATCATGTTCCATGCATTCTCTGGTGCTGTCAACATCCAGCATGGTGCATAAATGAAAGACGGCACTGATGAAAGGTTCAGAGCCAGAACCAAAAAGAAAAGGCACTGCTCCGGCACCGACCACACTGGCACCCACAAATAGGCTGCCTCGGTTGGTGCCAAAAGACACAATGGCACCATTGCAACCAGCAGAATTTTGGTGCGCAGTGGCACCCAAGCATACCTCAGCACAGTAAGCATCGAAGCAAAGACTGCATGAACCAGGGTCGCAGCACCAAGCATTACAATCGCCACTGCCTTCCTCACCCATGCCGACGAATAGAACACCTCCGCAATTGCCTTGGATTGAGGAGCTTAGTCCATACTGGTGTTCCCCTGAAAATATTTCATTCTCCCTTACGTTATCATCTCCAGGTACTAGGGATGTTAAATAATCAATTAACCTCAGGAATTCTTATCAATAAGAATTTGGTTACTCGACAATTCTATAGTCCCTGGGGGTGGGGCTGGCAGCCTCCACTCCCGAGGAGCCCTTTGCCACTCCGTGAGGTGTCAGATGGGATCTGGTCCGCGAGGGGAGCTGGTTTTTAAACTGGCTCCCCTCATGGACCAGCTTCCTGTTGCCCCGCGCTGTTACCTCTGATACAGAGACAGCAGTATGGGGTGGCAGCAGCCCCTGTCTGGGGCGGGTCTGAGGTCCCAGGCCCCAGGCCCAGCGCGAGCCAAAACTGAGCTGGGCTGCCTGCCCGCCTGGCTCCTAATGCACTTTAAATGCAGAGCCTCAGTGGAGGTCGGTCCAGGACATGGTGCAAGCCAAGACTGAGCTGGGCTGCCTGCCTGGCTCCTAATACGCTTTAAATGCCAAGCTGCAGCAGGGGTAGGTCCTGGTCCTGGCACAAGCCATGACTGATCACCACTTATCACCAGCCAGTTCAGTCAGTTCCTGGTGCTCAAGCAGACCATACCACAGACCTCAATATCCTTGGTTCAATCACCCATGGCCATATTGACCTCAACAATACCAACCTCAATGGCCACCAGGGGAACGCTGGGGCCAGTATCACTCTTGATCACCACATTGGCACTGATCTTGTCAGTGAATGTGGCTGCCTTGATGTGCACACTGGCTATAGGCCCCGTAGAGGAATATGATGACTTATCTCAGTCGGATTCAGATAGCCAGTTTCCACTACAGCAGTCCTCATCATCCTCCAATGAAGCAGCGTTTCTGTCCTCTTCATCTCTTCCTGCTGATGGTGTGAAACAATTTCAGGAATTATTCAAAAGGGTAGCATAGTCACAAGACATAGCCCTACAGGAAGTGCAAGAAAAGCAGCATAAGCTGCTAAAAATTTTTCAGTCCACCACATCCTCTAAGATGGCTTCATTTATGGGTAGTGATGTCATGGAGCCATTGGAAACCACATGGCAAACACCGGCCTCATAGACTCATAGACTTTAAGGTCAGAAGGGACCATTATGATCATCTAGTCTGACCCCCTGCACAACGCAGGCCACAGAATCTCACCCAACCCGCTTCTGGAATAATCCTCTCACCTATATCTCAGATATTGAAGTCCTCAAATGATGGTTTGAAGACCTCAAGATACAGAGAATCCTCCAGCAAGTGATCCAGGCCCCATGCTTCAGAGGAAGGCAAAAAACCTCCAGGGCCTCAGCCAATCTACCCTGGAGGAAAATTCCTTCCCGTCCCCAAATATGGCGATCAGCTGAACCCTGAGCATGTGGGCAAGACTCACCAGCCAGACACCCAGGAAAAAGTTCTCTATAGTAACTCTTATCATCCCACCATTGGCCTATTTACCACCGATAGTGAAAGGTCAGTTAGTTGCCAAGATCATGTTATCCCATTAAACCATCCCCTTCATAAACCCATCTAGCTTAATCTTGAAGCCAGATAGGTCTTTTGCCCCCACTACTTCCCTTGGAAGGCTGTTCCAGAACTTCATGCCTCTATTCCACCCACCAACCGTAGGGTCGATAGAAAATACTTTGTCCCCAGCTAAGAGGATGGAATTTCTTTTCTCTCATCCCCAGCCAAACTCATTGGTTGTAGATTCTGTTCGACACCACTACAGACAACCACAGCTCAAATCAACACCCCAGGACAAGGAGCACAAAAGACTCGATCTTTTTGGGAAAAAGGTCTATTCATCAGCTGTGCTCCAGTTTAGAATTTCTAATTATACAGCCTTCCTGGCTAATTATGATTACTCTAATTATACCAGGCTACAGGAGTGGCTAAACGACCTGCTAGAACAAAAGAGGCCTCAACTGCAGTCCATCATGAGAGAGGGCGAATCCATTGGCCACACAGCACTCCATGCGTTGATGGATGTAGCAGATATGGTGGCCTGATCAACTGCAACAGTAATCGATATACGCCATGATTCTTGGCTGCAGTCATCTTGTGTTCCTAGAGAACTGCAAAGCAAAGTAGAGGACTTGTCCTTTGACAGGGCTCAGGTTTTCATGGCAAAGACCAATGAAGTACTCCACTCAATGAAAGATTCGCGCATAACCCTCTGGACACTTGGAATGTATATGCTGCCCAGTAAGAGAAAGCAATATACCCCATACCAGAGATCAAGGGACACATCAGAGGCTGTTTGACAACAGGTTGAAAGAACAGACCAATAGAAGAAGGACACAACATACCCAAGTGTCTGTGCCCCAATCTGCTGCACCCAACAGCAAATTTGAAGGTGTGGTCAAGGGCATGAGCGACCACCCTCTAGATCCAGTACATACCATCTGCACATTCCATCATTGGTTGAGACCCTTTTACCACCAATGGGTTGTTACCACTATGAACCAATGGATCCTCAAGATTATAAGAACTGGCAATACCATCCCCTTTACGTCTATACCTCCGATCCACCCACCTTCCCTGTCCCTCTTCAGGGACCCCTCTCCGGAGCCTCTTCTATAAACAGAAGTTGAAAAACTTCTCAGCCTAAGGGTCATAGAGCGAGTTCCACAGAAGAGAGTTCTATTCCAACTGTTTCCTCACTTCCAAAAAGACTCAAGAAGTTCATACACAAGTTCAGGATGGTAACATTGGGAATCATCATTCCAGCTCTGGATGAGGGGGACTGGTTCTCATTCCTTGACCTCCAAGATGCATATTTTCATATAACAATACACACAGCTCACAGTAGGTTCCTCTAGTTTGTGGTGGGCAAAGAACATTGCCAGTATCTTGTCCTCCCCTTCAGACTATCAACAGCACCATTCATGTTTTCTAAGACCTTAGCAGTAGTCACAGCCTTCCTCAGAAAGTAGGGAGTTATATTCCCATACCTCAGTGATTGCTTGATCAAGAGGTCTTCTCGAGAACACACAATGATCATGACTGATCTTAACTGAGACATTTTCACTTGCCTGAGTCTTTTAATAAATGAACAGAAATCTACTTTGTATCCCACCCAGAGAATAAATTTCATTGGAGCACTACTGGATTCCATGGTGGCTAGAGCATTTCTCCCTCTGAGCCATTTCCAGACCCTGTGCAACATTGTACAAAATATTCTACAGGCCCCGGTGACAGCCGTCCACCCATGCCTACAGGGCCACGGGCACATGGCAATCACGACCTTCGTGGTATCCCTTGTGAGACTGCACGTGAGATGCCTACAGACTTGGCTGGCATTCATGTATATTCCCAGCTATCTCAGCCTCACTAAACAGGTTACCCCCACAGTGTTAGTGCTGACATGGCTGCAGTGGTGGATCTGCCCACACAATTTTCTCTCCAAAGTGCTCTTCCAGCGCCCAGACCCCTCGCAGATAATCACTACAGATGCTTCCCTTCTAGGCTGGGTTGCTCACTGCGGACACCACACAGTGCAGGGCAGATGGTCGCACCGAGAGACGAGACTGTACATCAATATTTTGGAACTCTGGGCAGTCCACAACACTTGTCTCCATTTCCTACCACTCATCCAGGGCCAGACCATATGTGCCCTCATGGACAACTCTCCATGTATGTATACATCAATAGACGTGGGGGTGCCCAAACACACTCACTATGTGCCGAGGCAAACAGGTTCTGGAACTGGTGAGTGAAGAACAACATTACACCAACCACTATGTACATACCAGTCAACAGAATACCAGAGCAGATGAACTGAGCAGACAATTTTCCCAACAACTCTACTGGGAGCTTAGCCTCAAAATCATCGTACCTATTTTTCGACAGTGGGGATTTCCAGCCATAGACCTCTTCACCACAACAATCAACCACAAATGTCACCACTTCTACTCCTTTGCAGGCCAGAGCAAACATTCCGCAGGAGACGCTTTCATCATATCATGGATTGCTCCTCTCTCATATGCATTTTCCCCAGTTCCCCTGATCTCCAGGGCAATCCACGAGATCCGAATGGACTGGGTGAAAGTCATCTTAATGGTGCCATATTGGCTGAGACAGCATTTGTTTCCTTATCTCCATTACCCATCAGTTGCCAAGCCCGTTCCCCTTCCTGTCACTTCCCAATAGCCAACTCAACACAGCAGATGAACGTACCATCCAAACATTCAGACTCTGAAGCTCATGGCCTGGCTTCTCCATGGTTCCAGAATGACGAACTTACTTGCTCCCAGTGAGTGAAACAGATCCTCCTCAGCAGTCGTCGCCCTTCCACAAAGTACACCTATCAAATCAAATGGAAAAGTTTTCAGGAATGGTGCAGTCAGAGCCATCTACGAGCACTTACTTCCTCAATACCAACTGTACTCAAATATTTAATGGACCTCAGCAACGCAGGGCTTTCCGTCAGCTCTATAAGAGTCCTCCTGTCTTTCATCATGGTCTTCCATGAGCTAGTAATCAACGTCTCGGTGTTCGCTCACCGATCACCAAGTAGTTCCTAGCTGGCCTATCAAAAGCACACCCACACATATGCCCACTTGTTCCACCATGGGATCTAAACCTCATGTTGGACTCATTGACAAGACAGCCTTTTGAACTATTAGTGATGGCCTAACTGCAACACATGGCCGTGAAGGTGTCCTTCCCTTCCTTGTCTCTATCACATCTGCACGATGGGTAGGTGAGATCACAGCCCTCGTATCAGGTCCACCCTATCCACTCTCCGCCAAGGACGAGATTATCCTCAGACCCCATCCTAAGTTTTTACTGAAGGTCATTTCCAACTTCCATATCAACGAGCCTATTTACTTACCCACTTACCATCCCAAACCACATAACTCTCCGAGGGAAGCGACATTACACACCCTCGATACAAGAAGGGCACTCGCTTTTTACATAGATAGGACCAAGCCTTTCAGAAAATATAATAGACATTCTATATCCACATCCGGTCTTACCAACGGAACAGCCATCTCTGTACAATGCATATCCGAGTGCGTATCAACTTGACTAAATACTTGCAACAGACTCCGAAACAAAGAGCCTCCACAGTCGGTCACTGCACATTCCACCAGAGCAATGGCTGCATCGATTGCTTTTTTACACAATGTACCACTAGCCGACAACTGCAAGCGGCTACATGGTCTTCCTCACATATTTTCGCACAACATTATGCGCTACAGTAAGGACCAGTACCTACCACGTTTGTGGGTGATGATGTCCTTGCTTTTTCTAGCAGATGACTCCAAAGAGCCACCACAATTGTGGTTACTGCTTTTTAGTCACCTGAGAGGAGCACCCACAGGGACATCACTCGAAGGAGAAATAGTAGTTACTCACCTTCTGTAGGAGCGATGGTTCTGCAAGATATCTGTCCCCATGGGTGCTCCACTACCCTCTCTTCCCTCCCTCTACTTTGGAGTCCATTATAGGATTTCCAGTAAAAAAGGAATGGAGGGAGACTTGCGCCGCATGCGCAGCTAACAGACAAAAACAGTGCGAGACAGTTGCTGCACATGCATGGTGCGGGAATGCACTGCTAGGCTAAAATCTCCGATCGCCAAGGAGCACCCTCAGGGACACACATCTTGAAGAACCATCATTACTGTACAAGGTAACTTCTTTCCAGCCCACCCCAAAGCAATGATTTAAATTAAGCATGTACCTTTTATTTTCCAAAACACAAAAATTACCTGAGTGAAGGACCTGAGTAACACCAGTTAAATCGTGTGTGTGTGTGTACACGTGTGTGTGTGTGAGAGAGAATTCTGAAATGCCATAATGATAGATTTGTGCTTGATGGGTTCTTTATGCTGGGAATGGGTGTTTTATAGATTGGATTATCTACCCTACCTTAGGTTACCATTCTGCCAGGGTTGCCTTTTTATTTCATTTTTTATGGTGTTATATTATGGTAGGCATCCAGAGGCTCTTTGGGTCCCTATTCATAAATAATATGGTTCAAGCTACATTTGAGAGAGCCTCTTGAAGTTATTCTGTCTCATGTAAATCACTGGCCCACCACAGTTTTCCATTGATTTGATTTGTAGTACTGCAATATCTTACTATGTTTAGTTATTACCTCCAGGAAGACATTCTAGAAGCCAAGGGAAATGATTATGATGAAGCACTAAGGAAAAGTAAATAAAAACATTTTATACTCAATTTTTAAGTACACTTCACAGTGCTTCTTTCTCAGATTGCCATCTTAGATTTCAGAGTTAACTTTAACTGCAGTGATCTGTGCTTGTGTAAGATTGCTAGTTCTGTTGCCTTACCCTTTATACACTGACACAAGAGGAATTTGCTGCTTTTTATAAATAAATTGGGGCCAAAGAGTAAATTCACCCTTTTTTAATATTCATGCTGGCTCAGCTTTAGGGGATTTGAGTGATGTAAGTGTATTGTACTGGGCCCCACAACTAGTACAACAGAAAAAATAATCTTCAAAGTGAATATTTTAGTGCTTCATGCAAGGCACACTGTTCAATGTCTGGGAAAAAAATAAAGCTGCTCTTACATTTGTGAACCACAGTCCATTGTTGTACGTGTTTTCTAAGCTCCAGTAGAAATCTTAAATGCATAACAAATAGACAGTACTGATGCCCACACCTTTGAAAAAAATGAAGTCTTATTCCTGATTATAATGAGCATGTTGTATCTGTTCATAGGATTAAATCCTTGAAAGAAAGGAGGGTACATAAAATCAGATTTCTAAAGGTTAAGTAGAGTTCATTGCATTTATTTTAAAATATTTCAGTATGAAACTCTGGTCTGCAAGAAAGTAGATTCAGGAAAACCAATTAGAAAGTTCACTAACAGCATAGAGTCTGACACTTGTTTTAAATTTAGCTTGATCATCACATTATTGGCTACGCAATGAATTTCATTGTCTCTTGTCAGATAGCAGTGGGGATATGTTTCAATAGGCTGTATGTATGTTTGTTTTTGCTTCTTACCTGGAATTGATACTAAGGCTCCAGAGGGACGGGAAGAGTAAATTATCTCCCAGGATTCAGTCACCTAGGGTAGGGACCCTTGGGGAGGGTTAGGAAGACATTCAAATGTCCCTCATTCTGTTTCCTTGAAATTAGTCCTCCGAAGTAGCATCTTACTGTTGACATGCTGCTAGGATCTCTCCAGTTTGTCTGCTTTTGTTACCTCACTTGAAAAAGGTTCTACAACACACAGGGACCCAGCAGAAATTGAACCTATGATGCATTCCTGCAGAATCTCCCTGGGCTGGAAGAAGGGGGAATGATAAATGTGCTTCTCTCTTCTTTGAGCCTTCTCCTTCCCAAATTTCAACATGCAGATGGGCCCTCTCAGAGCATGGATTTCAGGGAGATGATTGGGCCAAATATGAAGGTATCTAGGCCCAATGCATCACACATCTGTCAATGCATCATTCATCTGTCACGTGTGTGATAGTAGCAGAGTATTCTTGGCAACTGTACCACTCTCAGAACATAAGTTCTGAGAAATTTGCCTGAGTTTTTGTAATTGTAAACAGTATCAAATAGCATTAATTCCATAACTCCTAACTACTATATGATATGGTACAAATCAAAATCTAGAAGTTTCCTATGCACATTGATTTTAGAGAGAGAAAATCATATGTTGGTTTTGTCTTGTTTATCTGTGTGTGATCTTTTGAGAGACTGGTTTAGCAGTTCGAGCACAGAACTAGGAGTCTGGAGTTCTGAGGTCTGTTCCCGGTAAATCACTGACTTGCTGTATCCCTGAATGCCTAACCTTGCTGTGGCTTAGGTTTCCTATCAGAAACATGGATCTGTGTACATTCCCCACAGCAAAATTTTGAGAGTAATCCAGTAATGTTTGTAAAGCATTTTAAGACTCTTAGGTGGGAGCTATCCTAGAATTGAAAACTATTATGAATCCTTACTTTTATTTTTCTATCTAAAGTGTGGAATATGACTAAACAAAGAAAATACCATTAAGTATATGTCAATATAAAGAACTCTGGCTTCTTGGTTTTATTGAAACACGAGAAAACTTTGCTAGTGTAAAAGAATATTGTAAGCCTAAGTTGGCAAGATTATAGAGCTAGGGATGTGAAAAGTTTACCTATTCCGGTTAATCGTTAACTGGTGGGGGCCGGAGCAGCTCCCCGTCAGCTGCAGGCAGAGGGCTGCTCCAGCCCTGTGGGAGTGGGGCAGCCTCAGACAGGGTGGCATCCCACAGGCAGTGGCTGCTCTGGTGTCTGGAGCAGCCTCTGTCCACGGAAGACCCGGGTGCCTCATAGAAAGAGGCTGCTCCAACGTCCAAAGCAAGACATCTGTGGCAAGCCTGAATGCCCTTGAAGCAGGAGCTGCTCCAGGGGTTGCTTCAGCCTCTGTCCCTCCCCCCCCCACCTGTGCCCCCTTTAATCAGATAACTGGTTAAACATAATGTTTAAGCGGTTAACCAATTAAATGGGATTTTACAATCCTAATAAAGAATGCAAAGGCGGGTGAGCCAACTTAATATGTACATAGTTTTAAAACTAATTGAGAAACAGCATTTAATTTTCATAGATTAAAATAAGGGACTGTTACAGAAATAAAACATGGTTTTCTATAATGAAAAAGCAGCTGGTACTGCTTGTTCATGAAAAGAACAAGCTACTGGTATGTGAGTGGGTTGGAAATGTGGTACATTAAATTCATGTACAGGATTGCATCTTTACAGAGTTCATAAAAGGAAACTAGAAAATGGAAATGTTTTGGCATTGAGACTAAAGAATGTTTGCCTAAGGGTTATATGTACCAGTTAACAATATTCTGATGAGAGCATGAAAAGGGTAAGGTGGTTAATAAAGAAAAATGGCAAAACTATTTTCACCAGGATATTTCCAATGTATTACCTGAGAAAATCCAACTAAACATAATTAAAACTAGCATCTGTATCTTTTTTGTTGTGTCCAGTTCCTTTTTCACGTGGGGGAAAAAATAGGTATGATCAGTATAAAGGTTTTACCAGTCTCCTTACATCTGAGTTGTCCTACAGTGGTACAGGTCTGCAGAAATATGGGATATTTTTTCAGATCTGTTTTTGTTGGTACATCACTATTTAGTTTTCTATCTGTATTTAGCCGTAACCTACAGCAGTTATTTGATCTTTTGAGGATAGAATCCTCTCCTGCTCCCTCACATTGAGAAGATTTAGGGTGTGTTCTTTGTCAAAGTGTGCTGTGAAAGGAATAGAAGTAGATGTGAATGCAACAACTTTCAGCATATCAGAATTGGCAACTCCCAGATCTTTATAAAAAGATAGCTTGTTGGTATATAGCTAGCTTGTTGCGGGGAGGGTGATAGGATAGACAACTTTGCTGATCTTTTCCAGCTCTAATGTGACTGATTTCTGTTTTGTATGGCAGTCATTTCAGTCAAGAAATGGTATATTCCATATAAGGGGTTATCCCTGCCTACAGAATAAAAATGTCAACCAGAACCCTCTGTTAGATCCAGGCCTTGTTTTAACTGTTTTCTGTTACCATTTATGCCTCTCTATGCTAAAACATACATAACTCAATGTTTCTGTGATCTGGCTTTGACATTTAAAATGTAATATTCTTAAACATTTCCTATGAACTTAGTTTTCTTCCATTCAAAAGCATGCATGAAAGTGTTTAAAAATTATTCACAAATTATGTCAGTACAGTGGCAGATGCGTATGATTTTTTCTTACATATCTGTTTATATATGTATATTTTGATAGTTTTTTTGCATCTTGATAATTTCTAAATTATTTTTAAAATAACAATGCAAACATGTACAGAATTCTAAAAATAGCAATTCATTCTTTGATATATAAGATAAAGTGCCTTGTGGTAATAAAACTTGAAAATTTAACTCGTCACTTCTGTAAATGCTGAATGGATGTCATAGTATTAAGGGTTTTCACTAGATTTGACTGTGAAGGTATCAGATGTCCCATTTTCCAGCACTTAACATTTCAATATATGCCAGGCTGTGAATAATCCTATGTCTGCCTTAGTGGAGATGGTACAGGGGACATGATCTTGGTCAATTAATGGAACAATGTAGTCTGATAGCTTACGTATCAGTGGAAAATACATTATAGCTATTGAGGGAAATGCTGTAGAAAAAGTTTTATCTATCTATATCCATCTATCTATCTATCTAATCACAATAAAGCTCCATCATTTAAACTGTCATGTCTTAGTTGACGGCTTTAAAGGTGATATTGCTTTCATGATATCAGTACTATGTTCAGGCTTGCTAAATTCAGTAAGAGAAAATGAAAATAATTCTATACTTCTTGCCCAGGTTACTGTTCTGTTCTTCAAAGTATTACTAAGGAAAGTTTGGCATAAGCTGGGACAGGAAATTGAAACCTGAATACTATTTTAAACTGATAGGGTTAAAGGCCTTTCTTTTACACCAGCACACTTGTTCTTTTATTTGATACTTGAACTCTAAAAAATTTCTGTGACTTTCTAGGGAGAAGGAGGAGCAGCTGACTCGGGTGACAGAGGTACAGAGGCTGCAGGCCCAGCAGGCAGATGCTGCCCTGGAGGAGTTTAAGCGGCAGGTGGAGCTGAACTCAGAAAAAGTCTATGCTGAAATGAAACAGCAGGTGAGAAGGTCACAATGCCAGCCTTTCTGAGACACTCTGTCTCAGTAGGATAGCATATTCTGATCTTCTAATGCCAGAAACATGTTTCAATTGATAGTGCTACATCAAAATCTTTCACAATGTAGTGTCTTTGCTAGCAAGTCAGAGGGGGCTGTTAGCAGTTGATTCATCTTTATAACAAAGCCAGAATTGCCATTGTTATATAGCTATCTACAGTTATGTTACTGATTAGTGATTTTCCAGGATTCTGAGTAAAACATAGTGGTTTATATACTTTTATGGAACAATGTCTGTACTTTCCCACTTTTTAACTTTGTCTCTTTGGTTATACTTTTAGGGACACACCACTCTCCTACCAGTGGGATTTTTGCCATAATTTCAAATAGAACAGAGCCAGGCTAATTCTGATTGTGGTCAGTGATACACATTTGACTACAAAAGCCTTTTTCCCACTTGAAAATTACAATTAATGATAATTTGTTTGCATGCTACTTAGTGTGCTAATCAATTTACAGAACAAACAAGATTAATATATTGGCCCCAACGAGCTTAGAGATATTACACAAGTCAGAATAATGAACAATAAAATGGAAAGGGATGAGAAAAAAGAAAGAAGCAGATACATTGGATGGCCTGCTAATATGATAAAAATGCTTACAGTATCTTTGTCTAGTTCATTTACCTGATTCTGCCAGCCAGCTTGCCTCTTCAGTAGGAAAATGCACTTGTTTTTTATTACAGGACTATATAATATATATTATGATATTATAATGGATGCAAGAAGAAACTTCTGGTAAAGCATCTTGGTGAACACTTCTATAAAATAGAGAATATTTCAGTTCTAAAGTTTTGCTCTTGCACTGGGGAGCACTAAAAATAGTAGAAGATGTGATACTGTTGCAGTTGCCACTTCTGGCCATCAGCAGATCTCTGTAAAATATTTATTCTTCTCTGAGTGGTTGCTCATGTACACTGCAACAGGTGTGTGTGTGCACGTGCAAAATGATTGGAAAGTTTTTGCCCTAGCGGTATCTTTCGTGTTGACTGTGGAGTCCCCTGGAGTGGCACTACTGTGGCAATTCATATAGGACCCTGCCCTCCTTTTCCCCCCCAGGTTCTTTCATACCACCCGTGAAGGTTGTTGGAACAGCTCCGGTCTCTTGCTTTGCAAAAGTCTCGGTTCTGTTGTGTGGTAATTTTGGAAAAGAAGTAAAAAAAATTATAAATACTTAAAGATAACTGAAGTGAAATGTAGCATAAACATAATTGAGATAAATACTATAGGGATATATATATCTTATACAGAAATCTTTAACTTTTCAATTCATGTTAATGGTGACACATGAACCAAATATTGGCAAGAAAAAAAAAAGCAGTAGTGCTAGAAATTTGATTGCTTATTTTGTTGAAAAGAATGAAAGCCTTTCAACTTTACATGCAATCTATATTTTTAACAATTGTTTTTGTTGTTGTGAAATGCTGGTTTTGCTTCTTTCATAACCTTCAGTGTAAAAGCAGCAGAACTATAGGGGATCTGCTCTTTTAGAAGTCTTATACAGAGAACGGATAATGGAATTTTGAAATAAAAAAAGCTGTGAATCTGTTTTGAAAAGCAACTTTTATTTTACAAATTAGACCCACGAGAGAAATAAAACAGGCCCTAAAATTTCAAAGTCACTCTCTCTTACATTTTTCTCTCATCTGAATCCCTCCTTTAGCTTTTCCAAGTGAGAAATGTATTTACATTCTTATTTGAAGGTATGGTTTCATTGAGTCAGAAAGACTGGGCTCATGATTTAATCATTTTCAAGAAAAAAGACTGTGCAAAATAATCCTGAAAATATATTTAGATATGAAGATATTTGGTAAGTTTTTTTATTTGTTTAAAAAAACAAACACAAATTGTACATTTAAAAATATATATTTTACTGAATTCTATAAAAATGCCATGTGGTGTTTTTTTTCCTTTTCTATGTGCTGAATACCATTCTGGTTGTGTGTTAAATACAGAAAGCCAAACTGTTCTTTAGTTCCACTTCATTCATGCCTCGGTCCTGGTTTGTGATAACTTCAGCTTTATCCAAAGCATTACTGTGAAGACCAAGACTATTACAAAAAATCAGTTCATGGAGGGTAGTACTATGAGTAGCTATTAGCCAAGATGGGCAGGGATATAAAACCATGACCTGGAGTGTCTCTAGTCTCTGTTTGCCAAAAGCAAATGGGAGTGGTTGACAGTAGGGATGTAAAATATTGTTTAACCAGTTAACTGATTAAAGGGATTCCGCTGCTGGGCTGGAATCCCTCCCACTACCATAGACAGGGCCTGCTCCAGCCCAGCCAGAGCAGCCCCTGCCTGTGGCCTTCTGCTGCAGGCAGGAGCTGCACCAACCAGAACTCCAGAGCAGCCCCTGCCTGTGGCGGGGCTAGAGGAACCTCCTGCCGGCAGCAGACGGAAAGCTGCTCCAGCCCCACCAGTTAACCGTAACCAGTAAGCTTCACTTGTTAACCTGCACATTTCTAGTTGACGGGATGGATCACTTGATGATTACCTGTTTTGTTCATTCCTTCTGGCTACTGTTGAAGGATAGGTAAGCAGGCGGATAGACCATTTTTCTGTCCCAGTATGGCTATTCTAAAGTTCTTATTGAATTGTAGTGAAAGGGACTGTCATTTGACCATGTCAAACAGCGTTTTGTGTGATCTGAATGGAACTGGTGGATAGTGCTCAACAATTGACTGGTTTTGATCATAAACAAATATCATAATATGAAACAATGGTGGAGAAATACAGAAGCTATCCAACACAGTAAAATATTTGTGATTTATTTTAATTCACCAAAGAGATAAAATGCTACTGGCTAAATTGTCAGAGGCACTTCCTGATTGGTACCGCAGAACCCTATATTCATGTAGACAAACAGTCATACACACCTATTTTCTGCTGTTTTCTGCCGTTGCTAGTTTTAAAATGAGTCATTTGGTTTGCTTCATTGAAAATTTGACTGTATATCTTATTTGCTGTATAGCAGGCTGCCCTAGTTATCATCATCATTGTGGTCTTCTCTTTCTATTTGTATTACGGTTTCACCCAGGGAGCTGAAACAGAATTGAAGCTGTCTGTATTAGGAGTTGAACAAATACATAGGAAAACCCTGCCTTGTCCTGAGGAGCTTACATTTTGTGGCATGTAGATAATGGCTTCCGCTCAGTATTAATCTTATTTTCTTGACAAAGAAAGAACTACTCGGATACTAAATCCTCTTCCTTCCCTGCCTTTGATAACTGCATTTGACTTATAGCTTAGGAAGTGTCACTAAACTAGTGATAGCTACTGTTCTTTCATTGTACTTATGCTGTCACTGTGTAGACCTATTCTGGAGAAGGTTCTCCTCACCTGAAACAGACTCACCAAAATATGGAACTTTGGGCATACAGAATTCCCTACGTCTGGTACATAAATCACCACCACCTAAGCACAGCAAGGCTGTTAAATTACATTATGATGAGAAAAATCCATCACAAGTGAGAAACTTCAAAACAAATGCTTATACAGCATTATTTTGCTTATCATTGTGCTTGGGTATTAAAAGAGTTTCAGTACAGTATTTTACGATGTGCTGTTGTATTCAGGGCTGGGAATATTAGTTAAAATTAGCTATAATTTTAAATCTCCATGCTCTTATTAGTTCCTATCAGAATCTTTGTTTAATTTTTAAAAAACAATGAATAGTTCTGCAGCACCTTAGAGACTTAACAATTTATTTGTATCCTGGACCATTACTCCATTCATCTGAAGAAGTGGGTTTTGCCCATGAAAGCTCATGATACCATCTACATTTTTTGTTAGTCTTTAAGGTGCTGCAGACCTATTCGTTGTTTTCTAAGTTTTTTTCAGTTACAGACTAACACGGCTATCCCTCTGAGATGTTTAATTTTTGTGTGTTTTGCATACTGACTTGGACTGTTATTTCCATCATCATTGTATTATATTTTAGTTTCATTGCACTCGACACACTAAGGTTAAGCAATGAAAAACTGTAATAGTGAAAGACTGTGTAAAACGATATGCTAATTTAAATACATTTGTTCATAGCTGAGAATTTAATTTTATAACATATATTAAATGTTCAAATTTTTTGTTTGAACTGACCAACTGTTAAACATTTTCTCTGTATATATATTTCATATACTATTCATTTAAGGCAGAATTCTGAAATCCTGATACTCATGTTGACTTGTTTTATGGCATGCGTCTGTGTCTTCAGTAAGTAGTAACTTTTATTCAACTTGAATAGCACCTATCAGGATATGGCCCTTCATGTTAAAACTTAAAATGTACTGAAGCAAATTCTGCACTCAGTTAAACCAATGTAAATCTGGACTGACACCATTGAACCTATGCTATTGGAACCATTTGGGGTCAGCAGGGTAGGCAAAGGGGGATGTTGTGCACTTTTTATTCCTATGGATTTTGTGAGAGTTGTAGGTTATCAATACCTATTTATGTCAGGCCCCCGATGAACAAATAGCTAAGTGCTGATAGTATCATCTTAGTTGGAGATAGTCAACTGCAATCAATAAGACTATTATAAAATTTTAGTATTATGGAAATTATTTGGTATGTGAGAGAGGTGCTATACTTGTCTGAGTAAATGACTATGGAATAAGAACATAAGAATAGCCATACTGGGTCAGACTAAAGGTCCATCTAGCCCAGTATCCTGGCTGCTGACAGTACCTAATGCCAGATGCCCCAGAGGGAGTGAACACAACAAGTAATCATCACGTGATCCATCTCCTGTCATTCATTTCCAGATAAACAGAGACTAAGGACACCATTCCTACCCATCCTGGCTAATAGCCATTGATAGACCTAACCTCCATGAATTTATCTAGCTCTTTTTTGAACCCTGTTAAAGTCCTAGTCTTCACAACATCCTCTGGCAAGGGGTTCCACAGATTGATTGTGCACTGCATGAAGAAAAACTTCCTTTTGTTTGTTTTAAACCTGCTGCCTATTAATTTCATTTGATGACCCTAGTTCTTAAATTATGGGAACAAGTACAGTAGACTTCTGATAATCCGGCACCTTTGGGACCTAGGTGGTGCCGGATTATCGGATATGCCGGAGTATCAGGAAGTACTGCATACTCCCAACCCAATCCCGCTTCCCCCACCCCCCCCAACGTTATGCTCGGGCCCCAGAGCTGCCGGTACCGCCGCGCGTCTCCCTCCAGGCACTAGGGCACGTGTGCTGAGCTTTTCAATGAGCTGGCTGGGACGCCGTACGTAACCCAGTCCCCCTTCCCACCCCCACCCCTTTCCCCAGAGCCAAACACCTCCCCTCCCTGCCGTAACCCACATGAGAGCGGCTGACCTGAGCGGTTTCGGGTTCCGTCCCAGTTCCGTCAGGAGCGCTTGCCATTTTGATGATGGACTATCAGGAGTGCTAGACAATTGGGTGCCAGACTATTGGAGTTTTACTGTAAATAATTATTCACTTTTTTTATACCAAAATGGTTTAGGAGAAGATTATTGACAGTTTTTTGTTTAAAGCTGAAATTTTTAATATGCTTTTTTAAATTGATGATTTTGAAAGAAATCAATAACATAAGTGCCCATTTACCTTTGGTGATTTTTTTCTGTGAAGGATTGATGGGAAAGAAACAGAATGTAGGGGTGTATTTCAAATAGTCTTATTATCACTAAGAAAGAAGTTAAGGGTGGAGGGTATGACACTGATGTTACATCTGTTAAGAATTGTCTTCTTCGGATTTATTGTTTCATGAGACCCTCATTGTGCCAAGCTTTTTATGACCATATAGATGAGTAAAAACAAGTACAAATCCCCCTTTCTCTTGCATATGCCACGTAAAATCTGCAGGAATTGCAACTCTGATATTAGGGGGGAGAACAAAGGGCTGTGTGCCAAATGCCTCCTGTCAGAGCAACTGGGCCAAGAGGGAGTGGGCAATAGATGGAACAGTGATTTCTCCTCTGTGAGCTCAAGCCAATGGATCTGACTGGCCACTTGGAGAGGATTATGGTGCACCCCTCAAAGGTATGCCACAAATTGCTCTCCAGTCTACACAGCTTGCTGCAACTCTTTGCAGCAAGCCTCCCAGCCCAGGTGGACACTCTGGGTTTGCAGGGTGTGAACAACTGTTTTAAAAATAAACATTTAGATGGCACTTGGAAGTGCATCTTGGGCTGGATATCAGTGCTTTGAAGATGATCTGCTTCCACAGGTGCAGAGCTTGACCACCAGCCTCCAGCAAAGTCTGCTTGGCTTTTGTAGTGCTGTAGAGTGACCCTGAGTCTCTCAATCCTGGTAGGGAGGTTGCTGCTGTATGCTGGTGTTTCTGAAGCCCAATACTACCTCTTATTCTGATGTGTTCAAGTAGCACAATCTATCCCTGGGTTTCTAAGATAGCTCATTGTGGGATTAATTATAGCACATTTACTCAAGTTGATGAATTCCTTTATTTTCAGTGGAGCTACTTTCAGAGTAACATGTTACCTAATGTGACAAGTGTGGCAGAACTGGGCCCTATATGTTCATCTGAGAAAATGGAAATGTCAATTGCACATTCCTCCTTGTCAGAGAAAATCAAGTTTGTGCTTTGCCTTTATTAATCATATAGCAAAATTATCTATATAGCAAGTATTTCAAGGCTATTGTTTTTCAGCGAAGACATGTCAAACCATGTTGTAAATGTTTATATCGTGTAGCAATCAGTACATGCCTTCTAAACACTGTTATCTAGCAGTTCAGAACATAGTTCCTGAGAGGTACTGAACTCTTAAAACTCTCATTGACTTCAGCGAGGCCTGCAAGTGATCAGCACCTCTCGGAGTCAGGTTCATAAAAAGCAAATGATAATATAAGACAAAGTAGGAAATAACACTACAGTGACTAAGTTTCAAGTGATTACTTCAGAGAAACAATACTGAAGCTCTGTTTGTACCCATCCTTTCTCATTTCCCCTCCACTTGTGCTCCCAATTCTTAAATAAAGCTACATATGTTCTTCTGCAGACAATGTGATACAATATTGGAGCAAATGCCATTGCTTTTTCATAGTTGGATAGAGCATAGAATGACCTATTGACATCATAAAGTGGAATCTTTAGTAACTATAGCAACACTGGACTCTGAACTTCACAGCAAATATTAAACTTTTGAAATCCTTTTTTCATTGTAACATTATTTAAGGAAGTTACAAATGGACTGGGGTCTGGTATTATCAGTTAGTATAATAAATATTTGGTTTATTTATTCATGTAATTTATGATTTTGTGATATTTACTTGCCATCTGCTTCTTATTTTTCAATAAGCTCATGGTTATTAAGTCATCTGATGTCCATTAGACGGGTGACTGAAACAATTTCAACTTTAAGCTCAGTTTTGTTTTTTCCTGATGTAGGTGCCTGTCCTGTTATAAAACTTCTTTTATTGATGTTTATTTGGGTATACATATACTGGTATTTTCATGTGTGCTGCTTCGAGTGTTGGCCACTTGATTTTAATAGCCTACACTGCATGGTACATCAAAGCAAAGAGAGAAAAATCAGACTAGCTTATAAAAGTCTAGATTAAAAGCACTGTATACACATCACTCACAAAAGAAAAGTATTTACAAAGCCAAATAGTAACTGCCAAAAAATGAATAAACAGAATATGTGACAATATTTTGGCTCTAGTATTTGTTGAGCTTGGCAAATGAGAATCAGAAAACCTCATTGCACTTATGGCCAATATGCATTTTCTGTGCTAGAGATTGAGTAACAGAAACATACTGTTTTATCTGTAGAGTTTATATAATATATTACTGTATTTGTATAAATTTTCTGTGTCCATTTTTACAATGTTTTCAGTATTAAAAAGATGATTCTTTTAATATTTTGAACTTTATTTTGCCTAAGTTCTTCATTTTTGTAAAGTGTAGTTGGAGAAAACTAAGGGGCCTCCCTTTCTTTGATGTATGAGATGTGGAAATGATGGGCTTCAAGGAGAGGGCTCAACTGGACTGAGAGGAGCGAGAAGGTGATGATAGCAGCAGAGGCCGCTTTTTTAAGGGCTTATTTGGGGGGGACATGAAAGAGAGGCATTGCTGTTTCTGATCTACCTGCAGCTGAGTGACCTCTTGTTACCCCTCAGGGCTCTAGTTTATCCCCTTCCTATATCTGGGAAAACAATTCCCAGCCATGCATTTTCCCCTTAATTAAAAGTGATCTCCGGTTAACTTCCCTGTGATTAGTGATCATTTTCCTCCTCTTTATCTGGCTTAGAAGTGGCATTTGAGCTATTGACAAATACATCTATGGGCATTCTTTTAGGCCACACAGGATTTTACCTTGGGGAGTACAGATATTCACTGTTTTTCTTCTTTTGGTATAGCCAAGAGACTTGCAGTGGAAAGTGGATTCCTGACAGTTAAACTCCCCTTCCCTCTTCTGCTCCCTTTAGGGAGGTACTGCTACTTATGTTGAGACCTAGATCTTAAATGGATTTGGTGGGTAAAAAGTAAGGTGTCATATGAACATAAACCCTTGGAAACATGACAGAGTTGACAGTTGTGCTTTTGATACAAAAGCCTTTGTTATCTGAGTTATGAAATTGCTTCCTTGATACCATATAAGAGAATGTGTGAGACTCTTTATTCATAGGCAGTGACTTTTCAGAGAACTTGCTGCCAAATAATTCTCTTTTAAGGTTCTTCACTGATTTTAAGATACATTTATTTTAAATGTGTGGTTTTTCAATCAACTTGGAGCATTACTTCCCAAAAATTTCCATAAACTATATATTTTAAATAAATAATCTTAGTGGTGTGTGTAAATCTAATATTCCATTGATTTTTGTGGAATATTACAACTATTGAATGAAAAATAAGACCTTGCATTCTAATCGGAAATATATGTGATATATTTGTGTAACTAACTAATGATCTTCAACATACTGATATGTTCATTTCCACTCCTTACAAATGACGAGTTTTTATTATTGACAATTATCTTCAGGTTGTTGAATGGCCTTCAAAAATGTGTCAAAATGTGTTTGAAACTATGCATTTAAAAAGTAAATATCCCTTTGTTTATCTTGTAGATGGAAAAAGTGGAATCAGATCTAAGCAGATCAAAATCTCTCCGTGAAAAGCAGTCCAAAGAATTTTCTTGGCAGTTGGAAGAACTTAAACAAAGATATGAGCAACAGGTCAGTCTGCCATTTTTATTTGGTGAGACAAGGTGTGTGAGGTAATATTTTTATTGGACCAACTAGTGTTGGTGAAAGAGACAAGCATTCAAGAGATGAGTTACAAATAACTAAAAATAAAAGTGCTAGTCCAATAAAAGATACTATCTCACCCACTTTTGTGTCTCTAATATCCTGAGACCAACACAGTTACAATTATACTGTTGACATTTTTATTTGGTGGTATTTGTCTTTTCAGGGTAGGTCAGCTCCAGTATCCAGACTAGTCTTGGTCTGACTTGTTCATTATGTTGGCATTCATTCTTTTCTGTCAAAGCTGACCCGTCTGTTTTCAAAACCATGTTTTAAATAGAAAAACTCCTTGTTTCCACTATATCTACTTTGCTATATCTGGGCACTATTTCCTAAAGGGTTCCCAGTCTGACAAATAAAAGAATGCATTTAATCTATTCTTACTTACATTTTTTTCATTTATTGGCACAATCTTTATTTTTAGAAGAGTCATCTTAAAGTGGTTTTGATAGACTATCATTTTAAAGATTCAGTGAGCCTCTCCAGCAATGTTCCCTGTGAGCTGGGCACTTGTGCAGCCACTCAGGAGAAATTCATATGCTGCCCAGCTGATTAGCAGAGTGCTTACAGCTAGGTTTTGTATTTCCACAGGTGGTGCACATTCTCACATGCCTTGTTGCACGTAACATTATTAAAAAGCCACACGTTGATGGAAAAAATTAGAGGGAACATTGCCTTCCAGTGCTTTAATTTTGATATGCAGAAGTAGAAGAGAGTAGGGATGTTAAGAAGTGGTAGAGTAGTGAAGAGCAGGGATGTTACTTCACTAATTGTGTAGCCAATAAAATTTTTATCAACTACACGATTAGTCAATGACGGAAGGCGCTCGGTCCCGGCTCACGCTGGATCCAGGAGCTACCTTCGCTGTGGCTCTGCAGTTTAATCTGCTGCCTGCCCACCTGGCTCTTACTACATTTAAACTGCAGAGCCTTAGCAGGGGTAGGTCCCAGACCCAGTGCAAGCTGGCACTGAGCCACACTTGCTCAGTCCCGGCTCATGCCAGGTCCAGCAGCCCCTGTCTGTGGGGTATCTCAGCAGGGAACTGGGACACCTCACAGACAGGGGCCTGAGCCTGCCGCGGGCAAAGGCTGCTTCACGCGCCGCCCCGTATCCTCATGCTATTAGAAGCAGCAGTGAGGGGGCAGGTGGAGCTGTGGAGACGGTGCTGGGGGGAACTGGCTTTTAAGCCAGCTCCCCCCAGCACTCGCTCCTGTTCCCCTCCACCCCCGCTGCCTCTGATACAGAGACAGCAAGGCAGGGGGAATGTGAGTAGTCGACTCGACTACCCGATGACTATTCGCTTGCATCCCTAGTGGAGAGGCAAGTATTGAAGAGCCCTGTGATATTTGCATTGCTTCTCTATGTCTAGAGGATCTCTGTGTTAGGCAGTTAAGGAATGGGATAGCTTTCCTAAGCCCTGAAAGAAGGTCCTCTCCAGAGCTTGGGTGGAACAGTAATGCATGTGATATGTCACTTAGAAGGTAAATTGAATTAAAGAGATTAGATGGTTTCAAATCAGAGTTTGACACAACTCCACATAAAGTTGTCATGGTTACCAATCGTGACATCGGTATCTAAACTGTGAAGGGTCTGACTGACACATAATGTAACTATAGTAACATACAGATATTAAGGCTTTATATTGCCACATTGGAACAATTATAGCTATATTTTTTATTTTAGCAGTGGTTTGGGAATAGTGAAGGTTCCATTTTTCTTAATTCAAATTTTATGTCACAGCTAGACTCCTGGGTATATAGTGCCCTTCAATAAGAGGATAGTTATGATTCCTGTTCATGATCATTTAGTAAAAGCTACCTGTAGTAAATGTAAATTGCTAGACGAGCATGGGAATAAGCTTTAATTTCTTACAAGTGCAAAGACCATTGCAGAGGTTACTTGGGTTGGTGGGGAAAATCTTGATCAAATGATTAAGGAGGTTACACACATAAATGAGAGAGCAAGGAAGTTTGCATGCACCAAAGCCTAGTATGGGGTAAATTAGTGTATGTAGACTAGGAATGTTAAATATCAGTTAAATGAATAGTTGATTAACCTCTTGAATTCTTATCGGTTACTGAACTATTCTGTAGTCACTGGGGCTGGCAGCCAGTGCACTCGGGCCCACTCCCGAGGAGCTCTGCCACTTTGTGCTGCTGCCTCTGTACCAGAGGCAGCAGCATGGGGTGCCAGGTGGGAGCTGGTCCGCAAGGGGAGCTAGTTTAAAAACCAGCTCCCCTCGTGGACAGGCTGCCTGTCACCCGTGCTGCTGCTTCTGCCTATGCTTCTTGGAGTATTATGTGAGGTTTTGGAACTAATACCTCATTACAGAGCATGGTGATTTCTTTGAGTAAATAGTATTATGCTCCCCAGTATGTGTTAAATGGACTGGATCCTTTTTTTTTTTATAAGTACCTGGGGATGGAAAGCAATATTTAAATAACAAATCAGAAGACCATTAATCATTTAGATAAGTTGGCGAAAAGAACTGAGATCTTCCACAGTAGTTTACCACATGTTTTACTGTTTTCATGATTTAACCTAACACTGGCAGTAGACATCTTGGTGAAAAGCAATATTAATTTCCAGAGTACTAATATTGAAGTCCAGTTTAATTGCAGATCAGAGTTTATCTTGCTTTCATACCAGCTTAGCACTCAAATCACAAATTAATCATTTACTAATTTAAATTGCTTTTTAGTTTCCATTTTGAAGTTCATATTAAAATGGGGGAAATTAGTTCTGAATCCCAAAGATTGTAGTCTGATATATTAGTATTAGTAAATTGTGCTTCACGTAAGTGGCTCAGAAATGCCAAAGATACATGAAATTATTTTTTAACTCATATTTTGGGGCAGATTCTGTGTTCATCCACAGCACAGCACATCATAGGAATAGAGTAGGGGCCAAAGGTGGCTTTAAGCCCCCTGTTGTGTATCTCCAACTTTGCAGTCTAAGGGTATGTCTACACTACAGAGTTTTGTCAGCAAAACGGCCGTTTTTCCAACAAAACTTGAGGAACATCCACACTGCAATTGTGTTGTTCCACAAGAAAATCGAAAGAACAGAGGCGTTTTTCCGGCATTGGTAATCCTCATTCTATGAGGAAGAAGCCTTTTTGCAAAAGAGCTCTTTCACAAAATGGCGTGTGTAGAGAGGGAAGAGGGAGTTCTTTCGGAAGAAGAGGAAAGAGGTAAAAGCACAGGTGCCCTGGTGGCCATTCCGTTCATAGCAATCACAGCTCACATGCGAGAGAGCGTACATTCAGTCTGGACGCTCTCTTTCAAAAAAGTAGATCACTTTTTCAGTTCACTTTTGCAGTGTGGACGCTCTCTTTCGGAAGAAGTTTTTCTGGAAAGAAGCCTGTAGTCTAGACGTGGCCTAAGTGGCCTGTTTGGCCCCCAATGTAAATTAGGGAAGTGTGAAGATGTAATGCTCCAACTTATGCTCAACTGGAACAGCCCAGAATAACTATGCTCTCTTCTCACAGATTCATGGGGTTGGAAGAGACCTCAGGAAGTCATCGAATCCAACCTCCCCGCCCCCTTTTTTTTAATGAAATTTCACAGCAGATTTTATTGGCAAAATAATCTGAAATCTCTTTGGACTAGATATTATAAAAAGCACCAAGAGGCACCCAGAAAGCATAATATTACTTACAGTACTTTGGAAAAACAACAAATAGTCTAGCAGCACCTTAAAGACTAACAAAACATGTAGATGGTATCATGAGCTTTAGAAATGGGTTGTACCCACGAAAACTCGTGATACCATCTACATGTTTTGTTAGTCTTTAAGGTGCTGCTAGACTATTCGTTGTTTTTTAAGTTTTTCCAGTTACAGACTAACTCAGCTACCCTAGTTCTTTGGAACTTCTTATAAATTCTGAGCATGAGTGAGCCTCAACTCATTGTTGGTGTAGCAGACTGTACCATAGGTGGAATGTGTGTCTTCAAGAGTACAGTGCTGTTATTTAGAAAGCACCCAGTTTAATGTTGCTTTTCCACAAATCATTTTTTCTGCCTTGACTTGCTCTCTTTAGCCCAGTTTAACAGGACTGGCCCCATCTCCTCTATACGCCTCTCCTCTCTTCTTTCATAAATCAGTGGCCTTTTCCTACCTTAATATACTCCCCAATATACTGCTTACATTAGATATGATTGCTATAGATCCTTTCTAATAGGTTTGCTCAACCAGGCCACAAGTATTTTGGGGGATGGTTTCAGCAGTTATAATGACCTCTGTACACCATCGGAGTGATGTAAAGGAGCTGCAGTGATTTTTTTTTCTTTTGTGCATTTTAGATGTGGGAAAGATGCTTCTTAGCATGTGGCCTTTTCAGAACATTGTGCTTAGCAAAAATTGGTGCCTTTTTTTTTTTTTTTTTTTTCACTTTCTTCTTATCAGTTTAGTGTTATATGCCTGGTGGACTCTGCCATATGTAATTCCCCAGGCTCCCACCATCAGCGGTGGGTAAAGCTGCTGTTTGGGGAGGCAAGCTCCCCAGCTCACCTTTTCTTCCTGTGGCTCTGCCCATATTACATCCCTACTCTGCCCAGCCCCTACTTTCTCCCCACTGTTTCTCTCTTCCCTTCCCTCCCATTACTTGCTCACCCCCTTCCAGCCAAATCCCTATACCCAAATGAAGCAAATGATATTTGAAAAAAAAAATCTTTTACATTTTCTTTCTAAAGAACATGAAGCATGTTTTCCACTTCATGCCAGATGGTGGAGACTGGACCTGCAGAAGGTACCTATTTAAAAGCATTAAATTTGGAAATAAAAAATGTCAGTCACAGGTTTTATGATATGCCCTGAAGTTTGTCAGAGATTTATGTGCAAAAACGTTGGCGTAAGGGCAAGCCAGTTGTCCTGCTGAATACAACATTAATTATTATGGAATACGTGATGCAGCTCTTCTCTGTTTTATATTTTCTTAATCAGCGTTTCTAACCTGATTTTATATTTTGAGTGTACTTTTAAGCCTTCATAAAGTAATCATTCCAGATGACTACATATTTGACTGACTGAAACAAAGACATTTAAAATAATTGGTCTCAGAGATTTAGTGTGTTCGTAAAAATATTAATTGCTTTTAGAAAAAGGGAAGCATAGAGTCATAGAACACCAGAACTGGAAGGGACCTCGAGAGGTCATCGAGTCCAGTCCTCTGCCCTCACGGTAGGACCAAGCACCGTCTAGACCATCCCAGATGTCTATCTAACCTGCTCTTAAATATCTCCAGAGATGGAGATTCCACAACCTCCCTAGGCAACTTATTCCAGTGTTTAACCACCCTGACAGTTAGGAAGTTTTTCCTAATGTCCAACCTAAGGAACACTAATTTACTTTGTGTAATCTCCATAACAATAGACCCATTTAAGAAATTTCACCAACTTTAAAACATATATACTTCAGGTACTGATTCTGCTGGAGGGTTCTCTTAAAACTAGTTAATTAAATAGTCATAAATAAAGGAAGGGAAACTATATGGAAGAAAAGGGGTGGTATCCTTTTAATGGCTCTCTTAAAGGGAAGGGGGGTAAGGGTGAACAGAGAAAGATTAAACATATAGGGATGGACAGAAAAATCAGGAGACTTTGGAAGCAAGCTTTTTGTACTATAGTAATTAAAACTAAAATGTGTATTTTAGGGTATGTCTAGACTACATGCATCTGGCGACAGAGGCATGTAGATTAGGCTACCCGGCATAGGAAAATGAAGCGGCGATTTAAATAATCGCCGCTTCATTTAAATTTAAATGGCTGCCGCGCTGAGCCGATCAGCTGTTCGTCGGCTCAGCGCGGTAGTCTGGACGCTCCGCGGTCAACATCAAAGGCATTTGTCGACCTCCCCAGTAAACCTCATCCCACGAGGCATACGGGGGCGGTCCACAAATGCCTTTGATGTCGACCGCGGAGCGTCCAGACTACCGCGCTGAGCCGACGAACAGCTGATGGGCTCAGTGCGGCAGCCATTTAAATTTAAATGAAGCGGCGATTATTTAAATCGCCGCTTCATTTTCCTATGCCAGGTAGCCTAATCTACATGCCTCTGTTGCCAGAAGCATGTAGTCTAGACATACCCTTAGATTAGAGTGGTCTTTTGAAGGATATATTTTAAAAAACATATGTCTGAAGATTCAAGGATTTAAGGCTTAAGCTGAATACTCAGATTGCTCATCTAAATATTCATACAAGGATGTTTTAGAGATACTATTTTTATAATCTTCAGCAGTATACTAATGAAATATTTTAGAGCAAATTTTAAACTAAGATCCTCTAGACTAACGTGTTCTGAGCAAATATTACAGTAATGCACAACTGTTTATCAGCAAATTCAGAAACTAACAATATATACATGTGTGAGTTGGCAAATGCCTATTAAATGGCTTCATTACCACTTGTATGGCTTCTTAGCAATGTATATATTCTGCTAATAGATCTGGCAAGCTTAGAAGGCTTTCTCTCTTTTAAGTTACTGGATGGAAGATTCACCAGTAAGCAGCCAGCTGTGGGAGCTTGTAAAAAGGGTCAGAATAGGGATAGGAAGAGGCAGTATGTGTTGAATGCTGTCACAGATTGTGTTTCCATAGTTTTCAGGGCATAAGCTATAGTACTGTATGCTAATACGCAGTTTGTCAAAAGTTAAACTGATGTTACCACATTACTATTACTTGATACCAGTGGTAATTTTTTTCTCTTGATGTACATGGTTGAAAATACCAAAGGCATTTGACAAATCCTTGACTGTTTTTGTCATACTTCAAAGGAAAACTATAATTCTTTAAAATGTCATGGTTTGAAAAACCAATGAGCAATTTTTTTTCTTGTGCCTTGATGCTTCCAATATTCATGGCTTTTGGATACCTGGGTCACAACATTAAAAAGTAAAGTTAAAAGAAGAAAAACTTACAAGTGCAGTATTCAAAACTATTTTCTAGATAATCTTTTAAAACACTTTCTGTAGCAATACCAATATTTGGTGTAAACACTAAGTTGAATATTATACTCTGTAGAGTTGTCTTGTGTTGTCATTTCATTTTGTTTTGGCTCACTGCTACTTTTGTTATATCAAAAGAACATCTATGTTTTATTAACATCACTGAAACCTAAGGAAATAATATTAAGGATTGTTCTACTAGAACATAAATATAATTTTAAAAAGTATTTTTTATCCACTACTAACTTATTTGTTATATCTGTTCACATTTTATTTAAATATTTTTTTAAACCACATAGATTGTGATGGTTTGTCATTAGATACTATGGCCTTTTTGTGTTCTCCTTTCAGGTAATAATACGAGGTTACTCAATATAACCATGCAGATCAGGAACTGTTCTTTCAGACCCTTTAAAATGTCCTTTAAATGTTGCCCACTTCTCACTCATTTGCGTTATTCTTTATTTAGAAGCAAGACATTTTTCAAAGCAGCCCTCCCCTTCTCTTGTTTTATTGGACATTCATCTTTTGTCATTGTTGGGGGATTAATAGCTATATTTCAAAATATCCATTAAAGTAGACTGTTTAATTGAGCAATGTGATACAACATTATAGCATGCAACAGGTTAACAAGCCAATGTCTGAATAATTTAAGTGTCTGAAAAATGCGATAATTGCTTTGAAATGTTGTGCCTCAAGTGTGTGATTGCTATTATGAAATGGAATTTGTACATAAAAGGAAAAAATAGATTGTGCCTGTCTAGCAACTTGAGCACATAGGGCTTGGTCTTCCATTATCTTTAACAAGGACTTGTCCTTCCTTCTACAAATAATCCCACTGATGATCCATTTCAGAGAGACTAGTACTGTGGGTAAACACAACAGGGCTACAGGATCGGACTCTTATTGCTCACTTTTCCTGTATATGGGATATGCTAGTAACTCCTAGCATTTGCGTACCCTAGAGTTTTAAACTTTGCTTACAGAAGAAAGGTTTCTAATTTTGAGATGTTTAATTCTTTCTTTTTTGATTTGGAATGCAATTTGTAGTCTTTTAAAAATAATACCTGCAGGTTTCATATAATTTTTGATTTACTTTAATTTCCTTAAAATTAATAAAGAATTTAGGAGAAACCCTAGGATCCTGCAATATTTAGTGTCAGCCACATTTAGTGTCGTTCTTGATTTCTGCTTCAGCTGATTCCCAGAATCACTCTCTTTTGAAGTATCTGCTGAGGGAACAATAGAGAGAAATTGGTGGGGTTTTTTTTTTAAAAGAAATATACTTTAGCTCGGCTTTGTTCTACTTACAGCTGGTGGATTTGAAAGTATATTAATCCTCTACCCCCAGTTCCTATCTGCTAGCGCAGCTGTTTTGGGTACTTCAAAGGCACTGGACACCACTGAGAAGACCACAGTCTTTCCTGCCTTTGAAATAGTTGCAGTGTCCATGGTCAGGTTTCAAGGCACCTTCAGCACAGGAAAAAAGCTTCTTTTTTTTAACTAGAATTAAAGAATATTTAACTAGCTATTAATTTTCTTTGTTAAAAGCACCTCCAGTGTGAGCCACCAGTACTTGAAAGCAGATATACACAAACTTTGTAAGAGAAAGGGCCACGTAGCTAACTTGCCAGAAAACTGGCCCCAGCAGCCCGCCCCACACAGGGCTGGGAGCGGGAGCCCTGCGTCCCCCACCCAGATCCTGCTTAGTTGGTTAACTCGTTAAACATTAGGTTAACCTAACATTTAAACAGTTAACTGATTAATTGGGATTTTACATCCATACCACTTACGTCCCACTGTTCCTCAAAATAAGTCTTCACAGGTGCAGAGGCCTTGTGCTGCACGCCTTTGTGCACAGGGTGACTGTCACTCATATACTTTATATAGAGCAGAGTTTCACAGTTGTGCTGCGTGGACCTCTCTTATTGCCCATTAAAAACTCTTGCTGGTGGTTCTTGGAGGTCCTGCATTTTTAGTCCCCACTTCTTTTTTTCCAGTTGTTAAATTTCAATACTGGACAATTGTGAATAAATTAGATACTTTTACTTGTTGATATAAGCAATTGTTTAATTATTGTAGTTGCCTGGTGGGTGTTATGTAATTTATTTCATGGCCTTTTTTCTCCCCCATTCACAATCTTTTGTAAAATGTGAATCATACTATGTAAAACTGTTGCCATAGTGAAATTGATTCGTTTTAGGGAAATGAATCAGAGGCATCAGCGTGGAGGGAGGGATGCAGGTGGGAGCTTGTACTCCCATGGAGCTGCCTTCTCCCCACCCTGCATGAGTAAATGTGTGCCCACTGAAAATTTCACGTTTACCAAAATAAACACATTTTAACATCCCTAATTCATTTGCACATTTATGGACGTGGCTAATTTGAACACCATCTTTTTGTTTAACTGAGCTGGAACAGTTGTATAATAGTAAGAGTTTCACACTTGCATAGTAAAGTGGAAAACAAGGAAAAGTATTGCCTGTTTGCTAAAGAATCTCTTCATATTTCAGGAAATCCTTTCATGCTACTTTTGAAGTCAGTTTCCAACTTCTGTAGAAGTTTTGAAGGAATAATTACAATTGTTCTTTTGTTCCATTTAGTCAAACAGGAAAGAAACAGGACATCTTGATGAAAGCTTTACTATATAATTATTTGTTGTGTGTTTGTGCATGCATGTGCATGTGTGTGTACACATGTATCATGTTCAAGACAACATCTATAAAAGAATTCTGCCAGCCCGTGACTGTTCCTTATTTTAAAATGTGTAGAAATGTGTAAAGAGTTTAAACAATTGAGTGCGTTCTCTCACTAAAAGGCATGATATTAGCTTCCCTAAATTAGAGAAATAAGAGAAAAGGATGTAGAGAAGTGCTGAATCAGCTAGTAAAAAGCTTTTTTAAAAGTGTCAGTGCATATGTAACAGGTTGTGACTCACCAGCACAACGCCTCATGCTGGTCTGTCTAGGAATTAGCTCTTCTAGCCCTGGAGAGTCCTCTGTTGGACATTGTTTTGGTCTTTGTTACCTGTCTTCTGCTGCTTCTCAGGCCCCATGCCCCTTCCAACCCACAGTGTGCCTTTCCTCGCGGTATCGTGCCACAGATCTGTCACTTGATTCTGAAGTCATCCCCTCTCAGGGAATCCTAATTCCCTATATCCACCTTCCCTCAGTGAACCACTGCCAGTCATCATCTAGCCCCTGCCTCAGGGACAAACTGCACTGTGAAATGGATGCTCATCCTTGGCAAGGGGACGTGGACCTGTTGATTTCTGCCCTAGCTGCCTCCCTGCAGCCCTAGTACTCCTCATGCCCCTGTACCAGGCCTGCAGCCTGAGACTTGGGTCAGGCCAGAGCTCCCCCGGTCTGCCTGCCTCTCCCAGCACTGCTCAGGTCCCTTCTCTAGCTAATTAGGCAACCAGGTCCCTCCTACTCCACAGCTGGAGCAAGAGTTTGTGTCTGAATTTAGCAGTCCCTATTCATGCTGACCCAGCTGTGCCCTAATTGGCTGCTGTCTGCCTCAGCTGTTTGCTCCATGGTCCCAGCCCTCTCCCAGGACTGGGTTTAACCCTTATCTCTCTTGGAGCGAGATAACTGCCCTGCTGCAGCTTATGCATTATGATACAGTCTTTAATTCCATGATCACATACTGTTTGTTTCCACAGGAACCCTGCTACAGGATGGACAGTGGTAATTTAATGAGCAGCTGTTCAATACTTTCTTTTCTCCTGACTCTTCAATGTGTGACCCAAGGCCTTATTTACTACAGATTATTCACACCCTACTCTGAAGATAGAATTCTTAATTTCCTTATTGGCTTTTGTGTGGTACTCATCACTACGGTGTCTGGATGCTTCAGAAACATTAATGTAGCTTCACAGCAGGCCTGTGAAGTTGCTGAAGTCACAAGAGATTAGTCAAATGTGTCTGCTAATGCTGGGAGTCCAGTTTGAGATGAGTAGCACCAGATTTTTTGGAGTACTTTACATTAGATTGCACTTATATATTGAAAAATCGCTCTGGATTACTTTAGTTACAGCTACAAGCAGAAGCGATGGAACCTGCCAAAAAGAAGCGGGGGGACGGAGTAAAGAGTCCCTGCCCCTTCTGCCTGGGGCCCTGCCCCAGCCAAGCCAAAAGTTGAGTCGTGGATCCTTGAGGTGCCTGGGGTGGAGGGACCAAGAGTAGCCCCAGCCCATGTCCTTGCTCTGTAGCTCTCCCTCTCCCTGCGTCAGATGGGAGGATCCATGGTTCACCACAGTTGCTTGTGCAGCTCTTACCAGACCTGGCTCTGGCCAGGGGGCAGGTCTTTCAGCTGAGGCCCAGCCATGGTGAGAGCCTCATGGCCAGATGGCTGTGAGGAGTAGCAGATACTCTCCATCTGTCCCGGTGGGGGGAGGGTGTATCCCAGGCAGTGTGTTAAAAGTAAAAAACAGACATGAACACTTTTGGAAAAATTAAATTGTAGAGGGATGGGCTTGAAGAAGAGTAAATGGGGTGGAGACCCAGGGGTAGCCATCAGTTTACATTATTTACCTGCTATTCCTCTGGCAACTTGTGCAGGAAGAGGTATGTGCTCAAGAAATTCTGAAAAATAAAAAAAAAGTCAGAGCTATTTATAATTTAATTTAAATTATATGTAATTAAGGCAATTAAATTTATGAACACCTCCTCCACACACATACTCTATTGCCAAAAGTTTCTCTTAGTATAAATGATCTGGAAAAAAGGGTAAATAATGGGGTGGCAAAATTTGCAAATGATACTAAACTGCTCAAGATAGTTAAGTTCACGGTAGACTGCGAAGACCTTCAAAAGGATAGCGTTATTTCGAAGTAACAATGCAAGCGTCTACATGGCCACTCCGTTATTTCAAAATAATGGACGGCTTATTCCGAAATCTGTAATCCTCATTCTATGAGAAATAACGCCTATACTGAAATAGCTATTTCAAAATAAGGCATGTGTAGATGCTCTACTGCTGCTATTTCGAAATAGCCCCTCACCAGGGCCATTCTAAGTTATTGCTCTCCAGTGCCTCGTGGGGCTCTAAATCGAGATAGCACATCTACATTAGGGAACCCTGCCTGAGACTAATTTTGAGGCTTCTCTGCAGTGCAGATGTGCTATTTTGAAATAAGCTGTGTCGGAATAACTATTCTGGAATATCTTATTTTGAAATAAGCATGCAGTGTAGATGTACCCTCAGGGAGGGTATGATGGAGGTCTATAAAATCATGACTGGTGTGGAGAAAGTGAATAAGGAAAAGTTATTTACTTGTTCTCATAACAAGAACTAAGGGTCACCAAATGAAATTAATGGGTCTCAGGTTTAGAACAAACAAAAGGAAGTACTTCATGCAACAAACAGTCAACCTGTAGAACTCCTTTCCGGAGGATGTTGTGAAGACCAGGATTCAACAGGATTTTAACAGGGTTCAAAAAAGAGCTAGATAAATTCATGGAAGACTGGTCCATCAATGGCTATTAGCTGGGATGGGTAGAAATGGAGTCCCTAGCTTCTGTTTGTCAGAAACTGGGAATAGGCAACAGGGATGGGGTCACTTGATGATTACCTGTTCTCTTCATTCCCTCTGGGGGCATTTAGCATTGGCCACAGTTAAAAGACAGGATACTGAGCTAGATGAACCTTTGATCTGTCCCAGTACGGCCATTCTTATGTAGCATTGTCATCTCTCTGGAATCTTTGTTGTATGGGGAGGACCATCATGCATTCCAGAAAGACAAAATGAGGAGTGGCTTGGATCGTATGTGTCCACAGAGGCCAACTACTGGCAGCTCTGATCTAATATAGGCTTGTCTACCTATGTCTTTAAAAAAATACACACAATGATTATTCAGATTACTAAGATAATTAACATACAGCACTAAACATAAAGCACAACAAACCCTTCCTGTTCCAAATGGATATTCTTTATTAACTCATTGGGAAACATACCATCTAGTGCTTTGCAAAATGAGACTGGTGGACTATGTCTTAACAGACTCCTGAGACCTCTACTTCTGTGTTCCAGGAGGCATGTATCCAGTGCTCTAAGACTGGGACCACTATTTTTCCACTAGGCCATCAGGGTGAACAGGTCTGACCATGTCTGTTTTTGTTGTTCCAGTATTTGGACTGAGCTGTTTTGTAGACTCAATTATACTTTATACAATAAGATTCATTAACATATGCTTTACATGTGTTGCGTGTATTGGAATCCATCATTATGTTAGTACAGTAATTTCAGGTGTTACCTATAGTATAACAAATGAGGAAGACTTTGGTTAAGGCTTCTTGGACACATTAATGTTACTTCTGGGTCTTTGCAGTGTCTAAGCAGGCCTGTTTGTCTGTGGGCCACCAAAAGGCTGTAAACTCTCTCTCGATTTGTGGTCTGTTATAATACTATAATTCAGAGTAAGGCTGCAGGAAAAAAACGTTAATGTCTGGGCATAAAAGACACATCAGTTGTTTTTAAATTATGCTTTTCTATGACATACAATATGCACCCCATCCTCAGCTGCAATCTGCTTTTTGTTTCCATACACTTGGTTTTGAATGGTCGCAGCTATCCTGTCTTGAGTGAGGAAAGCATTTGCTAGCGGGTCTTTGAAATATGCTATCCTCCAGGCACACTAATATTTTAATCATTGTGTGAACTGTATGTTATAACCCAAATGCAATTTAATGGTTACTAGTACAGTACATGCATAATATTTTTCCTGTTATATGGTGGTGTTCTTTGGGGTTGTACTTGTGAGTGATATTTGGTTATACGGGATGTCGTCACTGTGTAATCAGCTATGTTCCTTCCTCTTTATCTGTAGAATAAAGCATAGATCAGTGCCTTACAGGAATTCAGTGAAAGAGTTAACAAAGACTTTCAATTTTTTCTTGTCATCATCAATAAGCTGCATAAATTTGCAGTTAATAAATTCATGCAGGAAGCACAAACTTTCCCTTTAAGCAATCCTTTACCAACATATGATTGATAGCTATTCAGATTATATTCAGGAATAGTTTCTTCAAGAATAAATATCAGCTTAATGCTTGGCCTCATAATATAACTCAACTTCATAGAGAGGACTAATAGACATTAAATTAATATTATGCTAAGGAGTGAGGGGAGGGAATCCCTTTGTATTTGATCAATTTTTACATGAATATTAATAACTTAGTTGTGACGCTCCTCCTTGCCTTATGAGAATTGGCCTGTGAATATGAATGTGCATAACTCAAAGATGCTTTATGCAAAACAGGTCATGTAACATATCACTGTTACAGTTATAATCTGCTGGATCTGTATATCCTATTTTTATGCATGTGTCATTCTTGTATGTGAAATTAGAAATATGACGTGTGAGTCTGTTCATAGTTTTCAATCTGCTAATGAGAGCCATTACTAGTGCCCCAGAAACCTAATGGCTTGGTGATCAACTCAGTGACCTGTAAATAGCCTTGTTTATTCTATAAATTCAGAAGGTGGTTGGTCTAGAAAGACGTGACCATATCACCTGGTTCTAAAATCCATTCTGAACCTTCTATTTTTCTATGGAAGGGCAGATGTAAAACAAAGGATTCCTGCCTTGGGGAAAAGTCTATTGAAGCAATGGGAAGCAATCCCCGTTTGTCTTCAGCTGGGTTTCGAAACTTCCCGGCACACTCTAAGAGGAAACAAAGAACTTTGAAGGACCCAAGTGAGAGTAAAAGACCAACTTTGGTTTGAAGATTATGCCTGAAATAAAAACAGTTGATTAGAGTAAGAATTGGCTTGTAGTAAGTGTCTTAGGATGCGTCTACATTGCATCCTTTCCTCAAAATAAGCTACACAATTTGCGAGGTAATTTTGAAATAAAATGCTATTCCAAAACGTCCCTTAATCCTCATGGAATGAGGTTTACAGGGATGTCAGAATAGAAACCCCGCTATATTTAGAAATAACAGACATGCTCAAAAGATGTGGGGAAGTTATTTCAGAATACTTCCGGTATCCCAAAACAGCACCGCAATGTTAGGCGTAACTTAAGTGAATTAGAACTAGCTATGCATTTTCTATTGATTTTAATTGAATAACTTACTTTGATTTGTCTATTTTCACTTGCAACCACATAATTCCTACTATTTGTACTTAATAAAATCACTTTTGTTTACAATCAGGCCCCGTGTAAACAATGATTACTTGTGGGGAGCAACTACTGTGCATATCTCTCTTACATTGATAAAAGGAGCTTACCTGATGAGCTTTTACTGAGTAAAACTTTTACATAAATACATTTATTTGGGGTTTTGATTCCTCTTTGGGGATTGGTTTCCTGGGTGCTGTGCCCTGGAATTGCATCATCTCAAAGTTGAAGTAGTTAAGTGTTTGCATTGCTCTGCAGGAGGCCAGTAACCCCAACTCTGTGCCTTGTCTGGGTGAGAACATAGGATCTGGTCCAACAGGACAGGGTGATGGGGAGCCCCAGAGAGCAAGAAGGTGAGCGTCAGTGGCATGATCAGCACACTGGGGAACAATCCCAATGGGTCTTCTGTGACTTGAACCTTGTCACATTAGTAACATAGTGAAACCACTCTAATTCTCTCAGTGCTCTGGCAAGATCCCCAATCCAGCCTCTAAACAAGGATAGTGCAAATGTGTATGGTAAGTTCGGTACAGCAACATTAGTACAGAGAGTTTCAGTAGGTCAGTCTAGTAGGTCAGCAGGGGTGGGGAACCTCAGGCCCAGGGGCTGGATGCGGCCCCCAGCTTGCCTGAATCTGGCCCCTGAGGCTCAGGGATATCCCCCCCCTCCCCCCGCAACATTAAGGAGCCCCAGCTGCCCCATTGCGAGGCTGGAGCACACAAAATCTACTAAACTGGGCTCCCCCAGGCTCTGGTGTGCTAGGGGAATGTGGGGAGTGTCTTTCTCCTCAGTCGGGGCCACATCAATGAGGGTTTGTAGGGGTTTGTTTTTTGGCTTCTCATTTGTGTGCTGCCCCCAACTGATTTTCTTGTGGGTCAGTGGCTCCAGACCCAAGAAAGGTTCCTCACCCATGGTCTACAATGTTTGTAAAGAAACAACTAGGATTTCTGTTCACAGACTACATGACTTCATTGATTGTCTTGGGACTGGGTTTGAGATAGAGGATGTATGTGGCCTCTTTGAACTCTCAACACAGCATAATATTGATACTAGAAGATTTACCTGGTGTTACCTGGATACTTGAGGGCAGGGGGCTGACTGTGTGGGGGTGCGGAAGTCAGGGCATGGCATTGGTGATGTGGGGGGCATGGTAGGAGGCTGGGAGCGTGGGGTAGTGTGATAGTGAGGGTTGAGATGTGAGGAGGGGCTCTGCATGGGGGGGCCTATCTGGTGGAGCTTTCTCTCCCCTTCCCCTAGCCAGTGGAACCTTTCCCCCTCCACTGGCTACAAGGGGCCTTCCCGCATCTCCTGCACTGTAGCCAAGGTCTGGGGGGAAGACTTGCAGCAAGGGGCTTCTTGCCCAATCTGGTGGCAGGCAAGATGACATAGTCCCAGCCCTGCTACCCACTCTGTTGGTGGTATAGCTGCCCCCACTGGCCACTCTGCATATAGCTCTCTCCTGTGGGCTCACTGCCGCCAGTGGCCACTCTCAATATTGCATCCATTTCTCTGTGTCCCTCCCTTTCACATCCCTCCTCTTTCTGCCCCCTTCCTTTCCATGTTATGGAAATAGTCCCATTCCTGGCACTTCCCTTTTTTTGGCACAACCAAACCCTGACCTTGCTTTAAGTTTGGATAAGAAGAAGCTGCATACCAAATTTGGTGGACCTAGCTCTTACCGTTTAGTGGGAGTTCTTGAACAAGCAGACTCACAGACTGATAGACATTTCTAAAATATATATGTAACATAGGAAGAGACAAATTCAATACACAGGGCCTGACCCATACATTGGGGAGGCTATCAAAGCAGGCAAGCAGATAAATATATTAAGAACCTATTGCTTATTTCAGTAGGTTTTTTGTGAATAAAAATATGTGTCTTTAGCTATTAGAGAGGTAGAGTGAGTGAGATAATATCTGTTTTGGACTTCAGTTGGTGAGAGAGACAGGCATTTGAGCTGGGGTGGCCCGTGAGCCTAGGCAAACTAGGCAGTTGCCTAGGGCGCTGCCGGCCCGGGCGCCCAATGATGACATCACGGCTATTGACGGCCGTGCAGGCGGGGGCGCCGATCGCACCTTCTGCCTGGGGCGCCAGCTGCCGCAGCCAGCCTCAGGCCGCTCCTGCATTTGAGCAGGTCTGAAAGAAGAGCTCAGTGTACCTCCAGTGCTTGTTTTATTCACCATCAGAAGTTGGGCCAATAAAACATATTATCTCACTCATTTTGTGTGTATAATATCCTGGTACCAACATGGCTACAAGAACATCGTATCTCTTTAGGTTTGCCATTTAACAAGTTGTCTTCAGCAGCCTAAATGTGAAATGGAAGGGCAAATGGTTCTGCACTATGCTGTGGTCGACTGATGACCTTCATGAAATTTCATATACATACCCACACAGACTGTCAGAACATAAGAATGGCCATACTGATCAAACCAAAGGTCCATCTAGCCCATTATCCTGTCTTCCCACTAAGTCCTCTCTTTTCCAAGCTGAAAAGTCAGTCTTATTAATCTCTTCTCATATGGCAGCTGTTCCATACCCCTGATAATTTTTGTTTCCCTTTTCTGGACTTTTTCCAAAGCCAATATATTTTTTGTGATGAGGTAACTACTATCTGCATTCAGTATTCAAGATGTAGGTGTAGCATGGATTTATAAAGAGGGAATGAGATATTTTCTGTCTTATTATGTATTCCTTTCTGGATGATTGCCAACACAATCCTTCCTTTTTTGACTGCTGCTGCACATTGAGTGAATGTTTTCAGAAAACTATCCACAATGGCTCCAAGAGTTCGCTCTTCAGTAGTAAACAGCTAACTTATCCCTATAATTTTATATGCGTAGTTGAAATTATGTTTCCCAATACGCATTTCTTTGCATTTATCAGAATTGAAGTTCATCTACCCAGTCTACCCTATTGCCCAGTCACCCAGTTTTATGAGATCCTTTTGAAGGTCTCTCCTCAGTCTGCCATGAACTTAACTATCTTGAGAAATTTTGAATCATCTGCAAATTTTGCCATCTCACTGATGACCCTTTTCTCCAGATTATTTATGAATATCTTGAATGGGATTAATCCCTGTACAGGCCCCTGAAGGGGACACCACTAGTTACCATTCTCCATTCTGAAAACTGACCATTTATTTTTATCTTTTGTTTCCTGTCTTTTAACCAGTTATCTATCCATGAAAAGACCTTCCCTCTTATTCCATGACATCTTAATTTACTTGAGAGCCTGAGGTGAGGGACCTTGTCAAAGGCTGTCCAGAAATCTAAGTAACCTATATCTACTGGATCCCCCTTATCCACATGCTTGTTGAGCCCTTCATAGAGTTATAGTAGATTGGTGAAGTATGATTTCCCTTTACAAAAACCATGTTGATTCTTCTCCAACAAATTATGTTAATCTCCGTGTCTGACAATTCTGTTCTTTACTATAGTTTCAACCAATTTGCCCGGTACTGAAGTTAGATTTACCAGACTATAATTGCCTGGATCACCTCTGGAGTGCTTTTTAAAAACTGATGTTGTATTAGCTATTCCCAAGTCATTTGGTACAGAAGCTGATTTAAAGGATGTGTTACAAACCACAGTTAGTAATTTTGTAATTGCGTATTTGACTTCCTTTGGAACTCTTTGGTAAATGCCATCTGGTCCTGGTGTCTTATTATAGTTTAGTTTATCAGTTTGTTTCAAAACCTCCTCTAATGACACGTCAGTCTAGAACAATTCCTCAGTTTTGTCACCTAAAAAGCATGACTCGGGTTTGGGCATCTCCCTCACATCAGACTGATGCAAAACATTCATTTAGTTTCACTGCAATGACCTTATCATCTTCGAGTGCTCTTTTAAGATCTTGATAGTCCAGTGGCTCCAATCATGTAGCAGGCTTCCCGCTTCTGATATACGTTAAAAAAATTGATATTACTTTTTGAGGTTTTGGCTAGCTGTTCTTCAAATTCTTTTTTGGTCTTATTAATTATATTTTACATAAAAATATGTTTTTAAAAGTGTAGAATCAAATTAAATAAAATTCTCCAAATGAACCAGTCTGTGCCATAGACTCTCTGGCAAGATTTATGCTCCTCTCAATTTTCCTCACTAGGATTTAGTTTCCATTTTTTAAATAATGCCTTTCTATCTCTCACTGCTTCTTTTATTTTGTTGTTTAGTGACTGTGGTACTTTTCTGGTTCTCTTACTATGTTTTAGAAAATGGGATACACAGTTAAGTTAAGCCTCTATTTTAGTGTCTGAAAAGTTTCCATTCAGCTTTCTCTTTTGTTGCTGTGTTTTTTTTCATTTCTGTTTTACTAACTTCCTTATTTTTGTTTAGTCCTCCTTTCTGAAATTTACAGTATTGGGCTGTGTAATGTTTTCCTCTCCACAGGGATGTTAAATCTGTTACATTATAATCATTATTACTAAGTAGTCCAGATATATTCGTCTCTTGGACCAGATCCTGTGCTTCACTTAGGACTACATCAAGAATTTCTTAGTAATAATAAATGAATCTAAACCTTTCTTCCTCCACCGTCATCTCATTCATATATTGAGACCCTGCAGTTCTTCCTGTCTACCTAGCCCTGTGAATGAAACTGGAAGCATTTCAGAGAATGCTACCATGGAGATCCTGGATTTCAGTTTCTTACCTAGCAGCCTAAATTTGACCTCCAGGACCTCTCTCCTGTCCTCCCCTATGTCATTGTTATCTACATGTGTCATGACCACTGGCTCTGCCCCAGCACTACACATACGTCGTGTGTGATAGTGTCATTCAGTTCATCTGAAGTGCACCTATATAGAAGAGCTAATATCTTTTAGAGAATACCTTTACCTAGCAGTGGAAGCATACTTATTTCCTGTACTTCATAGGGGAAAATGCAGGAGAAAACCAGTGGGGGGGAGTATTTTAACCTCCTTGGACACACAGTTACTGACTTGCAGGTTGCCATTCTTAGGCAAAAAACTTCAAAAATAGACTGCAAGGTGAAGCTGCTGAGCTGGAATTTATATGCAAATTTGACACCATCAGAATTGGTCTGAATAGAGACGTGGACTAGCTCTCTTATTACAATAAGTAATTTCCCCTTCAGGTACTCTCACCTCATCACTGTTGGAAGTGAGCCACATCCACCCTGACTTAATTAGCACTGATGTTACACCTCACTTCCTCAGATACCTGAAGTGAAAGAAAGGCAGGGACAGAGATGAGAGTGTATCTCATGAAATGTTGTGCCCTAATAAATTTGTTAAATCTTTAAAGTGCCACTGGACTCCTTGCTGATTTTGCTGAAACAGACTCACATAACTACCTCTCTGAAAAGAGAAAACTGAATAATGTTGATTAGACTACTGGGCACTGAAGTAAGAAGTTTGGGAAAATGTGTGACAACTGTGTGTCTGTATTATACATGATGTACATATGTGGTCATGGCAGGGTTGGTGTGTAATATATTCCAGAATCAAATTATATTTTATATATCATATGGTTCTATAGTTCATGCATTTTGACTGCCTCACTTGCCCTCTGCCAACTAAGCTCATCTGCCCTCTCTTTCTACTAACATTCCAAACAAAGATGGCATGGTATTTACCAGAGTGGCTTTCACTAAATAAAATCATGGTTAAACCCAGTTCAAGGCATTTTCTATGTTAAAATTGTTTCATTAATGTACATCGCATGATATTTAGTTTTAGTTAGTTTAATTTAGTTTGTAGTGTGGTTGCATTAGGCAGTAGATTTGAAGATTAGTTTTAGGTTGCAAAAACTGCAATAGGTATAATTCTAATATATGTAATATAATACTGAACATTGGGATGTCTGTATCTTGTGGTCTGGTATTTTCTCCAGGAAGTTAATCATGTCAGGACTCATTTCAGTTTGTAATATTATTTAAATATTAGATATTCTGCAAATAGTCAGATTGCTTATCAAATTATTAAATATTTCTCAGTAATATTCATTTGGATATTCTAATACTAATTTTATTTTTCCTGATTTATATTAGATTTAATCCAGTATTTACCATTGACCTGTCTAAAACTAGTTTTTCCTAGGAAATTGACAACCCTAATTCCTAACCTTTGGGCAGTTTTAAAAGTCTCTATTTTTATCCTTAAACTTACCTGCTACAAAAATGTAACTATTCCCCCCCCATGAAGAATTGCCCCTTCCACACATACATGCACATACCCCAGCCAAAAAAGTTATACCGAATGCAAGTCCGCAGTGAGCATTATTCAGTCCTCTACCAGTGATGAATTTAAAGTCCAATATTTGACGATCTGTTGAATTAAGAGTGGGAGCTTTCTATCACCAGAAAGATTAAATTCCTAGCTTTCTAGTGAACACTTGTTTCTAAGTCTACAAGGAAGAAAATATTAGAGCATATGCTTTTATTAAATCTTTTTATGGAGCCCTATAAAATTGGTGTGATAGTAAATAAGGTACTTGATTTACAAATTAAGGAATTAAAAAGAAACCCCCAATAAAATATTTTAAGTTTCTATAACTTTCATAAGATAGGAGTTCTGTAGCCAGTGTGCACTATACAATGATGTCATGGATATAAAGACTTTGTTGTCACTAGCTTGGGATGTCCTTTAAAACTCTCTGTTGGATTCTCCAACCTTCAAGAAAGCAATCTCCTGAAAGGAATGGGTGCTAATAGTTCAATATCTGCACACTAGGGGTTGGGGGAGAGAGAGTGTTTGTGTGTATTTTTTAAGATCCCTTTTTAGGTACCTAAATAAATGGCTTATGTTTCGGAGAGTGGGTTTTCACTAACAGCATTGCTGTCTAGATCTGGCTGTGTCACAGACTACCTGTATGTGCCTCTTTTTCCATATTCAGAAATATAAGGGTGATTATACTTACCTCAGGTAGCAGCAGTTACTAAACTGAAATTGTTGTTCATTGGGAACCTCATGGAAAAACCCTACAGAGGTTCCAAATACTGTGCCATTAACTTTTATTTTTATAGTAGGGAGAGAGAGTCACACACTACTTTCATAAACAGTTTTAATATATCTGCTATTTATTTGAAAGAGTTTGTCTGTCTATTCAAGGACTCCTCCTAAATGGTAAGAGCTAGAACCACCAAATTGGTATACATCTTCCTCTTATCATAACATAAAGCAAGGTAATCGTCTGGTTGTGCTTTTAAAATGGGATGTGCCTGGAATGGGATTGCTTGTCATAAAACCAGACAAAAAAGAGACAGAATCACCAGGCAGGTGAAAGAGGCTGACTGGGGATGTGCCCTTCCCCACAGCCCTGGACCTCCCATCCCTCAGGGAGGAAGGAAGGTCTGAAACTCCTCACTGCCGATTCCTATGGGAACATGGCTGGCTGCTCCCCTTTGTCAGGGAGTGAGGGGAAAGTGCGCAGTTTTCTGGATTCCTCACTCTGGCTGGGGAGCGCCTAGACCTGCTCCAGCCAGGGGACATGCACCCCTCCCTTGGCTGTGCCTGCTGGAGCTGTAGTGGTCATGGGGAGGCGCTTCTCACCTGGCCCCAAGCTGCTTTGGTGAGAGTGGGCTGGGGTGGTCCTCTCTCCCCAGGGCAGCCTGCATTCTGAACCCCTCATCCTCAGCCTCACCCCACATCAATGATTTAAATGAAGCATGTACATTTTCATTTTATTTTCCAAAAAACCAAAAATTAGTTAAGGACCAATGCAAGCCTGGGTAAATCTTCTAGTTTACAATATTTAGCAAACCTCTATTTTATATACAGACAAATCATGATCATTTTATTATTTCTTTAATTGTGAATTGTAGGCTTGAGTGAATTTTCAAACTTGAATGTGAAATCTTTATTGTTACAGCAGTGGCTTTTCAAAGGGCCACTTAGACACCTAACTCACTTCAGTTCCCTCCCATTGTGTCTGTAAATCTTTGTACAATCCCCACGTATTCATAAGCAAGGAATACTGAAGTACAGTTTGAGGTGTCAGAATAAAAGCTGTACAAGACCTTGTCTACACTAGGGATATTCAGAAGTGTTTAATATGGTAACTGTGTAGCCACTAAAAATCTTAGTGGCTACATGGTGACACATGCTACGAACACTGCGGTATAAAGCTTAGCTTTGTAGTGCAGAGCCCACAGCGAAGCTTCCCTGAGAGCAGGGTCACCAGCCCCTTCAGGCCTGGCTCCTGGGAGAGCAGAACGGGCAGCCTTTGTCAGCCCGGCTCCTGGGGAGGATGCTTCATTGTGGTAGTGAAGCCATCTCCCTGGGAGTTGAGCCAGCAGCCCTTGCCCACCTGGCTCCCAGGGAGGAGGCTGAGTCTGAATTTAATTGATACCATTAACAGATAAGCATCCGCTTATTGGTTAAACAGTTAGTTGGTTAAACTCTTAACATCCCTAGTCTACACTAGAGATACGTTTTAAACATCTACTACTGATACTGGCAGTAAGAGCTCTGTGACTTCTGATTGCTAATGTAAATAATGCTGAAAACATTATCTGCAGCCAGCAGGCTGTCTGCACTGGAGCTTCGGAGCTTCTAAGCTTCTTGAGATCAGTTCATTTGGGTGAGTGCTAGCAGTGGTGTGGACAAAGGCCAAGAAACTACCTTTATTAGGCAAACTCTTCACTTGAGAGACTGTACCTCAGTATTCCCAAATGTTGTGAGTACTGTTCTCATCCACTGATATTAGACCACCTCTGACAAGTAGCAGTGTTTTTTATATTTCAGTGATTAATAGATGACTTGTCACAATTATTGGACTTATCTTTAGTAATTGGTACTTAAGAATTGCTTCTTTTTTCTCCCATCCCCTTCTCTGGAAAGTTAAAATAAGAATACGGAGCTATTGATAAATTTCAACCAGTGAACAAAGATTAATAAATATGGGGAGAAATCTGGACTCTGTGGTAGTCATTTCAAGTTTTGCCTCTGACTATAATGGGGCCAGGATTTCACACATCCAGTATTTAACATATTGACAAATGGGAGTTATTAAACAAAAACAGTGCGTTACAGAGTAAGAATTCAGGAGTGTAGAGACCTTTTATTCAAAGAACTCCAGTTATTGGCAATTAATGTAGTGTGGTGATAATTTTGGGAAAAAATAGGGAACTATCTGTGTAATATTGTATGTAATGTAATTAAATATGAATGTGATAGTAGGGCACTTAACTCATTTTCTGTAATCAATCTCCTGTAGACATTTGTGATCTCTGACATGTTTCCCTTAGGTAAAGGGCCTCTAAATCGAACTCAGAGGGTGCTCCCATTGGTGGCCAGTACTCCTCCTCCTGCGAAGAGTAAGGGAAGCTGACAGGAGCATTTGCTCCCTTTGGCTTCCCACTGTCGGGACAGCGGGGAAACTTGAATTAAGATATATCGACTCCAGCTGTGTAATTAACTTCCCTTTAGTGTAGACCTCGCCTTAGACTCTGATTTTTCTCATGTTATAATCTTTCTTCAGGTGATGTCCAGTTCTCTAGTTTTTGTGTCATTCTTTGTTGCTTATCTAGAGTGCATGGCACCATCAAATCCATATCCTCTACTCGAGATATTTGTAAAAACATGAAAAGCCTGTTGAAACTACCAGTTAATTGCTGTTCGTGCCTCAACCTGACATTATACAGCAGTCAGTGCTTAGTATCCTGAAATGTGGAACATTTTCTTTGAAGTGCAGAGACCCCCTCAATAATCATAGAACTTATGAAGGACTTGACTCGCTTGTTCCCAATAATAGGATGTGCTCAGTACCTTGAAGGAAAGGACCCAATATTAGAAGAAATGAAGATCTACTTCCACTGAGATAAATTACATGTTGGTAGGCCCCCATGCTGCTTTATGAAGCATTAATTCAATTTCCAGGCAATTTATCTTGGTGAGCGAGTTGGGTTATTGCTGAAAAACAGCATGCTGTTCTTGTTCTTGCTGGTATAGATTAAATCTCAATTTTATGACTAAAAGTAGTGAAAATTAAAAAGAGAGAGATAAAGGGGAGGAGGGATGGAGTGGCACTTGTAGTGTAACCAAAGTCTTATTATGTTTAGGACAACAGGGCAATTCAACTGCGCAATAAAACAGCTGTTCAGTTATTCACTTCATTTTGTGAGTCATAAACAGAATATACCACTTGGAAGTACATTTAGTTGCTATGAAACTTGTATTTCCTTGCACATGTGCAATAATGTTTAGTATTTAATAAAGATAATCAGGAAGATATGATAACTTCCTGTAATTTTTAAAGCTTTTTAAAAAATAAACACAAAACAGAATTTCAGGGAGTTGTTTGCTCTTACTTGGAGAATTTCTGCCACAAAATTGCTTTTTATAAAATGTGACTCTCCTCCCACCCACATTGCTTCTGTATCTAAAACTGTACGTGCATGTACACAACTTGACCCAAGACTGACTTAGAGCACTATATATAACAACTCCAAGTCAAGTATGCAGACTCCAAGTCAATATATGCTTAAATTTTTTAAACTCCTACACTCATAGGTTAGTGAGCACTTTATTTTTCTTTAAAAAATGCAGATACAATTAAAATATCAATATGTCTCTTTTGCTTATCCCTTTTCCAATAATGAAAGCACAACACAGAATCAAAACATTCCAGAGTTGAAAACAGGTTTTAATTTTAAATTCACAGCACACTGATCAGTAATTTGAAAGAATGGTTTTGAAACGGAACAAAAATAAAACAACACAAAAAATCACGAAACAGCTAATGTGGATGCAGAATGCATGTTTCCAGAATTGAATGCTATAGCTTTAAGATCAGGTGCCTAGCCGCTTTCCTTACACAAACAAGATCGATTTTGAGCAGACTCCTACTGTTAGCTTTTTGAAGACGGATTCTCACGCTGAAAATAACCCAACATATTCTTGATAACAGCGTTTTTTCCCTCCCCGAAATCCACCAAATCTGAAGAAAAATCCAAGTGACTGTTCTTAGCAGCTGTGTGGCCTGGAGTTCACTAGGGAAGCTGGCTTCCTGCAGTCCCCTATTCATCACCTGCTTCAAAGGCAGCCTAGCTGGCTATAGTTTGCAGGCCAGGTAGGGTGCCATTGTGCACAGTCTGGGAGGATTAGTATCAAAGCTGCGGCAACCAGGCCCTTGGTCTCGGGCTGCCATTCAGTCTAGCAGGGAGAGGCTAAGGCTGGCCAAGGTCACAGTATCCAGTGTGGTGTGGACTGGGAAAGGATCCTGAGAATAGAATGCTTTTTATGAAATCATGGCGCAAGCTTGCAGCACAGCAGGCCCCCTTCTGGAACACATCCATCTGTTTATGTTGGTATACCGTAGCTGACAACGAGATAATAGAGCTTTGTTTTTTATAATTGTTTTTAAAACACAACTGTATATACAATAACACAGATGATTATTGAAGTAAGAGCTTTGATTTTGGAAATCATAAAGAAATCTTTAAAAGATTTAATTGCTGCTTTGTGTGTGTGGGTATACTTAAATGAAGAGGAGAGCAGACTGGCTATTAACCATTTATAATCCTTACCACTGCTGATTAGCAACAGCAGGATACTTCGGGAACATATACAGAATGCGACAATGATTTTTTTTAAGCGTTCCTTCATTTGTACCCACAAATTGGTTAAGGATGCACCGGATTTGCTTAGTTGTCTTGAATGTTTAAAATTATTTGGAGGAATTCTTTCAAGCCAAAGGTAGTTTTAAAAAGGTGAGGTAATAATGACGTAAAAATAAAATAGCCAACTTGATGAAATTAGGGGGGAAAATTAAGCTGTAGACGAGTTGTCATGACGACAAGGATGTTCTATTGATGAACTGTACTCCTCATTGTCCAATCAGATAGTAGAGCTGAAGCTGGAGCATGAACAGGAGAAGACGCACCTATTCCAGCAGCACAACACAGAGAAGGATTGCCTGGTCCGAGATCACGAACGGGAAATTGAAAAACTGGAAAAACAGCTCCGCGCTGCCATGACGGAGCACGAGAATAAAACTCAAGAATGCAGGAAACGAGATGCCCAGGTAATGATCAATAACATTTGAAAAGCCGTATGCTTATTAAAACATATATATATATATATATATATATATATATAAATAATATAAAATCAGCGTTTCCCGTTTTCCAGCATTGTTGATAATGCACGCTGTTTGATCATTTGCGAAACTGACATATAAATGTGATATTTTTTTCTTTTTTTCTACCGTCCTCCCCCCACTGCTGAATAAAGCTTTAACTGCAAAAACCACAGGTAGCCAGATTAAAAATCCCATGGTGCGCTATAACTCGACCTCTTATTTATAATCTTGTCTCATTTTCTTTCATGATGGATTTGTTTAAGAAAAAAGGTATCTATTCCCCTCCGACCCCCTCATTCACCCCTCCTTTCCTCCCCTCTGGATAAATCCCTATGAAATATATCTGATTCATTCGTATGCTTTTTTCTTTAAATCTCTGCAGGTATCCCACAAATTGCTTGTTTTCAAGATCTGACTTTATTTTTCAATAACTTTGTATTCCATGTTTGCATTGTGTTTGATTGCATATGTCAGATAATCAGTGATAGGATGATTTGGGTTTTGGTTTGCTTCCCATCAGGTTTGCTATTTTCCTACACACACATATGCACCCCTCCCATCCTCCATCTCTATGGTCACTGTTGGAAGCCATTTGGCAGAATAACCCCCAGCTGTGGTAGCATTTGACTCTTCAAACTTATGGATGAAATGTGCACTGTCAGCATGAAAAATGATCTTTATTAGTTTCAGTTCAAAAAATCTTATTGGATGTATGTGGATTTTTTTCTGTTTATTTTGAGGATGTGTTTATGGATGAATGTGTATGTGGTGTATTTTTCTAAGAGCATATGTTATAAAAGGCCTGCAGTGAATACATTTAAAAATACAAGATGGTTTCAGAGTAGAAAATTAACTTAAGTGAACAATGGGGAAATAATTTTTACTCTGCTAATCTGCATTAGAGTTACTTATCATTAATTGATTATTTTATTTGAAAATGGGCGGTTTTGTATGGAAGGTATCTAACCACCATATGGTCTCCGCGCCTCCGCTTCTTTCCCACATTGTAAGATCTTAGCAATAAAGCCTTTGCATTTTAACATGTGTTAGGGTTGCTCGTATTTCTTTCTCACCTATACTGAATATTGTAACTAAATGAAATTGAAGATTTAATTCTTAATTTCTTTTTTATATTTGAAAGATTCATTATGCATAGAATCAACATCTCAATAAATATAAATGTATCTGATAAAATACCAACCTACAGGGGAAAATACGTTATACAAAAATATTAATTTATTCCATTTGTACCATTATTGTTTTCTATGTAAACCAGGGAGGGACTTTGTGAGCATGCTCAGTAATAGGAAATTCAGAAGACTGCAGCAGAATTAAACATTATCCCTTTTTCCAGTAATTTTGATGATGAATAAAAGACTTAAGTAATTAAAGGAACCAGTCTTTTTGCACTTAAGTATATAGCTACTTTTGCGAGTATCCCTTCAAAATCGTATCATTTTCTCAGTCACCCCCCTAACCTTGTATTGTCAAGCAGCGGTGTTTTTCTGAATACCAAGAAGTTCTGTACTTACTGTGAATATAGGGTGTGTTCATATCCCTAAGTATAAAAATCAGTTTTATAAATAAGCAGGATTATGCAATGTACCTACAAGTAATTCATTAGCATTATGCTATTGTACGTAGATACGATGGGAATGTATCTCTTGAATAGTAAATTCAGAAAGAATCTTGAGATGTCCTATATGTATGTCCTACCTATTTAGTTAGATCGTGGCTCACTCGTGGCAAAGGTTGGCATCATGGCATTTGGAAGTGCGTGTTGCTTAAAATAAAAAGCGGATGCTATCACAAGTGATGTGTTGAACAACGGAGAACTGAGATAGTAATGGCAAAAAAAGTTAGTGTCTTTTAAAAGTCTTTTTCTTTTGAATATCTCTACAATATGAGCGCTGCTGTCATGGCAGTATAGTGAAGAGAGAAAACACATTTACCTTGAGTAGGGCAGCTGTTTCTAATCAAAAGCAGAATAATCATGTCTGATAATTGTTACCACTTTTCAAGATACATTTATTTAGTTTGAATAGATCAAGTGTTAATGTGGTAAATATTAATGCCTTCTATAAAATTCATAGGTATTAAAAATTACATTTGGCTTTGCAGTGAGGATAATATGTGTATAACATTACTTCAGTATCTTCAGTGGAATTATAAAACCTGCCATTTATTGTATTTTTCAAGTACTGCGGATTTGCTCCCAAGAGGCATGTTTTTGGAGTATTATGGGACTAATGTGAGCAGCATCTTTATGAAACAATTGTAAACAAAAATGGTTTAAGGATAAGTAAATTACATGGATATTACTTTATCATAAAATCGCAAAATGGAATTTTTGTAGATTGCAGTGTTTTTACTTACTCTACATTACTATGAAGCTGCTTCCGCACAGCAGAGGAGGCCATTTTGTTTAGCTAACTGAAAAGTGCAACTACTAGATATTTCATATAGTTTTAATAATCATCATCATATTCATGCATTAGTAATTTCTTTACTCTTTTGATCGGGAGGATCTAGCTATTCCATAATTGCTCGGTTGGTGTAGAAGAACCAGTTTTCCTTATGTAAAAAGGTGTATTTTTTAAATAGACACTTTTATCATATCACCAATGACTGACACAGCTTGATGGATCGCTGGAAAATAATGTATTATGCAAAGTTACTAAAAAGATTTGTTCTATTTTTATTGCATTTCCAAGATATCTAAGTTCAGTCTGCTCTTCAGTTACGATGAAAGGTACTATGCAAAACAGAGGTATGATTTTAGATGTGAACCTATATTAACACTTTATGGTCAATAAAAAGTGTTCTCTTGAGAATTAGATAAGATTTTAGGTAGGTCTCCAGATTCTGAGTAAGAAGAAAATTATAACTTTTGATTCTTCTATTACACATGTAGCATTATATTGGGTAAAGCATCTTGATTTAAAGAGAGAGCATGTTTTATAATGCTGGTCAGTTATTTTCATTTTTATGTGGCATTTATATTCCATTTTAGTACTGAGTATCTTTTTCAGAAGGGTTGTTGTGTTTGTTCTTGTTTTGTTTTGTTTTTCACCCAGGATCGCAAATGCTTGAGGAGGAGTAAAATGACATATGGGTCAATAAAAGGCAAAAGGCTCAAGGTTTTTGTACTGTAGCCTTGTAGTCATCGTCTTTAAATTCTATATGTTCTGTGAGCTGTAAGAAAATATTATAGTTAAAATGATATTTCTCTTAAAAATATAGAACTTTGGATTTTAAAATTTTATATATATAATTAAAGTATATATATAAAATAATATACATTAAAATTGTGTTTTTAATTCAGCATTTCTATTTTATCTTTGATTTTGTATATTGTTCAGAATTTCCTTACAGATATCCTAAATAAATTTCCCAAAATCTGATTTATGTTTGTTCCTTTAAAAAAAATATTGAGTGTATATTTTCTTTCACAAGACATTGTATTAATTCCTGGTAGATAATGAAATTTTCAGAAACAAAATCTTCTCTTCCCCCTCAGTAGGCCAGATTGGATAATGAGGTTAGTTAGGTATCTGAATATCCAGCTACCAATAGATATACTGACTACACAATCTTCTTTGATCAACTTAATGTCACTCTTTCTCCAGCTTATGACATATATCCTTACCATCTCTAACGCTGCAGAGTTTCAGCTGCTGTATGAAGTAATATAATTTTACTGCTTGTTGCTTGGCTATTTGACCTTTTGGGTAGGGAGAAAAGAAACATCACCATTTAACTTCAAACAGAATGCTTCCCTTTAGTGTCATATTGTAAAAAGAGGGCTGAGGAAACTGAAGTCTTTTTCCACTTTCTGTTGCCAGATGATAATGTGCAGGTCCACCATTTTCTTCCATTCATAATTAGGTCAAGAATAATTCAAACATTGAAGCACAATTCATCACCGTTTGCCAGTATAATAGTAACTTAAATACAATAAAATAGTATATTAATATTATTAAATACGCTAGATTGCAATAAAATAAATGTAGTCATATTTTAGAGGTCTATTAGTCTCTAATCCATCAGTTGCCAGGAAGAAAGAATAATTGATTATTTCTGTAGGTATGCAAGTCTAAACACACAATATATCAAAGATATAAAAGCAGAAATGAGCTGGAGTAGGAGGGAAAAATGACTATAATACTTCACCTCTGCATAAATCTCTTTTTTCCACTTCTTCCCACTCCCTGTGTTGCTTTCTGCACTTTTCCTAGTGACTGTCCTTACTCCCCCTCCTTGTCCCATTTTGCCACTTGCAGATTTATAAGTCTTTCTGTGGTGCCTCTGTGCATATGGGGCTGCTTCTCACTCCTTCTGAGCATGCGCGAGTATGCTCTCTGTCTGTCTCTCTCTCTCTCATTTAAAACCACTTCTCCTCTAAAGTCTTCCTACACTAGGCTCCTACCAAATGATCTTTCATTTCTCTGCTACATTGAAACTGTTTGTCTGCATTTATTTTTTTCCAAGTTAGATTGTAAGTCATGTGAGCCTGATATTATTATTTTATGGCTAATAAAATGTCACTTAAGTTTAGATTGCTACATAAATAATAACTTAAAATAAAGGAACCATCCCTCCTCCAAAGATATTGTCTCTTTTAGAGCATACAGCCTTCTTGAAATAACATTATTATATGATGAAAACCTTGTATCAGCTAGAGAAAAGTTAGAAAATTTTCTTTTGTCGCCTGAATTGAAAAAAACCTCACACGTATATATATAGTAGCGGATTCGACTCACTTTCACAGCTTCTTCCCTCAGGGTGGCTTTTGGGGAAGTAACCGGCTGCTCTGATGCCGATATACCCCCTTTGGGTGAGGTGTTCTCTTCAGAGCACTGTCCTCCGGCAGTGACCACTCTGATCTTGGTCTGCGCCCCCTTCCGGGGGGGGAGTCATTGTTCTTCCTCCATTCCTCCTCCAGGGTCCTCCCTACTCCCTAGGACCCCCAGTTCTTCTCCAACTCTGCCTGCAACCCTGCCTTGCGGACTTATGGCCTGGGGCTTCCCTGGCTCAAACCCCCCCAGCCTACTGTAGCTGCCTGCTTGCGAACCACAGCTGCCTCCTTGCAGCCCGGCCTTTTTAGGGCTGCCTCCTTGCAGCCCTGGGCCTCAGGCCGGGTAGCCTGGATTTGCTAGGCCGAAGCCTCTCTCGTTTCAGGCAGACAAGCAGGTCTCTCTCTTCCTCCAAGGAGCTGGTCTGTATGGCCTCTAGCTGGGCTCTGGTTAGCTGCCTCAGCTAGGCTTCCTCCTGACTCCAGGTCTCAGCCCCTTAAAGGGCCAGTGCAGGGCAATGCCTTGCCACACCATATATATATATATAGATAGATAGATAGACTGGTAACTTTCCGGTGCTATAGTAGTAATCCTGAAGTATAAACACCAGGTTTATGCTTCAAATGAAGATCTAAGAGAATCTCATCCTGTAAAACAGAGATCCACAGACTTTGGTCTGTGGAGCACTTGCAGGTAGTCTGCAGATAGGTACTGACTACTTTTTCTTTTTCCTTTCTCTGACTAAATTTCATTTAAAAGGGGAAAAAATCACATATTTCCCCATATATTTCTTTTTAATGTAAATAATTATTCTAGCTTCCCAGGGCATTTTTTTCCCATTGTCCATGTGACAGGAGGTGGTTCACACAGTTATGTCTTGCCGGGACATCTGGGCCACAAGACAGTTCCTACATTAAAATGTGGACTTTGAATGGGTATTTTTCATTTAATCATTCCTCTCCGCTGGAGGGTTACTAGTGTGCCTTGGTCTGTCTTGTTCTCTGTCTGTGGCACATGGTAGATTAGTCTTCTATGGGTCTTATTTACTTTGTTCTCATTTCCACTGTCGGGTTTGTTGGGTAAGTATTGGTGGCATTCAGGAAGTTAGACTGTGTGATCTGGTGGTCCATTCTCACCTTAAACTTCATGGATCTGTGAAAAAGAGTCAGAATCACTGCTGTGAAACTGTTTTGAGCAGACAACTTGGATAGTGATTCCAGATTCTTGTGCTCCTCTATCAATCAGAAAACATCTTAAAACTGAGAAGATTTTGTTCTTTTCTATATTGCTTTGCCCTGCAGACAGTTATGCAAGTGGGAGTCTCCATATGAATTTATATATATGTGTGATCCTTTTACCTTAGCTGTTGCTTTGGGAGCTCAGGTCCAGACTTTCAAAAGAGTTCAGCACCCAATTGCCGTCATTTAGGCCTTGTCTAAAACGGACATTTTGGCCACATGGCACCTCATGTTAATTGCCATTTACAATGTTTTCGAGAACATGATTGTTAATGATAATTTAGATACTTCACCAGTGTTTGTTCCTGGACGCACACGAGTTTTCTCTTGTGTGTTTCACTCTAAGCTGAGGTTTGGGTGGAGCTTCTTGACACAATCGAAACAGCAGACAATAACCCTCTTTAAATTTAGGCTCCATTGAAGCCAGAGGGCCTTAGCTCTGGATTAGGGGGAACTGCCCATGTGGAATTCATTGCAAGGTGCTGCCCCTCTTCACTTCTCAAATGAAATCAGGTTTGTCACATCTATTGCTTTTCTATCGTTCTTTTCTCTGTACGTTCCTCTAGGCTGCCCTCTATGTATTAGATGCCCTCCCAAAATCCCTTCAACTTGCTACAGACTATCCTCTCTCCCTTTATTTGATGGAACCATCAGAATGTGTATGCACCTTAATAGTAGTATTATGATTGTCAGCTTGTTCCTTTTCCCCTTCCCCATTTTTGGTCTATTCGTGGCATTACCTGTTATATCATGTCTGAATTTAGGCTGTGAAATGTTCAGGGCAGGAACTGAGATTTTTAACTGCTTCTGGGTAGCACCTAGCACACTTCTGGGTTCTCAGCATTAGCTTTAATAATTACTATACTTACTATACTAAACAGTAAAATGTGCAAATTACAATTTGGTTATGAAAAATGTTTAATTGGCTTCGTAAAGAATTCACTGTACTTTGTACTGTATCCACAATATGCAGAGAAAGGAAAGCAGTTGCCATAGAAACTAGTACATCTTGATGCTGGGCTGGAGTTCTTTACAGAATAATGGACTTCCTATTTATCTCATATGAACTAGAAGTTTTAAATTGGCCAGTTTTTATTGTCCCTAATTTTCATTTTATAATATTTTATTATATTTTTTGAATTATATGTATAGTCAAATTATTAAGATGGAATATAAAATCCATTTGAGATTTGGGAGTGCAAAGAGTGAACTAGGCAAAGTATGCATCATGTGGGTAGTTCTTTTATCTACCCCACACATCCAATGGGAAGAAATTATTATTTCTTACATAAAACCTGATTAGTCTAGGTTCCCAGCTTTAAAACATGAGCGCCATATAATCCATCTGCTGGAAAAAGTTTCATTACATATTCCAATTATTCTCACTATCTCTACTGTATGCAGATAGATGTGGTTTTGTACATAAGATTTTTGTCTCAGTTCAAATACCTGTTGATAAGTTTGTTATTTTGTCCATTATGCTTAGTCACTATCCTCTTCTGGTGCACCGTGTGCCTCTTCCTCCTTCAAAACCATTCTTGAATGTTACTTTAACTTATCTTTACAAAGCTGAGCTATTTTTTTTATAGTACTATCAGCTATGTCTCTTTTTTTCCTCTTGTGTCCTGAAATTAAAAAAGCCCTAAACAAATGAAGATAGTAGTGTCAAACTTAATATGCAACATAATCATATTATCTCACATTATTATACTGTTCATCTTCTCTTCTCTACACTTTGTGTTATGTCATTTTCATTCTTTTGTTTTGACAAATGCAAACTAATGTGTGTCAGAGGGAATTATCTGAATTACCCTTAGAATTCTAGAATTCTCAGGAGGTCATCAAGTCCAGTCCCCTGCCCTCACAGCAGGACCAAGCACTGTCTAGATCATCCCTCACAGGTGTCTGTCTAACTTGCTCTTAAATATCTCCAGTGATGCAGATTCCACAACCCCCCTAGGCAATGTAGTCCAGTGTTTAACCACCCTGACAGGAAGTTTTTCCTAATGTCCAACCTAAACCTCCCTTGCTGCAATTTAAGCCCATTGCTTCTTGGCCTATCCTCAGAGGCCAAGGAGAACAATTTTTCCCCCTCCTCCTTGTAACACCCTTTTAGGTACTTAAAACTGCTATCATGTCCCCTCTCAGTATTCTCTTTTCTAAACTAAACAAGCACATACAATTTGTTGAATTCTAGTTAAGTGTTTCAGATCAGGAAAGACCGACCTGGGCATCTCTTTGGCAGTTAAACAAAATGTCAGGATCTACAAAGAATAGAATGAAGAGTTTTATATTGAGAATGTTACAGTTATGTAAATCAATGACATGTCCTTACTTGATGCTTTCATTTTAACTCATTATCCTCCAAAACCTCCTTTAAAACTCTTCTTTGCTTTCAAAAAACTTGAAAATGGGTCAACAGTTGGTTTGCCGAGACCACTGTTCATCATGCTGATCTTATCTCATTGCTCCTTGTACTTCCCTGTCTGTCTGCCTGTCTGCATTTGTTGTCTCTTGTTTTCTACTTAGATCATAAATCCTTTGGGTCAGGGACAGTCTTTTTGTTGTGTCTTTGTAGAGCATCAAGTACCTCTGCTCCATGACTACAATCTTAGGTGCTGTGGCAATACAAATAAATAATAATTAATATATTATAAGCTGTTTGTGGTGGAGGCGGTGTTACACTGCTATATGAATATTAAATTATTTTTTCTTTTCGAATAGTATTCCATTGTGCATCATCTTTCTCTGTGTTCAAGTGTAATGATCATTACAAAAAAATTAATAATAAAAAAATCAGATCCGAGAGCAAAAGTAGTTAATACACAGGAAACAGTGAAAGTGCAATTTTTGAGCTTCAGTCTTGAGGTACCTTACAGTCTAAGCTCCCATTGAAGTTGAGCAGTTGTTGGAGTCAGGCTCTAATGTTGCATCATGGATACTACTTACAAAATGAAGATGTTGTTAGAAGCTGCAATTTTTCTATGTTGTAAATACTGCTTGCTTGGTTATAGGAACTTAAGGTTTCCAAAGGATTATAAGACTTATTGGTTTAGTAAGAACTTTTGTTTTGCAAAGGGTACTTAAGCAGAAATGTTTGGCAGTTCTATGAAGTTCTGTGTTCATTTTTTAATGTTTTCCTTTGAAAAATGTGTGGGTTTTTTTAGTGAATATAGCCTGGACAGAAGCTTGTTTTCCTTTTTAAAATGAAGTGAACTTTAGTATTAATGAAGGTGTTGGGTAAAGAGAGATTTAAATCATTTACTAATATAGAAAATATGTGCAAGAATATGGGAAACAGCAATGGAAGCTTCTACAAGCAGCTCCACGAATGCTTGGAAGGTGTGAGAGTGCTGATCGGAATTTGTGTTGAAGTTCTGCACCCTTTTTACTCATGCTTTTATTGGTGTTTGAGTCTGTATGTGTGTGTTCCTCCTCTCAAGATGCTTTTAGCAGGTTTTGTGTCCTTCTGGAGTCTCGTATTTTAAATGTTTATATATATTTGTATTGTGTTTTAAAAAATGTTGTAAGGCAGCTCAAATATTTCAGAGAGAGGGGCGGGGTAAAAATATTTTAAATAATAAATAAATAAATATCTATTGTGATTGCCAAACAGGGGGCATGTCAGTATCAAGCTGCCATGGTGGCACTTTTCTTTGAACTGTGTTTTTTTTTCTTTTTCTTTTGTTCTCTAGAACCTGGACTGAGTCTCAAAATCAATTTAATATACCAGAAAATCAGATGTTAATAACATTCACTCACTAGTACCATAAATCAAATTTGAACTAGTAATTGACCAATTAAAGACTTAGTATGATAGTACCCCCAAATCAATGGTATTTTAAATACCAAATGAAAGAGTGAAACACCATGACAGAAATTATGATAATCTATAATTTAGAATGTTAACATCACTTCTTCTGGCCATGTCACAGTCTTAAGACAATAGGATCCATGTGGATACTAATGTTCCTAATTTCATGTAATAAATAGAACCCTTTTATGATGCAAGTCATATTATTACTTAGTATCACTGGTGGGTCCAATAGCACTTTTATGGTGCAGTAATAAATAGACATTTTAGAGGTACTGTTATTTATATTTCTCTTTTATGTGGTTCATGAGTAGGGAGAGAGAAGCCACAAACCAGTGAAAAGTCTTGCCTTCTCCTGTAGCTGACATAGTTTGCCTGAAGATATGTCAGCTGGGAAATAGGAGACCTTCCATAAGGCTCTGCACAATCCCACATTAAAGTATTACAGAGAAAGCTTCAAGTGGAAAACCAGCAACGAATTACAACTGAAATGCTGATGGCACTCTCCACCATGGTGGGCACACCAGCAATCACCTGTTCAGACAGCATCCTGGGGGTACCTAACAGCCAGTCTACTCTCCTTCCACCTCACAGGGAGAAACTAAGGGAAAGAAGGCATGACTGATGCTGTGTGCTTCTAAAGAAGATGCTGCTGGCACCGATATCTGTCCCAATAACTTATGATTGATCCTCTTTATAGTTACAGTTCACTGCCCACACTCCTGCAACTTTTAGTAATTCCGCATAGGTCCAATTTCTGTCTCATGTTTAGCAACTCTACCATTATATCAGCTGGATAGATATCTAAAGCCCCCTCCCTTCTTTGGCACTTCTACTCAGCAAATGCCACCTTTAATGGGTATGCTGACTCAGCTCTGTCCTCCTGACCTCAGGACATACCTGTCCATTCTTACATTCCCTGTTCATTAGCCATCTTCCTTTCCTACCCCAGGTCAGATTCTGTGTATACTGTTCCTTCGCTACCCCTCTTTTTTTCATTCACTATCTTCTGCTTCTCCTCCCTTCACTGTGATCAGAGACTTGAGCTTATAAAATAGGGCTCTTGTGCTCTGTAAGGGTAGAATATCTTGTGTCTGGGCTTCAATGCATTTGGGCCAGAAAAGCATTTTGTGTTAGGCGAATGTGTTCAAGTTTGCTGGATGATGTCTATTTCTTTAGTAGGTCTTTTTTTTTTTTAATCTAAGAAAGTATTTTATCAACAATTAGGAGGTTATAAAAGTGCAGTCTCTTAAAATAAGATAATGAATAGTTGCACAATGGATTAAACTGCAAAACCAAATTTTGGTTCAGTCACCCTTGAAGAAGTGATTGTCATCTCTTGGTTCTTTTAATAAACAATGTTTCTTTTCTTCTGAACAAATTTAAAAGACACTGACAATGATTTAACAAGTGGACTTTTTTCCCAATTACTATACATGTTGGCAGCAAATTAGCTTTGAGGAAATATTGTGCACATCACAATTCTCCCTTGATGTACTGAGGAGTCATTTTTGGATCTTTTAGCTCAATCAGACCAATGACTGACATTGTTAATGTCTGCAGTTGCTATAGATGTGAAAGATTTTTTGTGACAAGGAAGGTGATGTGTAGAAGAAGCCAAAGTGCAAGCTGTGATTGGCAAACTAATGATATCATCAGATGCTCAAAGACTTTGCAAATTGAAGCTTATTAGGCTGACATTTTGTCTTCTATTCAGCACTAATTGGAATCATGCCTGGATGCCTGATGTGAAAGATATTTAATACCTGAGTGTTTATCATGACAAAATGACAGAAATTGATGTCAAGAAGACTGTAGACTTCTGTTTAAGGAGAAAAACAATATAGTTCATACTAAAATAATGTATTTCATAGTCACTTGTATTTATATTTATGAAAGCCCTGAAATATTACATTTAAGAGGGAACTGTTACTTCAGGGCCCAAAAAGTATTGGCCTGGCTGCAAATATTTCATTTTAAGCCTTCAAAAGAGTTCTACAGAGTTTATAAAAACAGCAGTGATTTAGTCAGAAAACCTGACACAGTGTTTTTACTTGAAACAGATCTGAAAATTCCAGGAACAGTGAACTCCGGTCTTTTATACTGGTGATGTGGTTCTTTTAAAGTTTTCTCTGACAGCTTGAATTCTTTTGTAGTCTGAGCTTTCTGGTGTATTGACATCTGTAAAGTGAATATAGAAGAGAGAAAGAGAAAAAGCATGCACTTGGAAAGGCAAGCCTCACAAACATGCAGTATGTTGGAATATTTGAAAATAGCTGTGTGTCTATTTATATGCCCCTTTATATTAAATCTGGGCCTGAAATAATTTGGAATATCTGAGCATTAACTTCCTATCACCTTCAGAGAGAAAAGTATGCTCGTTAGCTATAATAGAATAGTTTACTAACAAATAAGCCAACCATCAACTTTATGTTGCATTAGAGGCAAATATGGATACATGAAGTTAAATTCCAGTTATATTCCAGTAGACTTAAAGAATAGTATAAAATTAATGCTTATCTAACGTGTGATATTAGTTGACCATCTGCTTTCTGAAATTAACTGAATTGCTATTTTGTAAAAAAAAAAGTTAACCCTTGTAAAAGAATATAAAAACATCAGTTTTAGAAATCAGTGGTCATTATTTGACTTACATAGGTTTTCTGGTTTCTATTGTAGTTTTTAGCAGTCATCAAAATAATCAGATGATACGGACTGCTGGCGATAAAGCACTATGAAAATTCAAATAATAGTGGCCCTCTCGAGGATCGATCGATGCATAATAGTGTTAGGCACTGTACAAACGCATAACTACAAGACAATCCTGGCCCCACTAAGCTTAGAGCATGAGTATGAGTCTATGATAAGATATAACAGGTGGATATGGTGAGTACAAGGCGGGCTCACATGGTAACAATGAGAAGATTATGATTAGTATAATGAGCAATGGTCATGGCACATGAGTTGGTTAGCAACTGTAGTTCTGTTGTTAATTTATTGCTGTCTTCTCCTCCTCCTGATTTCTGTGTGCTAAATTGAATCAAAAGACATTAAACATATGTTAAATACTTTCTGTCTAAGCATTTTCTCTCTCTCTGTCAAAAGCAGGGCTTGGTTTATAACTGTTAAAAAAAAAAGGTGCATGCAAGACATTTTCTATTAAACTGTGGGCCACAGTGAAAAAAGTTGAGATATCTTATAATTGATGTTGTTTTCAGGAACACAGGTTGTTCAATACATTTAAACTACTGTATTACTTCAGTGCAGCTAGATGTGACCCTCAAAGAAATTACCATTATTGATTCGCATGCATATAAACATATTTAAAGGAGAGTATTTTCTGTCACAGGCTTGTATAGTGTTTCATTGATACTGAACTGCTGTGGGAGAATATCAATTTGCCACTGATTCAATAGGAAGAAAGTCTGGTGGCTAGAGAGGTCCCTTTTTTGGTGTGAAATTCCATTCATGATCAGTTGGATTATAAACTGGTAAAATTGCTATTTCCATTCTCTCGCATATGTTCCTGAGAGAAATTTTTTCGGCCTGTAAAAATAATAGTTGCACATATACATTGTAAAGAGTCACCAAAGCAATAGCACATACTGCACTGGGAAAAGCTGGGAGCTGCTAGATCAGCACTAGCAGTCCGTGGGGGAGAGAGCTTTCCTCCAGCAGATGGTCCCAGTAGCCCATTTTTTTTCCTGCCTGGTATAATAACCTTCTTCAGTTGCCAGCTAAAGTACTTTGTCCTTTAGTTCAAGTGGTATAGGTTAGGGTTCAAACACTACTGAAGATTTAGGGTTTGGGGGAATTGTGTAATGATACAAAATGGAATTTATTTTTCCCGTTAAAAAACTACAGCACCTTGGAAATTACATTTAAAGAAAAGAGCTATCAGAAGGCAGAGCATTAAGGTGCAAAGTCAGGCACTTGGAAGTTTTAAAATCTCAGATTTACAGATGCCTATATCTTAATTCTGTCTCCTTGTATGTATGCATTATGATATACTCTTTAACATGAGCAAACGTTGTTTCACAAGACTTTTCTCTAGTGGAATATACAAGGGGCCAGACAAAAGGCTGCTCAGGAAAACATAGATCTGGCATTTACAAATCTCCATACTTTACAAACTAAACTTTATTTAACATTGTTTTGATTTGTAATAGGATATGTACTACTAACAGCTTTTCTTAGTTTTAATGGAGTATATACTTGTGCCTTCTGAGCAGGTTTAATTTGAAATGGGACAGTGTAGGTCCTATGACAGCTGATAAGCAAACATGGACCATGTGGGTAGCTCAATGTGCTGAAAAGCATGGGATGGACTAAGGTGCAAGGTAGGTTCTGAGCAGGACTATCCACAACTTTTCTCCACTGTTGCTGTGAAGTTTGTAGTGGCCAGGCTTGGCAGTGTACTGATCACTGGGAAGTTCTTAATGGGCACAGATTTGATATAACGTAAATACTAATTTTTATTTATGAAGTACCTTACATGTTATGAAAGTGAGAGACTAGTTCAACCCCCCCATCTCTCACAATTGTGCCAGTGTATTTCAGTCTTGACCTTAAGCATCTGTGATCTAAACAGATATCCATTAAGTTAAATGAGTCATGATATTCTATGCATTTGTGACTTAATTCATTATTTGAATCTAGATCTTCAGAGAAGAAAGAACAGTGCATTAAATGACTTTTCCCCGGATGTAGTATCTTTATTTTACTTGCTGAACAGCTGCTGTAGGGTGTGATACAATGCAGAGCTATATTTGCTCATTCTTCCTGATGTCCTACTCTCAAACACATCACTACTCAAACATAGAATGGCAGACTAATACAAAAGTTACTAGTGCACTAAAGATGTCAGTTTACACTTGGGAGTGGAGGGAAATGTTCCTTTTTATTTTGTGTGCAGATATAATGTGCTACAGTTATCATTCCTGATGGTTATTGAGGTAATTCTACAACATGAATTATAGGTACATGTTAAAGAAGATGAAAGATACTTCAGTAGCTTCTTCTCCACCCAAGAGGAGGGCTTTATCGGCATTAATAAATAATTGGTTTTTTTCTGAATAGTTATAAGTGGCTTGCTAGAAATACTATTTTCCTAAATAACTTTCTCTTTTCTGAAGATTCTGACAGCTCTTGCATTTTTAGGGTAAGTTGAAGAGTTTTTCAAAACATGGTTTTGATTTGACACAACTTAGTTCATCAATTAATTTTGAGGGCACACATGTTTAAGTGCACAGGAACAGTATAAAAGTGTAGTCACATCCCATCTAACATATGCAAACTGTGATAGTATTAGTTATGTAACCATTAAAGAACAAAAGCTGAAAACACACAGAGACTGGATTTGGCCAATCCCGTCAAATCGCCATAAATATTTGAAGTTATTTGGATAGTTTTGGACTTTCTAGTACAGCTTCCCTGTTCTTATCTAGCTCTAGAAGAATGTGGAATAAAGTATTCATTTAACCGAGTATAAAAATATGTATGTTATGCAGTTATAATCATATGTCATTAATCAGAAAATACTGCAGAAACTCTGACAAATTAAAAACACAAGGATGTGTCTGCAAGGGCTTTTTCAGTCATTAAAAAGCTGCTTCACCTCTCAGGCAAACTATTTAATGGCAACTTCTTGCTCAGTGTACTGACATCTTCAAAGGCTCTGACATCTGTCGGCCTTTGAACTACCATTAAAAAATATTATCCCATTTCCATTCTTTTATGCCCATTTTTTTAATTATAGCCCTTCTTTCAAGTTGAGAACATGGTTGGTTTAAATGATGCTGTCCTTTCGTTTTCAGCCACCCAGCTGCGGTTTGAATAAATTGATGTAGAATCAAAGGCGGGACTTTAAAGGGAAAAGGTTTGATGGACTTGGACTCCGAACCAGATGAGGTTTTATGATGAAAAGGGTTTAATCCCAGCACAGGCATCGCTTCTATCAGTCGAGCAGTACAAAGCGATTCATATATATAGGTTCACGAGAAATGATCTTTTTTTTTTTTAACAGCACAGATCTCTTCAGGACTTGCAAATGTGGCATTAGCTAATATTCAGAGAGCTGATTTCCTTTCATCCACCAGAAGCTTATGATTATAGTACAGTTCTCGAATTGGAAATGAGAGCTGCAACACAGATTTAAAGCTATGCTGTCTGATTTGTATTCAATATACATGTCACTGCGGGACAAGCTAGTCTAGGCCAAGCTGGTTCAATAAAAGAAAAAAACAGTTTCATCATCTGAGATTCTGAGAAGAGGAAGAAGAAGAAAAAAAATGGTGCCAATTAATTAGCACCAGCATTACCTGACTGCTATGCTAAGCTACTTAGTAGACTGGTATCTTTTGTAAAATTGTGCAAGCAGCATTTTAAAACAAAGTTTTAGTTTTTCTAAAAAATATTTCTTTGGATTCCTTCTGTGTTGGAGATTGAGAGAAAAAAATATTAATCAGTAATAGCATTTAGTGGCATAATCTATGTGGAAAGCAACATTTGTTTTTCTGCACTCCAGTTTCATGGAGCTTCCAACTGACAGAATTATTGCTATTTGTTTGTAACAGTGCCCTTCATTAAGGCAGAAATTGTGCATGCTTATAAAGAGATCTGAAATCTCTCTTTAAAAAATAAATACATTGGTTGCCATTTGCCAACATAAACCAGAGTGGTATCTGAGAGATCATTTTCCCTGTTGTATTTTTATGTAAAAACAGTATTCAGGAATATTTTTGTTCTCTGCAAATGCCTTCGGATAGAAATATGTTTGGTGGTCCTGATGGCTTGGGTTTTTTTTACTCATATTGATGAAGTGTCTATCCAGAGCTTGGGAGCTGTTCAGAAAATTAGAAGCAGCACATTTTAAACAGTAAAAAGACCACAAATGGACATGCCCCCCAACAGAACAGTTTTATTTTAAGCACAGAGAAGAGCTGTCTCTATTTGAGATACCAGCTCCCATCAACATTTTCCTTCCACGCACTTCCCCAATCTTTCCTTCAGCAACCTGGTCATGCCCAGACAAAGAATTAAATGAGGGATAGTACACTCTTTCAAACATCTGACCACAACTTCTTGGCCATTTGTTCAAGAGTCATCAATCTGTAGTAAAATAAATACAATATTAAAAAAGTATTGCAATTTTAACTGTAGTAGATCTGTTTGGTTTCCAGTTCAATAGACAGGCCCTCCGAAGAAATGTCTGCTCAAGGACACAAAGGTCCACCCATCAATTAGAAAATGTAATACCAGGAATAAATCAGAGTGCAAGAATAGTAGTGAGATAGGAAGGTCAATAAATGGATGCTGGAGGAAGATATTGAGAAGAAACTCCCTGATCCCTGGAAATGATCAAGTGTCCAGCAGAATTCTAACTAGAAGTCGGTATGTTTGAGTCCAGTGAAAGTGGCCCTACAGTTGCAGAGTCTTCTTGTGTTTGAGCTTGCTCCAGCTGGACTGTTGATGTATGCCCTATGTGTAAAATGCCAAAGAGAATAAAAGGAGCTCTCTGGATTTAGTGTATCTACAGATGGTGTGGCCAAAAATAAAAAGGGGAGGAGAGAAGAACAGCCAAAACTTGAAGCGCAGGTTCCAGCAACCATGGAAGAGAGGCCACAGTCTGGCATACTTAATGTCAATTTGTGAGCTAGTCTGTGAACTGTATCAGAAGGTTAGCCGTGTTAGTCTGAATCTGCAAGAACAACAAGAAGTCCTGTGGTACCTTATAGATAACAGATATATTGGAACATAAGCTTTCATGGGCAAAGACCCACTTCGTCAGATGTATGTAGTGGAAATTCCAGAGGCAGGTATAAATATACAGGCATAAGAAAAGAGTTCCAATGAAGAGTAAGGTTAGAGATAACGAGGTCAATTCAGTCAGGGAGGATGAGGCCCACTTCTAGCAGCTAATGTGAAGGTGTGACTATCAAGGGTTGAGAAACTGCTTTTGTAGTTGGCTAGCCATTCACAGTCTTTGTTTAATCCTAAACTGATAGTGTCAAATTTGCAGATGAATTGTAGCTCTGCAGTTTCTCTTTGAAGTCTGTTTTTTAAAGTTTTTTTGTTGCAGGATGGCTACTTTTAAATCCGCTACTGTGTATCCAGGGAGATTGAAGTGTTCTCCTGCAGGTTTTTGTATATTACCATTCCTGATATCTGATTTGTGTCCGTTTATTCTTTTACGTAGGGACTGTCCAGTTTGGCCAATGTATATGGCAGAGGGGCATTGCTGGCACAAGATGGCATATATTACATTGGTAGATGTGCACGTGAATAAGCCCGTGATGGTGTGGCTAATCATCACGGGCTCATCTGGACAGTCCCTACGTAAAAGAATAAACTTTTGAATCTATCTAGCTCTTTTTTGAACCCTGTTAATGTCCTAGCTTTTACCACATCCTCTGGCAAGGAGTTCCAGAGGTTGACTGTGTGCTGAGTGAATAAAAACTTCCTTTTGTTTGTTTTGAACCTGCTGCCTATTAATTTCATTTGGTGACCCCTAGTTCTTATATTGTGAGAATAATTAAGTAACTTTTCCTTATTCACTTTTTCCACAACAGTCATGATTTTATAGAGATCTATCTTATCCCCCCTTGATCTCGTCTTTTCTAAGCTGAAAAGTCCAAATCTTTTTAATCTCTCTTCATATAGGACCTGTTCCAAACCCCTAAGCATTTTTGTTGCCATTTTCTGAACCTTTTCCAATGCCATCTTCATCTTTTTTGAGATGAAGTGACCACATCTGTATGCAGTATTCGAGATGTGGGCGTACCATGGTTTTAAAGGTCATTTTTTCTAGACTTTTAATCCTTTTTGTTACTCTTCTCTGGACCTTCTCCAATTTCTTCACCTCTTTCTTGAAATGTGGTGCCCTGAACTGGACACAATAGTCCACCTGAGGCCTAAACAGTGCAGAGTAGAGTGGAATGACTTCTCTTGTCTTGCTCACAGCACTCCTGTTAATGTATCCCAGAATCATGTTTGCTGTTTTTTGCAACAGTGTCACACTGCTGACTCATATTTAGCTTGTGGTCCACTATGACCCCTAAATCCCTTTCTGCGATACTGATTGTTCCTTCCTAAGTGGAGTACTTTGCATTTGTCCTTATTCAATTTCATCCTATTTACCTCAGGCCATTTCTCTAGTTTGTTCAGATTATTTTGAATACTGACCCTATGCTCCAAAATACTCACAACCCCACCCAGCTTGATATCGTCTTCAAATTTAGTAAGTGTACTCTCTATGCCATCATCATACTGATAAGAAGGACATGCGAGACCGTATCAAATGCTTTTCTAAAGTCTAGGTATACCATGTCCACTGCTTCTCCCTTGTCCACAAGACTTGTTATCCTATCAGGAAAGCTATCAGATTGGTTTGACATGATTTGTTCTTTACAAATCCATGCTGGCTGTTACCTATCACCTTCTTATCTTCCAGATGTTTGCAAATGAATTCCTTAATTACTTGCTCTATTATCTTCACTGGCACAGAAGTTAAACTGACTGGTCTGTAGTTTCCTGTGTTGTTCTTATTTTCCTTTTTATAGATGGGCACTATATTTCCCTTTTTCCAATCTTCTGGAATCTCTCCTGACTTCCATGACTTTTCAAAGATGATAGCTTAAAGGGTCAGATACCTCCTCGGGTATTTGAGGATGCAGTTCATCAGGCCCTGGTGACTTGCAGACATCTAACTTTTCTAAGTAATTTTTATTTGCTCTTTTTTTATTTTAACTTCTAAACCTACCCCATTTCCACTAGCATTCACTATGTTAGGCGTCCCTTCACCATTAAACTTCTTGGTGAACACCCAAACAAAGAAGTCATTAAGGACCTCTGCCATTTCCCAGTTTCCTGTTATTGTTTCTCCCTCTTCACTGAGCACTGGGCCTACCCTGTTCTTGATCTTCCTCTTGCTTCTAATATATCTGTGGAATGTCTTCTTGTTACTCTTTAAGTCTCAAGCTAGATTGAGCTCATATTGTGCTTTTGCCTTTCTAATCTTGCCCCTGCATACTTGTGGTGTTTGCTTATATTCATCTTTTGTAATTTTATCTAGTTTCCACTTTTTATATGGCTCCTTAAATCTTATAAGATCTCCTGGTTGATCCAAGGTGGTCTCTCTTGCCATATTTTCTATCTTTTCTACGCAGTGGAATAGTTTGCTTTTGGTCCCTTAATAATGTCCCTTTGAAAAACTGCCAACGGTCTTCCATTGTTTTTTCTCTTAGTCTTGCTTCCCATGGGACCTTACGTACCAGCTCTCTGAGTTTACTAAAATCTGCCTTCCTGAAATCCACTGTCTCTGTTTTGCTGTTCTCTCTTCTACCATTCCTTAGAATTGTGAACTCTATGATCACAATTTGTGTTGCTCTTCTCTGGACCTTCAGTTTCTCCACATCTTTCTTGAAATTTGCCCAGAACTGGACACAACACTGCAACCGAGACCTAATCAGTGAAGAGTAGAATGGAAAAATGACTTCTTGTTTCTTGCTCACAACACTCCTGTTCATACATCCCAGAATCATAGTTGCTTTTTTTGCAACAGTGTCAGACTGTTGACTCATATTTAGCTTGTGGTCCACAATGGCTCCTAGATCCCTTTCTGCAGTACTCCTTCCTACACAGTTGCTTCCCATTCTGTATGTGTGAAACTGATTGTTCCTTCCTAAATGGAGAACTTTGCATTTGTCCTCGTTAAACTTCATCCTATTTACCTCAGACCATTTCTCTATTTTTTGACTGCTGTTGCACATTGATTGGAAATTTTCAGAGAACTATCCATAGTGACTCTAAGATCTTGTTTTTTGGCTGTGTACAGCTAAGTTAGAACCCATCAAAATATGTGTATATTTGGGGGTTTTTCCAATACATATTACTTTGCAATTATTAATTTTGAAACTGTCCTTGTAAATTGCTTTCCATAGCAGAAGACTAATATAATTTAGGTGTTATATTAGCTCTTAGTTATTATATTGAGAAATCTTTTCATAAATTACATTGATTTGAATGTACAGAGAGAGGGCAACAGAAAAACAGATTTGTGAATGTGAGGAGACACACAAGATCAAATCAGTAAATAGTGATCAACTTTAGCCAATGAGGTCATAACACGCATCACATGAAAGACCACTAAAGATGCAAGAACACATATCTCATATTCCATTTCCTTTCAAGAAATTGCTGTAGTTTTCACATGTGTTATTTCAGTGTGGAGGGGAGGTAATTTACTTATGAGACCGTCTTCTGTTAGGATGTGATCTGACCTATAAAAATTCGAAAAGTCTTGGCATAATTCAATCAATTTTAATGCAAATTTATTATAACCTTATAGGTGTGTCAGTCCCCAGAAGTCTTATGGAGTATATTTCCAGGTAAAAAGAATTATTTATTGTATGTCTTAGAAATACTACTATCCCTGGGACACACAAATCTCCAATCTGGAGTTGTTCATGTACTGATGGAGAACTGCTTCCTTGCTTTGGTTTCTAAGTTGAATGTCTAATTAGGGAGAGCAGTCCCAAAATCTTTATTTAACTAGTCAGTTTCAAATCCACCTGCTTTCATGATTGCCACTGCTAATTAATCTTCCCAGAGTGGGTATTTTAGCTATCAATTATTGAAAAATGTGAAAGGTTATTTGCTTGTAACTGACAGTACAGACCAATATCTTTGGATTCTTTAGTCTGTAAGTATGTTGGGGCTGCTGCTTGTTTAATAATCTCAGATCTACAGAGTTCAGTATTCTAGGGCATTTTGAACAGAGTACTGAGACTACATGTGTTCCCAAAGTTTGTGAATCTATGATGTCAGTTTCATCAAGGAAATAGCTACTAGGTAAATAACCTATATTTACCATTGTCTATATTGTAGTCTTCTCTTACTTACTGTAATCTTTTCTCTAGCCTCCCTACATTTCACCTTTGTTTCTATAGTTTATCCAAAATATCTGTAGTAGTAAAGACAACTTTGCTCTTTTGTCATTTTTACCATATCAACCTCCTACTTGCGAAATTCCTCGTGTATTCCTGATTTCTACCACTTTTTTTTTTTTTTTTTGCAGTGGTCTGGATACCTTCTTATCAATCTCTTTGTTTCCTTACCTGAAATCTTGTCTTTTGTTTTGTTCTGTGCAAATTTTGGGCTCAGTCAATTTTCCTTGGAAGTCAGTGGGAAAACTCCCTTGGGCTCTAAAGCTGCTGACTCACTGGTTCGTTAAGTATGATTTTACACCATATTTGTGTAATGCCGTGTATATTTATGGAATTATGGCTCATATTCACAAAGGTTCATGGAATCCTAACATCCATTGATTTCAGTAGACATTAGGAGCCTAAATACATTTGTGGATCTGAGCCTATATAAATTAATTTTAATAATAATTCTTCAGTGCATCAAAAGGAGAGTGTGCTCCTCTTGTTTAAACAATTTATCTGACAAAAAAGATGACACCAAAGCACCTTAGTTGTCTGTACTTTATTTCTTTTTAAGCACAAGTCCTAGAGTATCCTTCCTTTTTAACACGTTCAAGAATTTGCCAGTTTATGTCCATTTATCTTTTTGTCTTACAGTCTCCCATTTACACCTTTTCCCCTGATATTTGGGTAAATGGGTAAAGTATGTTTTTTCCTTTAATACATCTGACAGTACTACTTCGTCTTTAGCCAGTGGCAAAGAAAAAAGGATAGTTTCTCACAGGCAGTACACTCAGTACCCTCTCTTGGGGCCAAACAGAACTTATATTAGCAATATGTTTAATCAGCAGTGGCTCAACCCAGTAGATTCTATATTTAAAGTAAATTTACAAAATCTAATACACTAGCTATGACAACATACTTTACTACCAAAGAAGCTAGTCTCAACTTCTCATTTTACAGATTGAGAAACTGAGCCAGAGATGTTAAAGCTTTACATGATGGTTTCAAATAGAATAATGGATTGAATTGTAAAGCACATTTAAAAACTAATAAAACAAAGTAGCTAGCAGTATAAATCTATATATTTTGACTTTTAATGGAGAACAAAAGTATTAAAAAAGCGCAGTAACAAATAGAAACTCACAGGCTCCTTTTCTAAAGTGCATGTTCCCAGTGCTGCTTCACTGGTGTTCTATAAGAAAACATTAACGGTAAAGAATAATGTTGCATTAACTGTAATAGATAATAAACCAATATATATAAACTTCAAAAAACAAGAACCTACATTAATTTTAAGATATGTGTATCACATAGGCGGTAACAAAAGAATATTGATGAATTGCTGGATAAAAGTCTTAATTTTAGTAATTAACAGACATTTTGGTTATTAGAGTCTTTTGTGGCAAATAGATGTTCATCTTTAAAGGTGTTATTGAAAAGAAGAAGTAAAATATCACTGTCAAATACAAACTTGGCACTCAGGTATATAAAGTAGAGCTAATAATCAGATTAGAGTGTAAATCGTGTATTAAAAGGTTGTGAAGAAGGTTTTATTGTAGGAATGTCTTGTATAGTTCCTTCTACGACTTGAAAGGAGAGGGAGTTAAGCAGGTGATGACTTCTGTTTACTACTTTACATGCATTCAGATATATTTCAAGAAAATGCCTAAGGTGCAGAGCAACGGAAGACAAGATACAGCATGTGCATCTCTCTGTGTATGTATATAGTTAGCATTTTTGGAGGGCTATGTATAAAATGCAAGAGATGAGAAACAAAATGGAGAGAGAGAGCTTGAGCACAAAAGAAAGAGGCTACATTAAACCTACAGCTATGTTCAGTGTGTAGGATGGTAAAAAACTGACAACCCTAAAGATACTATATAAAATAAGACATGTTATAGAACTTATGCTGCACCTTTTACAAATTCACAACAAGTAGCTAAACAGTGTTTGGAGCATACACAATTTGTAAGCAGTCAGTTTAAAGAATCTTATGGAAGAGCTTTGATATTTGTAAGCAGCCTAATTATTATTAAAATGAAGGGAGTAAATATGTAAGTTAGCATCAAAACACCTGAGTTAACAAGTCCCACCAGACATTTTTAAACAAGATGTCATAAAAACATCTGCAAAGGTGGTGGTGGGGGGAACCATAGGATTATGTTGAGAGATAATTGAAATGCCTTTGTATTAACCCTGATGCTGGGGACTTGAGCTTTTGCTAGAATATAAGAATGGCCAGGTCAGACCAATAGTAGATCAGACCAGTGGTCCACAGAGCCAATGTCAGGTGCTTCAGAGAGGATGAATTACCGAGTGATCCATCCCCTGTCATCCATTCCCATGGTTCTGGCAGTCAGAGGCAAGGGACACATTGGGTGGCACTCCTGACCATCTTGGCAAGAAGCCATTGATAGACCTATCCTTCAGGAACTTATCCCAGTATACTTTTGGCTTTCACAACATCTCCTGGCAATAGCTACGATAGGCTGTGTTTTGTGAAGAAGTATTTCCTTTTACTTGTTTTAAACCTGCTGCCTCTTAATATCATTGGGTGACCCATGGTTCATAACACTCTGCTTTATTTCTCCTTTCTCGTCTTTTCCAAGTTGAAAGGTCCCAATCTTTTTAATCTTTCCTCATATGAAAGCTGTTCCATGCACTTGATTATTTTTGTTGTCCTTGTCTGTACCTTTTTTTATTCTTATTTTTTTTTAAAGACAGGGCGACCACATTGCACACAGTATTCAAACTGTGGGCATACCAGGGCATTATATTTATAATTTATCCCTTTCCCAGTGATTCCTTAACATTGTAAGCTTTTTTGATCACCATTGCACATTGAGCACATGTTTTCAGAGAAGTATCCATGCCTTCCAGCTAATTTATATCCCTACATTTTTGTATGGGTACTTGGGATTATGTTTTCCAGTGTACGTGATCTTGCACTAATTGAATTTTATATGCCTTTTGTTGCCCAGTCACCCAGTTTTGTGAGATTCCCTTGTAACTCTTCACAGACACCTTTGGACTTAACTATCTTGAATAATTTTGTATCATCTGCAAACTTGGCCATCTCACTCTTTACCCCTATTTCAATATCATTTATGAATATGGTGAACAGAACTGATGCCTGGGGGTTTACCTCTCCCCAATCTGAAAACTGACCATTTTTCGTATCCTTGGTTTACTGTTTTAACCAGTTATTGATCCTTGAGAAGACCTTTCCTCTTATCCCAACACTAAAGCTAAATGCTAATAACAAAGTTCGCTATTATGGTTGCCATTTGTTGTATTTTGACATAACCTGGGAGGGGCGGGGATGACCATTCAGTGTAGTGATTGTAAACAACCTGTAACTTTTCTGTTTAATCATTGTGACTTGGCTTTACATTATACAAACTGACTTGAAAATTATGAACACTGATTTATGAACATCTGAATTATGGCATCCCTCCACTGAAAAGCAACTCCTCCTCGGTTATAATATGGCTACTGTCAACCACACACATGCTACAATAAAACCAGTGTGCAACAGTTGCTTTTTCTTTTGGTGAAACTGCAAAGAAAATGATATTTAAATGAGCACAAATATTTGGCAAGGGGATTTTGTCTGTTAAAGGCAATTGACTGTTTGGAAAAGACTGAAAAGGTCTTGAAGACAGACTCAGGCAAAATAATAAAATGCTCTTGAATACCTGTCTGATGGTATTCTTGATGCCACAAACGCTGTTGTGTTTGCAAGCTTACAGCCTGCTTCTACTCTCTTTGATATTCATGGTAAAGCGCTATTAACTTCAAGGAGAGCATTGTTAAAATGTCTGAAGAAGAAAGAGATTAAGATGTATCTATAATCTATTTTAAAGTGACTGAGGAAAAGACTTGTCCAGCTTATGAAATGCTTTTAAACCTCCTCCCCAGGATGGTGACTCCTATTGCCTGTTTCCCGCAACACCTAGTTCTGAGTTGGTCCATTATGTTTTGAACTGCCATTAGGGAGATGGGTTGCATGCAGAAGTAATGAAAAGAATGGAGAATTACAAGTAGCAGAGTGTGGGTGTGTATTCTGTTTGTGTTGAGAGCAGAAAGGACTTTTCCAGTGTTTGACTGGGGAGTTAGGGTTGTGGTCTCTGGAGATGGAAGAGTGCAGTTCCTATCAATGGTGAAAGACTGGAGGAGTGGGATTAGAGTGCAGTTTAGGAAAATATTCTCTGCATAGGACAGTGAGGGCACATATACCTACTGTTGTTCAAATTGGCAGTAAGTGGGGGTCAAAAAGCTGAATACACAGCATCTTACATGGATCCTATGTAGTTTCTTTCTCCCCTCTTTTTTTCCTCAAGGGAAAATACATTCCTCTAGCAAGAGCATCTTTGGGATTTTAGGTCCTTTAGTGATACCTAAGTTAATTTGTGCAAGAACATTTCTATTCTTACTGGTTGGATCAACAAGGATTGAACTGATGCTGAAAACTCATAAACCATTAACCTGATGATAATTTTAGGAGGATAGTTTGGATACTGTATTTTGATTCCAACATACAATAAGATATAGGACTTCAGGCCTATGGAATATATTATCTAGCACAATATTACTACTATTTTTTTCCTCTTGATACTACTACTCTCTTAGGGTATGTCTACACTACAGCACTAATTGGAACTAATTTAATTCAAATTAGTTAATTTGAACTAAGCTAATTCAAACTAGTGCAAATAGACTTAAAAACTAATTCGAATTAGTGTTTTGCTAATTCGAACTAGCATGTCCACATTGAGTGGATCCTGAACCGAAGTTAAGGCTGGCTGGAACCAGGACTTAGAGTGTGGAGCTGCTGCCTCAGGCTAGCCGAGGGCTGTACTTAAAGGGACCCGAGCCCCCACCCCGGACAGACAGTTCTCAGGGTTCCCCGCTTGCTTGTCTACCTCGATGAGGGACAGCAAAGCAATCCTGTCTTGGAGTGCCCTGAGTGCCCACACTCGGCACATCAGAGTACTCGGCCATCAGCCGGGCTGCACTTGCCGCAGGCTGCCATCCGGGGGTGTCAATCGGGGGGCTGTCAGGATCCAGGAGGCCCTGCAGGAGAGCTTCCACCCTGAGGAGCCCGCAGAGCCACCCCAGTCCTCCCCATCAGGGGCTCGTGCCCCATTCCTCCCTCACCTCCTTCCACTTACCCCTCCCCAGCCCCCCTTCCTGATGTAAAAAATAAAGGACACGTGTTCAAAAATAGAAACTCTCTTTATTGAACAAAACTGGGGGTGGAGGGGATTAACCTCTGGGGAGACTGGGAAAAGAAGATGGGAGAGGGGAAGAGAGAGGGTGGGAGAGGGGAGGTGGAAACCTGGGAGGAGAGAGCTGGAAGGGGGAAGCCAGGGGAAGAAGGAGGAGGGGAAGAATAAAATTATGGTATGCCATATCTTCAGTATTGTGTAGAGATGTGGTCTCCTCACCTCAGAAAAGATATTTTGGCCTTGGAAAGGGTTCAGAAAAGGGCAACTACAACAATTAGGGGTTTGGAACAGGTCCCATATGAAGAGAGGCTAAAGAGACTGGGACTTTTTAGCTTAGAAAAGAGGAGACTGAGTGGGGATATGATAGAGGTATATAAAATCATGAGTGGTGTGGAGAGAGTGAATAAAGAAAAGTTCTTCATTAGTTCCCATAATATAAGGACTAGAGGACACCAAATGAAATGAATGGGTAGCAGGCTTCAAACTAATAAAAGAAAGTTCTTCTTCACAAAGCAAATAGTCAACCTGTGGAACTCCTTGCCACAGGAAACTGTGAAGGCTAGAACTATAACAGAGTTTAAAGAGAAGTTAGATAAAGTCATGGAGGTTGGGTCCATGGAGTGCTATTAGCCAGGGGGTAGGAATGGTGTCCCTGGCCTCTGTTTGCGGAAGGCTGGAGATGGATGGCATGAGACAAATGGCTTGGTCATTGTCTTCGGTCCATCCCCTCTGGGGTACCTGGTGTTGGCCGCTGTCGGCAGACAGGCTACTGGGCTAGATGGACCTTTGGTCTGATCCAGTACGGCCGTTCTTATGTTCTTACGTTCTAAGCTCAGGGTCGGGGGGGGGTCTCGCTGGACCAACTTGATTTTCATGCAAACCTGCTCCTGGGTTCGCATGTGGCCTTTGGTGGCCAGGCTAGCAGCTATTCTGCCCTAGATGGCCTCATTCCTGTGCCTAGTGCGGAGGTTGCGGACGTTGGAGGTCTCCCCCCAAACCTCGATGAGGTCCATGATCTCCGCACTAGACCAGGCGGGCGCCCGCCTCTTGCGACCTCGGGCAGGCTCTTGGGAGCCGCCAGCCTGGTCCTGGGAAGAGGCGGAGGGCTGGGTGGCAGCGGGTGGCTGGCTCATGCCGTGCCAGGTACAGGGTCTGCTGGCTGGGTGCTGGCAGGCTTGCACCTGGCATGGGCGCTGTAGCCAGACCGTGCCCCTTTAAGGGCTCCGGGGCTGGGAGGGGGGCAAAAGAGTTTCCCTGGCTTGGCCCAGAGTGGCCACCAGGGCAAGCTGGGAAGAGCTAGCCTCCAACTAGTTTGAATTAAGTGGCTACACAGCCCTTAATTCGAACTACTTAATTCGAACTAGGCGTTAGTCCTCGTAGAATGAGGTTTATCTAGTTCGAATTAAGCGCTCCGCTAGTTCGAATTAAGTTCGAACTAGCGATTTGCATGTGTAGCGCCTATGAAAGTTAATTTGAACTAACAGCTGTTAGTTCAAATTAACTTTGTAGTGTAGACATGCCCTTATATTACTACTCCCTCTACATAGAAAAAGTTTAGGTTATCAACACATTTTACTGAATCCATGTTTCCTTAAACACTTCCTATATAAATAAATTTGTGAGCTGAGAAGGAAGAGATATATCTAACTGCTGTCCTAAAGATAGTAACTAATTTCATTGAATCAGCCCACCATCTCATCATGCATCAGAAGTTAGTATGTGAACTTGGTTAGATTGATTTGTTAATGTTCTCTCAGTCTTCTGAGTCTTAACAACCCTGCTCCCTGATGAGTTTGATAAGTCAGGATTGAGTGATTGTGCGCTCCCTTTAGGGTCTTTCTCTGTAGCATTTCTGCACCTTGCTGAATAAAGGAAAATAATTAAGGGCCAGAAATTTGACTAAGGTTTCCTGTTCTGAAATTCAATACACAATTGAGCATTTTTGTTTGTTTGTTTGTTTGTTTGCATTGGAATTTCTCTGTATGTTAGAGAGCGTTTCATTCTAGGCATGGAAAGGAAGTAAAATGCATTCCTGTGGTTTTCTGACTGTATCAATGACAAGCAGCATTTCCTGTAAGGTTATGGTTTCTTTAATTTTATGTGGTGCTTCACGTGTTCCCTAATTGTGTTTCTGTAATGGAGTTTTAGTCACTATTCACCTTTGGTTATATTTTATTATTTTCTTGGAAGGATCAAATTGTAGTAGTACTATAACTGGTATTGCTAAGGAACTTGTTGGTATTGTTTATGCCATTGTTATCAGAAATGTTGATTAAAATCCTAAGTGATTTGGTCCTGAAGAACCCAGAAGACAGACAGTGAAAGATAATATGCTGTAAAAGCCACTGCTTTTGGGGAAATTTAAGTCAGCATCCATGTGTGCAGCTCTGCTCTTCCCATCTCAAAACAGATATATTAGAATTGGAAAAGGCACAGAGAGGGTCAGTTAAAAAGATTAGATGACTGAAACAAATCTATGCAAGGAGAAAGTAAAAAAACCCTCTCAGCTTATTAAAGAGATGATTAAAGAGGGTATATGATAGTGATCTATAAAATCATGAATGTTATGGAGAAAGTGAATAGGAAGTGTTATTTACCCTTTCACATTAGCATAAGAACCTAGGGATCAGCCAATAATATTAATATGCTTCAGGTTTTAAACAAACGAAGTATTTTTCACACAAAGCACAGTCAGCCTGTGAATCTCATTGCCATGGGATGCTTTAAAGGCCAAAAGTATAACTGGGTTCAAAAAAGAATTAAATAAATTCCAGAAGGATAGGTCCATCAAAGGCTATTAGTTAAGATGGTCAGGGATATAACCATATGCACCAGGTGTCTCTAAATCTCTAACTTCCAGAATCTGGAACTGGACGATACTCAAAAATGCCTTCTGTTTATACCCTGTGAAGCATCTGACACCTACCACCATCAGAAGACAGGATACTGGGCTAGATAGACCATTGGTCTGACCCAGTTTGGTTAGAATTCCTGTTCTTATTAAGAGCTAAAATGAATCTGGTGGACACTGAACTGTTGTATATTTAGCCTTCATTCGGGCCATCATCTTATTTGTGTTCACCTTTAAAAATGAGGAGTTAGATCACTTTTATCTATGGGAGAATACATTCCTAAGCAAAGAGCTTGTCAGCTCTAGACTGAAATGTATCTTGTTAATGAATGGGAAGGTAAACGTCTATTCAAGAAATCTGGCTAATGTACCTGGACATTTTGTAGTAGGTATATCTTCTAAATATGTAACTCAAACTTTATCACCAATTTAAAAATCCTTATTCCTGTCCTCTTCTCCTTCCCCTTTCCCCCCTCCCTTTTTATTTTGTATTGTCAGTAACTAACCTGGAATTATGATGACTGGCTGAGGTAATGGCTCAAGGCTGTCTCTCAAGACAAAAGTTCCTTCCACCTATTAAGGGAGAGCAGAGAACAGTCTTCACTTGTTAGTGCTTTGATAGATTATTTAGGACTATCATAATTGAAGAGTATAATTCTCATATGGGGCACTGACAGCTTCCGCAGGCTGGGGCTGGAGTCAGCCAGCCCTGTGTGCTGCCAGAAGCATGATATCCCCTCCCCCATAGCCCTCAGAACCACTTGGAGCATGCAGCGCGGCACTCTGGCAGCAATTTAAAGGGCTAGGCTCCTTTGACTTGCCAGGCCCTCCCCCCCACCCCACCTGTCAGTGGGCCTGCTCTCATACATAAATAGGTAAGAAGCTTCAGGATACATAACTGTATTTAAGGAGTTGTCTTATTGACAACTTTCTAATTTTACCAGTCGCAAGTAAAGATAGATAATAAAACTTCCACATAGTTTAATTGAAATTGACTTCGTATTGAAAATCTTTAAATGTAGATGATAACTTTAATTATAATTATAATTTTTAAAAGATGGCATTCAAATCACTTCTTTAAATTTAAAGTCTCAGAGGGGTAGCCATGTTAGTCTATAACTTTAAAAACAACAAGCAGTCCTGTAAAACCTTAGAGACTAACAAATATAATCTATCATGTAAATTAATATATTTGTTATCTTTAAGGTGCCACAGGATTGCTCGTTGTTCTTTAAGTTTAATCATTTAACTCTTATTAATTTAAAATTATTTAAAGTCATGCTTTTTCAGAACAGAGTATAGTTTAAACATGTATGTTCAGATTCTCGGCTGTTGCAGCCCCTTTGTGCCACTCTTATTGTGAAACTGGGCCATAAACTTGGCTGAACCAGACAAAGGAAGATTAATCTAGCATATGGGAAAGTTCAAATGTTATAAAACAGCAATGATCTCCCTTGCACCTATCCTTGAAGCTGCAGGGTAGCTGATATGCCTGGATAGCTATGTGGCATGATACACTGAGTCTATGGACATCTGGATACACTGTAGAGCAGTCCTGAGTCTGCTGTAAGTTGCGCAAAGGTCAAATGTCTTTCAGGTGGTTCTAAGATTAAGGAGTCAGAAAGATACTATTAAGTCACCTTTAACCTTGCCCTGTCAAGTACTGAATGGAGTTCAACAGCTTCAAAGACTGGGCTCCTCGGCTTCGTTCCCAAGTCTCAGGTAGAATCCATGCAACAGATGTAACATCTTCAGGCTTTGTAGCATGACTTAGTGAACCTGGAGGGGTAAGCCATAAAGATTTTCATAATATGAACCAATTTTGTTTTAAACACAGACCGAAGTGATTGCATTTGACACTGTTATGGATATACATCTGTTTTTGCCTTGATTTACTAATAAAGCAAATTGAGGCCATTCAACTTGTCATTTTAAACTTCTCTTTTCAACTGACGTTATTTCTGGGGTATTTAGCACTAAATAGCTAAACATTTGCTACACTTACGAGGACAGAATATTCCATATTTCTGTAGAGGAATGTTTTCTCTGCCAGGTTACAGCTTGTGACTTTGGTCCTATGGTGTGTATTATGTTCCTCGAACTTCTTTTTGGCCCTCAGCCTCAGGGTTGTTTTGACTTCAGAACTCTGGCCAAGTTTGATATGCCTTTTACAAGCAATTGTTTTAATGAATAGGTTAATTTTAATTTTCTTTAAAGTGATATAGCACTGAGCAGGAAAGAGGCAGAAACTACACATGTAATTTTTCAACTAACTAGGTTATACACAAACAGCTCTGTGGCATTCCTCACTTCTGGCCAGTAATATTATCACTCTTTTGATTCTAGGATGTTCTGAAGCAGAGGTAATTCATTAATGTGAAATGACAACATGTTTAACAGCTGACCAGGAGAAGGCAAGCAAAGTCTCTGTAAGATAGTCATAGAAGTAGGAGCAGTTTCTAGAGTTGCAAATCAGTATCCTATCTTTCTACCCATTGTGCTAAGACCTAGTGATGTTACAGATTTCCAGATGCTAGTTCTGAACAGGAGTCTTTTAAATTATGGTATAATAGCTGCTTGTGTTTATATAGTCTTCCCTTCTAGTAAGTGGATAAAGAAAGGGCTGAATATGCTAAAAGTTGATTTTTTTTAAAATACATTAAATGACATAATGAAACATGGAGACTTCAACACTAGGGTTGATTTCACTTCAAAAGTTATTGATAACTTCTCTAAATAGATATTTTCCAGTTATTACTTTGAACGCTACTGGCAAAAGAAGTCTTCTAGACCTTTAAATTGCATGTGACAAATATTTTACTAAGCACTAAAGGCGCTCTGTACACTTTTACAAGACCACATCAGTTATCTCTTATAACCTTCTGACCAAAAAAAGTTCAGATGTTTATAGATGTTATGTTGATATGTAGAGAACCCTTCAATTCCTTGATGTAATTGCAAACTAACATTAATATCCGATTAGAGTGGTGTTCAGTGCTATTTGATCAGGCCGTTAAAATAATACTTTATTTTGAAAGAGATACGTTGCACATACCTTGCATACAGGTACATCATGACAACTTTTAGTTTTACTAGATGAATTTTTTTAAAAGTGTTTTGCATTGACGTGACTCTGCTCATATTGAAGTTGATAGTAAAACTTCCACTCTTTTAAGATCATCCTATATATTTCCAGTTGCCTCACACCTGTTTATTTTGTGTTCTCTCCTTGAACAGAGTTTAAACAGAAGGGTAATGTCCTTACAATGCACTACTAGAAGACTTACCCGCCATTGCCTGGGTCCTTCAGGGAAGGAGGCTGGCAGTGTGGGAGGGTGCAGGAGTCAGGAGAGGAGGCCAGAGGTGTGGGGGAGAGCAGGAGAGGCCGCCAGGGGCTCTCTCCTTCCCCCTTGACTCCCTGGGGTGGGGGCCTGGGAGCTCTCTTCTCCCCCCCCCCATCCCCTCCTAGGCCACCAGGGTATTTCTCCCTCCCCCCGACCCCTCCAGGGCATGCTATCTCCCTCCCTCCTGGCCCCTCTTGTGCCAGCAGGAGGGAGAAATATTCTTTCAGTGAAAATGTTCTTGTGCAAAACCACATATAATAAAAATGTCTGTTCATTAAGGCATGTACTGTAATTCTTAAAATAAGAACATTTTTACTTTATAGTAGCGAGATGGAAATTTATGATGAAAAACCTATTAGAAATGATTAAATCAATAAAATAATGCAATTCTTATATGGCTTTAATTATTTTCTGTAACTTTGTACTTTACTTCCAAGGGGACAATCTGTTATCTTCTAAAGGAACTCAATATATGACAGACAACAGTCAGAAATAATTGGACAATATTGAATCCCAAGCTTACATGAAATCATTAATCTTTTGAAATAAATTCACAATTAGAAAATTATAGACAAGGGGAAGGAAGATGGAACAGTAATCCACATTATGAAAATTCTGTTAAAAGGAGCACTGTAGAATGTGCTTTGATATATATATATATTTATATGGACTGAGCTGTCAATTGATGGATCTCATCTTCTGTGATGCCATTGATGAGTGACTAAGCCAATCGTTGATTGGCAAATCTGATTACAGATGTCACATAAAAATCCACCATCTGTGGGTGTTGTGCATACTTTTCGGATGCTACACTAATGCTTATACTGACCACCAACAGAGCACTTTCCATGAACAAGCTGGCTATAGAAGACCAACTTTGGTATTCATGTATCATCCATCCTCATGACATAACCAATCCAGAACTTTTTTCATAAGCATTGCTTCCATGCCCATGACACCACACAGCTTAGTAATCTCCGTGTTAGGAATTTTGTCCCACCAATTCACATGGAGACACTTCCTCAGGCAGCATGTATTCAACAGGATATTCAGAATAACTGCCTGATAAACTGTTACCTTCATATGAAGTCTTACACCATGGTCATTCCATAAGCATTTGGTCAATCTTCTGAAGGCAGTGCTAGCTTTGACTAATCTAGATGTCATCATCATTTATGCGGGAGGACAGTACCTTTCCAAGATAGCAAAACTTATCAACAGCCTTAAGGACACTACTGTATCAGCAGCAATGATCACTGGAATGCTGGGCTCTTTCTGAACAGACTCAGACATAACCGCTGTCTTCTTGAGGCTCATAATAAGTCCATAACAGTGAGCAGGAATAGCAAAAGGATCAAAAAGCTCATGGGCATCCTTGACTGAATGAGCCATGAATGTACAGTCATTAGCAAATAGGAGGTCTTGGATAGTTGTAGTGAACACTTTGGTGCAAGCCTGAAGTCTTCAGATGTTGAAAATGCTACTGTCTGTTTGAAACTGAATAGGTATGCCCAACATGCAGTCCTTGAAAGGATCTAACACCATCGTCGAAAAGTAGATGCTGAACAGGAGAGGAGCAAGAACACATCCTTGTTTTGTACCATTTGATACTTCAAAAGGTGCTGATGTCTCTCCATTGTTAAGGACACAACCCAGCATACCATCATGAAAGGACTGAAATAAAAAAATTTCAGGACAGCCGATTTGTCCAAGTACCTTCCAAATGGGGGTGTAAGCAACTAGTTGAACTATTCACATCCCCCCCTCCCCACATACACACACACTTGCCTCTGTATCAGAGAAGCTCAGCACGGCAGCCTTAGAGCAGTTGCGACCTGGACAGCAGTGCTCAGCTGGTGGCTTGGAGGCAGCACAGGGCTAGGTGAGGGGGGCGGGGCTAGTGCTGGGGAGCTTTGGCTGTGTGGGGGGCTCTAAGAGGCAGGGCTGGCACTGGGGGGCTCTGGGGTAGAACTAGTACTGGGGGACAGTGGGGGCAGGGCTGGCACTGGGGGGGCTCTGGGGACAGGGCTAATATTAGGGATTGGGGCGTGGCATGGGGAGGCTCTGTGGGGGCTGGGTGTAATGGGACTCTGGAAACAGAAAGCTAACTCTGGGGGGTCTGTGGTGGTGGGGGCTCTAAGGGATGGGGTCCTGGCACTTGGGGGCTCTGAATGTGGGAGGCTGACACTGGGGTGGTCAAGTGCAGGGGACTCTGGGATCAGTGGCTGGCGTTGAGGAGTGGGGGCTTTAGGGGTTAGGGCTGGCACTGAGGACTCTGGAGGCCGGGGCTTTTGGCAGACTGGTAACATTTTATTTCAGTATTTGCATATTTATTATACAAATAATGATATGCAAATGTTTCCACTCCGCCAAAAGTTTGTGGATGGGTTTTCTGGTCTCTGGTATCAAAAAGGTTGGGAACCATTCGGTTACTGCATCTGAGGACCTTTGTTTTGTAAAATTTTCAAATGCGCTTCATGAGACTCAGGTTCCTAGTTCACCCTGCTACTTTTGGAAATTTTAACCCTTGCCTAAGTCAAGTTAAATGAGTCTTGACAGTTCACCAACCTCTGTCATCTGTTGTGCATTCTTAAATTCTAACCAAAATGTGGAGATGAATGGGAATGAAATGACTGGGAATGTCCCTGACCATGATGGAAGCACTGCTGCTGGTTTTGGGAATTCACTTAGGAGTGAAGGATTGTATCCGCATCTTTATCAGTGTAGTTCTTAGCCTTAAAGTTTTGTTAAATTCTTCATGGCTTCTCACTATTGTAGATAATGATGGTCCTGTATAGTGTCTTCTTCTATTACCAGTTGGTGAAGGGTGCAGACCTTGCCACAGTGACCAGGTCTGTTCCATTTCCAGACTGAATTTCAATAATGCACTGTTTTATGTTTTATGTGTTTTCTGTATTATGTGGCCCTGTCTTCCAGTTGAGGAAAGGCAGTGTGCTAAGCTCCATTGTCTGAACTGTCTACCTGTCCATTTCAGTCTACAGAGTACAGTTTTAGGCTTTACTGACAATACTGTAAGTCTTGTATTTTCAAATGAACTTTTCATCGGAACCCAAATTTACCAAGCTTCATATCATATTCCAAAGCAGTTTTGTTCAGTCATGATTTTGAATGAGCATTATTTTGGTTTTGTTATCTACCTTTTTTGGTGGTTGTTCCTCTCTTGGATTGGATGTCTTTTGCTAGGCTGGTTTTATGAATGGTAGGACTGTTATATTTAGTTGAGCTCGGTATTTTTCTAATAATTGTGCAGCCTTTTCTTACCTTTGCCATGGACACTTTATCAAATCATAACTAAATCTAGAATAGTATGCAGATCCATCATCCTCCAATTTCATTGCCAAAGACTGCCAGTTTTAAACTGATAGAAGTTATTGTTCTTTAGATGAACTAGCCTTGGCAGAAATATGGTTTATACTTAGTTACTATCAGTTATAAGTGATTGTCATTTATGATGAGTGAAGCAATGGTTGACCCTAATCCTGTTAGTACAGAAAAATCTTTTATTTATACATACACTAAAAAAATGTAGCCTTGGGCAGTATTCCCTGTAAGCTGAGCACATGGGTGGCCACCCAAGAGAGACTCAAACTCCACTTAGCTGATTAGCAGAGTGCCTTCCAGCACCCCCAGCCAGCAGCATGTGTTTCTACTGGTGGTGCGCATTCACACATGCCTTGGTGCACATAACAAAATGTAAACTGTACAGGGATGAAAACAATTAGAGGGAACATTGGCCTTGGGCGTCACACATTTATGCCCTCTAGTTGCCCGACAACTTCACAAACAGTGTTAGCTAGTTCTGGAGCTGCATCCTGTGTCAGTGTGAGCAGACCTTACAGGAGTATTTTATGTAGAGATTTTAATGAAGAGAGGGTGGAGGCTTAGCACACTGAGATTGAGAGGAAACAGTATAGGAAAAGATACCAAGTCGAGAACGGAAGACTGAAAAAAATGAAAGGTAAAGCTGGAGTGAAAGGAAGGGTGAGTGAGTACTAAGTATGGAACTGTACCTTGGCCCTAAAGCAGGCTTTTCTTGCTTGTTGCTGTGGCTTTAATAGGCTCCGTCCAAATGTTGGCCAGAAGGAATCTTTTCCCATTTGTGTGTGAAGGCAAAGCAGGGTAAAATAGAGAGGGAAAATCCTAAAGGTAAAGTGCAAAAGAATTCTGGTGGGAGGGGAGGAAGGGAATTCTTCTAGCTTGTTCCCTATCCTAGCTGAAAGTCTGATCAAAGAAGTCATACAAGAAGTGTTTTTCCACTTTTTTTAAAGATTATCCATGATATGGAGGCCCAAATCCACAAGCTGAGAGAAGAGCTTATTCAGGTAAATGCTCAGCGGAAGCAACAGTTGGTAGAGCTTAGCCTTCTACGGGAGGAAGAAAAGCAGAGGGCGGCTCGGGATCATGAGACTGCAGTGAATAAGCTGAAAGCGGAGTCAGAAAAGATGGCATTAGACCTGAAAAGGACACATGCAGCAGAGACAGAGATGACACTGGAAAAGGTAAGAGACTCATATGATGTTACTACACAAACCTGATTAGGTCACAGCAGGGGATGGACAATGTATTCAAAATGACATAGCCTATAACAAATTATACAATTCAATAACAGTTGTAACATTTACTTAAATAAAGGAAACTACTACAGATCTGTTTGTCAAATCCTAAGACATTCAGGACTGGAGAGGCTCAGAGTTTTGGGGTACTTGAATGAAAGGCTTCTACAAGAACAAAATGCTCATTTCATGATGATAATTACTATGATTTTGATTAGTCTTCTTCCCCAATGGAGTGCCACAATCAGAGTGCTCGCTAACAGCAGTATCAGTAGGATTGGAACACCAGTCTAGTATACAGTAGTTTAAGGAGGGGGAAATGATAGACCAGAAAAACAGCATGATTTGAAATGCAGCTTCAATCCAGCATTAGGCTTATCACTTTTATTTGATTACAGTGGGGTTTGCAAGGGAGAGCCTACTTGATTGATCCATGTACTTTGCTATATCAAAAAAACAGTTGAAGGGGAAAAGTTCAGGATATAGCTTTTCTGGATATAAATTATCTTCAGTATAGAAGGGAAGGTTTTTGTGTGCTTGTTTTTGGTTTTAGTAAGTAAGGACTTAGAAATCAATTTTGTAAGGTGGGGAGGAAGGAAGTTTGGGAAGATAGGCGTGAAATGTATAAGTATGGGAATTAATGTTTTAAAACACATTGAAGCTTTCTTCCATGTTATGCTCAACCAGTTCATTCAAAGTGTGATTCAGTGTGTTGATGTTTTTAACAGAATGTTGATTCCTTTTTATGGGTTTTGCTTACGTTCAGCATTAAGTTAAGTTGTTTTTTATACAAATCAGCAAGATTTAGAATACTTGTAGAAAGGAACTCAGAGAAATGGAATTTGATTAGAAGTGTGAAAAACCTCACTGCTATGTGATCCAGAAATAAAAATTGTTAATTATATGATACTAATATTTCAGAAAACTCTGTGTTCAACAGTTTCCAGACATGTTAAATAATGTAATGTGTATAGAAGATGGTATTTTGAATTCCCTCAGTAACACTTTACAAATTCTTTTTAAAATGTTATATTGTTCTACACTTCTTGTCTTTTAGATGAACAGGTTGAACTTCTCTAGTCTGGCACTCTCGGGACCTGACCCGTGCCAAACCAGAGCATTTGCCAAACAATGTCAGGTCAATATTGTCTAGCAGCATTACCAACACTTCCACTGCTTACTGGCTTCTTAGAAGACATTTAGAAGTAAATTAGAGCTAAAGAGCAGCACAGAACACTGAGAGCCAGGACTAGTGGCTACAAACAAATTTTATGGGACTGTGGGAAACTTGGCCACACCCATGATGAGTAGACGTCCACTAACTAATATCATGCCAGACCACGGATGTTGCTGGACCAGAGAGTGCCGGACGAGGGAGGTTTAATCTATATTTATACGATCACTTGCCGCTATTGTCAGCTAACATCATCACCCTGGGATGTTGACTCATTAACCGAAATTATATACAGATTTCTTTCCTTGTATCCATATTCTCATCTCTACCTCTATGTACTGGATGAAATCTAGAATATTAATGGGATAGTTCCCTGTGTTTGGTGCTGCACAAACTAAATCACAAATCTTGTATGTGGTCAGTTCTCAATACTGGTGACTGTACTGAGAAATTAAAGCAAAATCTATATCTTTTGCCAGTATATAGTCATAAGAACCAAGTCAGAATATATATATATTGCTAGATATTTAAGTATAAATAGCAGAAACATTGAAGGTTGAGATTTTCAAAAAAGAGAGGGTTGATGACCAAACTATCAATGGGCTATGGGTGACTAACTTCCTTACGTTCCTTTGCAAATCCCAGCCTAAATATAGAGTCTTGATCCTGCAAACACTTATACATGCAAGTAAGTTCATTCAGATATGTATGCCCATGGTAATCAGTCTGATTATTTACATGATTAAAGTCATTCATGTGCATATTTTTAGGATGAGGTGTTTAATGCAGATGGAATAGTAACTAATGAGCCTGGCCTTGAAATAACTATGGCTCTATTCCTTCAAACACTTATGTACATATTTAACTTTACTACTGTGAGTAATCTCACTAAAATGTCAACTTATTTGTGATGATAATGTTAAGGTTGTTTGTAAGGGTTTGCAATAGCCAAGTCTTATTCTGTACTGAGGTTTGTTTTTTCTTGTTTTAAAAATATTGCCATTATTGGATTCTTTCTTAGTATGAATAAATTAGTACGTAGGCTGCTGATGCTTTTAATGGTGTAATCAACATGTAGTTATCCAGAAAAACTCACCAAGACTCTAAAATCTATTTTATAATATTTTCAGTTCCTTAGAAAAGAAAAAAAATCATCAAAGGACATGTTTAAACACTGTGCTAAACTAAAATGAAACTACTTGATGTTGAAAATAGGCCATCTTTATATGTATGCATACAGTTGTTTTAAATGTTTTAACATGTATTAGTGTGGTAAATTTCACATTTTATTATAAAATAATATACAGCAACAAAAAGTAAGAACTATGGATATACTGTTTGAACAGTCTTTGTGAAAACGACGTTTCATTTACCTGCATCAGGTTCTCGATCTATAATTTTAAACAGCATTCTGAGGCTTATGTTGGAAATCTGCCAGCCTGAAGCCGTTAAATGGCTATGATCAACAATTCAGAATCTTTTTTGAATTTAAGGAAAGCTCCACTTGGCATAATTATTTAAAGCCAAGGTCACAGAAAGTATTTAAACCTTTGAAATTCATAATTAAAGGATTAATATTAACTCATGAAGACATTGTCATTTTTGCTTAAAAATGGAATTTGAATCTCAATTATTTTCTTTCTTTGATCTTTTTTTTACATTAATAGTATAGCAAAAGAAAAAAGTTAACTTCTTTACATGCTCAAATTAAAGTTACAAATAATCCTTAAACACTTCACAGGAAAATATTCTTAATAGTCTAGAATCACCGTTACTGTCAAGAATATTCTTTTTAAACTTTCAGGAGGTTTTTTTCTTATTTTCCAAATAAAGTTACATGAAGACTTTTCTAGTTTTAATTTACATTAGGTGGCATTACATTTCTAAAGGAATATGTTTGTCATAGCCTATTTCTTCATTTCTAATTTCTAATCAGGAGATAATATGCAGGGGGAAAACACAAAATTATTGTGTGAAGAAAAGGAGTTTTGCATATTCCTGTGCAAGCAGCATAAACTGCCTTTACCCATTCCTACCCTTTTTCACCTATTTCTATATCTCCCATACTCAGAGCTCTGCAAAGAGGCCACCAAGTCCCAAAGGAATTTGGACAAAGATCTCCATTTTCATCTGAAAATGATAGTGTTTACTGAATTGAAGTGAAATCCTGACACAATTGAAGTCAGTGGGGGGGGTTTTGGATTGAAGAGTTTTTATAAAAGAAAAACAATTTTAATAACAGCCCACATGCTGCTGCTTTGAAAAAATAACTTTCCTTCTAATGTTCTGAATTTTTCAGCAAATCTTATTACCTGTAAGTTGCTATGGAAGAAAATGAGAAGAAAGTTTTGTTTGTTTTTTGTACATGTTTGGTCTTGTAACATTTATGTTCTTCTATTTATTTGGCCATATCTGGTGCCTGAAACTGTTAAGTGAACCTCAGAAGGTTTTGTGTTTGGTTTTGGTCTGGAAAAGGTCATATGAATATCTAAATTTTCAGAGGCTCATTCCTTTCACAGGTGAAGGGATTCATTCCCATGTGGCCTAATATTCTGTGCAATGTTGATTTCTGTGCATGTTGGTTTCAGGGGGTTATGGATTGATGCTCATGTGATCAGGATCACAATGGGAAAAGTTTGCTAAAATTTCAGTGAAGACCTTAAAGAAGAAATGCATTTATAGAAGTCTGTCATAAAAACATAAGAACGGCTATACTGGGTCAGACCAAGGGTCCATCTAGCCTAGTATCCCTGTCTGCTCCCACATGCCCCAGAGGGAGTAAACGCAACAGGTGATCACCACATGATCCCTCTCCTGTCATCCATTTCCAGACAAACAGAGGCTAGGGACACCATTCCTACCCATCCTGGCTAATAGTCATTGGTGGACCTAACCTCCGTGAATGTATCTTGCTCTTTTTTGATCCCTGTTAAAGTCCTAGTCTTTACCACATCATCTGGCAAGGAGTTCCAGAGGTTGACCATGCACTGAGTGAAGAAAAACTTCCTTTTGTTTGTTTTAAACCCGCTGTCTATTAATTTCCTTTGGTGACCCCTAGTTCTTATATTGTGGGAATAAGTAAATAACTTTTCCTTATTCACTTTTTCCACAACAGTCATGATTTTATAGGCCTCTATCATATCCCCCCTTAGTCTCCTCTTTTCTAAGCTGAAAAGTCCAAATCTTTTTAATCTTTCTTCATATAGGACCTGTTCCAAACCCTTAATCATTTTTGTTGCCCTTTTCTGAACCCCCTCCAATGCCAATATATCTTTTTTGAGGAGAGGCGACCACATCTGTACGCAGTATTCAAGATGTGGGTGTACCATGATTTTATATAGAGGCAATAAGATATTCTCTGTCTTATTCTCTATCCCTTTTTCCTAACATTCTGTTTGCTTTTTTGACTGCTGCTGCTCACTGAGGGGATATTTTCAGAAAACTAGCCACAATGACTCCAAGATCTCTCTCTTGAGTAGTTGTAGCTAAGTTAGTCCCCATCATATTATATGTATAGTTGGGATTATTTTTTCCAATGTGCATTACTTTACACTTATCAACATTACATTTCATTTGCCATTTTGTTGTCCAATCACTTACTTCGGTGAGATCTTTTTGAAGCTCTTCACAGTCTGCTTTGGTCTTAACTACCTTGAGCAGTTTGGTATCTGTGCACATTTTGCCACCTCAATATTTACCCCTTTCTCTAGACCATTTATAAATAAGTCGAATAGGATTGGTCCCAGGACAGACCTGGGGAGACCCCACTAGTTACCTCTCTCCACTCTGAAAACTTCCTATTTATTCCTCCCCTTTGTTTCCTCTCTTTTAACCAGTTATCAGTCCATGAAAGGACCTTCTCTCTTATCCCATGACAGCTTACTTTACTTATGAGCCTTTGGTGAGGGACCTTGTCAAAGGCTTTCTGGAAATCTAAGTATACTATATCCACTGGATTCCTCTTGTCCACATGTTTGTTGACCCCCCTGAAAGAACTCTAGATTAATAAGTAAGGCATGATTTCCCTTTACAGAAACCATGTTGACTTTTCCCCCAACAAATTATGTATGAAAATTTTATTCTTTACTATAGTTTCAACTAATTTGCCTGGTACTGACATTAGACTTACCAGTCTGTAATTGCCGGGATCACTTCTGGAGCTCTTTTTCAATATTGGTGTCATGTTAGCGATCTTCCAAGGCATTAGGTACAGAAGCTGATTTAATGGACAGGTTACAAACCACAGTTAATAATTCTGTAATTTCACATTTGAATTCTTTCAAAACTCTTAGGTGAATGCCATCTGGTCCCAGTGACTTGTTGTTGTTAAGTTTATCAACTTGTTCCAAAACCTCCTCTAATGACACCTCGATCTGGGATGATTCCACAGAATTGTCATCTAAAAAGAATGGCTCAATTTGGGGAATTTCCCTTACATCCTCAGCCATGCAGACTGAAGCAAAAAAATCATTTAGTTTCTCTGCAATAACTTTATCGTCTTTGAGTGCTCCTTTAGCATCTCAGTCCTCCAAGGGCCCCCACTGGTTGTTTAGCAGGCTTCCTGCTTCTGATGTACTTAAAAAACATTAACTTACTTTTGCTTTCTCAATAACACTGATGCAAAATGGGGGAAAAGGTCTAAGAGAATAAACTTCATTGATAGTACCCGGCTCCTGAGTATGAACAGATGCGATCTCTTATATCGAAACATGTGGGATTAATTTGATGTTGCTTGCTACCAGGACGATTTTCATGTAGCAGAGATGTTGCTTTCTTTATTCCTCAGGCTCCTCCTGTAGATGTATGATTAATTGATACTTCTGGTGCATTGAACTTTGTATTGCAAATTGCCAGGTTGGGAATTAATGAGTGTCACTGTTGAAACCAGACATGGCTGGTAAATTTTAACAATCAGGGGTTTTTGCCAGTTTCCATCTTTTCCAGTTTCTTTGTATTGATTAAATTCAGTGATAGTGGCACTTGATTAGCATAGAGAAGGGCTAGTTTGTACACAGCAGGTCCTTATACCTAATTCTGATTTTGCATTTTTTTGACTATGCCGTCTATAATTAGGTAAATGGGTTTCACTTTGTTAGGCCTGTAAATATTTTGGTATTTCTATTATGTAGTCACATACAGAGTCTTACCTTTTGAGAGAAAGAACATTCATGTTTTAATTTCATTGTACTTCAGTAGTATTTAATTCACGATCAGAGCATTTTAGCCGCTATACCTATGAGGCTGCTCAGGAATAGTTTTTAAATGAAAATTTAAACATGTGAAGCTAAAAACAACTATCTGTTTATAATTATGTCATCTTAAAATCAGATTAATCAATAGGAAGGATAAAATATTGTTTCTCCTGGAAAAAGTCATTATCGGGCAGCTAGATGAAACTGTGTAATCCATGTAGTACAGAAAAGAAGCAAGTCACCTCTTCTGGAACAAAAAGGGGGGAAAAGTCCATACTTTTCCACTGACCTTCCTCTGTGGCTGGTATTATTTTCATTCATGTAACCCTTCTGTGAAGTGTTTTTCTGAAATGTGAACTACTAGAAATGCAAATGTATTAGAACTGTTGTCATCTCTGTCCCAGACAAATCACAGCTCTCTTTGACATCTCTCTGCCTGTTCTCTTTAGGGGAAATTCTATACTATACACTATTAAAATTCTATACTATACACTATTAAAAACACTTTGCATTGCCTGGGTTTTTCATAAGGAATTTTGTTTGAAGCAGCCAGAATTCCTGTCTGTCTGCTGCAGCAACTCTGAGAAAGGTACAGCATCCTCTCTCTCTGCTCCTGCCTCTGTACCTTGGTAGTCCTACTGATCATTATAAAGGAGTGGGGATGATGGCTCTGCTTTCAGTTTGCCACGCCTTTCCCTTTTCAGGCATGTGACCACAGCATGCTAGGAGGTAGCAAGATGCTCTCTGAGTCTGTAAAACCCCAGCACAGTAGTAGGAAGAGTAAACCTGTCTTCTCTCTGCTTCTGCATATCTGTGAAGTGGCTGGTCAGAATCAGACCCGTTGTGAGGCTCTTCTGTTATATTTACTCTTTCCTAAAGATGCTCCAAAATATTTTTATTATGTAATTTACTTTTAGTCTATTAAATTGGAAAGAGATTATTAATACTTTTTTATGATCTTGCCAATTTGCGACCTGATCCTGTGAACCCTTATGCATGCAAGTAGTAATGTTGAAGGCAATGGTGTAAAAATAGAGTTGCAGGCTTGAACACTTAGTTATAGGGGTCTGTTTTCCCACAAGACTCTAAAAGCCCTGCTCACTGCAGGAATTAGACTGGGGTTAATCATTGGAGAGGTGCACAAGTTAAGGGGAGGACACATGAGGTTTTTGCTTTGCTAGTCTTGCCCACACTTCCCTCTTGCCTTCTTTGTGAGTAGGAACAGTCGTGAATTCAGTCCCTGTACCATCCTGAGAGCGTAGGTGTAACCATGCAAAAAAGAACCCGCAGGAATCTCACACCATTCCTTTCTAAAGGAGTACTGAAGCAGGTGAGCTTCTCAGTAGCTCTTTCTGGGGCAGCACAGCTTCTCTTCATTTCTAACACAGGCCTTTGCATAATAAGCACAATCTGGCCATATACATAATGGATTACTTCATCATTGAAATGCAGCCACTTCTGGAGTGAAAAGTGGTAACCATTTATCAATGCACACCACCACCATAGCAGTTCAGCGCAGAAAGTGTTAAAGCAGTTAGAATCTAAATGGTTTTGTTAGACATAACTCTGGCAAGGAATCCAAGACATTAACATGGAGAGTTTAAACTGTCACTTGCTTGTCGTGTTCTTGTGAGTTCATTTATTTTCATGCTAACCATTGTTACATTCAAACATAAAACAACCTGAAAGATTACCAAAATTTCTGTAATTTCTGGGAAATGGGCCATTTTAATTCTACCGATTTGATTTAAAAAGAAAGAACCCCTCTGCCCAACAAACGCAGTTTTAAGGTACAGGTTTTATTTGCTTCCACTTTATACATATTTTATGCGTCAGTTGCTTATATTATTGTAATATGTGATGACTGTCAATTGAAAGTTACACCCACGTATGAAAAATATTAGACATGGAGTGTTTAAAAAATAAACACATTAGTGGTGCTTACTACTGTTGTTTGGGCTGCACTAATGACTAATTTCAACAATAGGGTGACGGATGTTATAGGTTGTATCAACAACACTTATGGCGTAAATACTAATCAGCCAGGTGTAACACACTGTACAAAGCTTGTATGTATTTTCAAGTATGCCAGAAATTATTAAAAGAAAGAGGCAAGCTGCATTTCTAAGTGTGTGCAGATGTGAAATTTGGCTAACATAGCTGTTTGTAACATTCATCTATGGTATTTTCTTGGCAAAGAAAATGAGCATTCAGAAAGCATGACCCTAACAGATCAGTAGACATACTAACAATACTCTAAGGAATCAACCTTGGAATGCTGAACATAACTCATTAAACAGTTATATCTTTGATACATATAAAAATAAAGATAATGTGGAGTTTAAGTAGTTTTTTTTCTACATGTGAATAATTTCCATTTTGAGAGTTCAAGTGACTATATTCCTGGATTATAATAGACATTTTGGTTCCTTTTATCAAGAATTTATTCTGGCTTAAGGACTGTCTTTTCTAGTGCTTTCTCACTGCTACTTCATTCCATAGAGGAAGTATGTTTCTCTATGTATACGTCCTGATTAACACTTACGGTGGTTAAAATTATAGGATGAGATTAGAGCCACAGAGAGAGAGATCAGTCTGGTAGTTAAGGTGTTAGTCTGGGACTCCAGAAAAAGTGAAAATCAATGTATCTTAGGCTCCTAAGAACCTAAATCAATTTTGAAAATGGGGGATAGGTGTCTAAGTCACTTAGATCTGGCAATGCTGAGGAGAGCAATGCGTTAGTAAATACCTTTTAAAATGTGGGCCTCTGTGCGTCAGACCTTTTTTACAGATAAAGAAAATAGCACATCCCTGCCTTGCAAGGGTGTTGTAAGTGTAGACGCATTGAAGGTAACGAGGCATTCAGATACTACAGTGCTGGGGGCAATTGTGAGTACTCAAATAAATAGACTTCACCGATGACAGATGGTTTGTTATATACATCTTGAGGATCTAGTGAAATGTGTATTCTTATTCACACTTACTTTTTGTTTACTTGATGGCTATCATGAGGTTTAGTTAGGAACGTGTCTCTTCATTAAAATCAGACATGAATTATCACTTTTCCCTCAAGGATGCTTGCTGTATGATCATCTGTTGCAAAACCATAGGAAAAACAGAAAATTTTCGCTTGGTTCTCGCACCTAAGTTGAATTTCCAATAGTTATGAAAAAGTTCAGTTTGTGAAGCTGGGAATGTGAGGTGTCATGTAACTCAGCCTAAGCTGCACAATTCAGTCTTATCGAATTAAATGCTGTAACCGTTGTTTGGATTTTTTTTTTCTTCTTTACACCTGAAGTCCTGTATTTTATAGCTGCTACAATCATGAAATACACCTTCTAAAGGATACACTCTAAACCAGGAGTCACCAACCTTTTTAACCACAAGATCACTTTTCAATTTCAGTGCAATGTAAGATCTCCCTCAAACCCAGATACTCTTGCCCCACTTTCTTCCCACCCCTTCTTTGAGTCCCCATCCCTGCTCCACCCCTTCTCCGAGGCCTCACCCTGCTCACTCCATCCCCTTTCCTTCCCCATCCTCACTCACTTTCACCAACCTGGGTAGGGGTTGGGGAGCAGGCTCTCGTTTTGAGCCAAGGGTTTTGGAGTGTGGGAGGGGCTCCCGGCTTAGCCCAGGGTGGGGATTGGGGTCCAGGAGGGGTTTCAGGGTGCAAGATCTAGGAAGGAGTTTTGGTGCAGGGGGACTCACGTCTGGGGCAGGACATCGGGTGCAGGAGGAGGTTCAGGCTGGGACGGGTTCAGGAAGCCAGCTCTGGCTGGGCACCTTTTAACTGAGATGGCTTCTGGATGGTGGAGCAGTGGGGTTAAGGCAGCTTACTCCTGCCCTGGCCCTGCACTGTTCCTGAAACAGCTGGCATGTACAATGGTTCCATGGCGCCATGTGCTGCCCCTCATCCACAGGCGCTGAGTCCACAGCTTCTACTGACCACAGTTCCCCATTACTGATCAATGGGAGCTGCAGGCGCAGTGTCTGCAGGTAAGGGCAGCATGTGGAGAGCCCCTGCTCTGCCCTTCTCAGGGGCTGCAGGCACATGCCAGCCACGTCCAGGAGCAGCAATCACTGTAGGGATCATTGCTCCAGCCATGACAAGTTAGGCATTTTAGAAATAAAAAAGTAAGAACAACAACCCCCCCATGGATGTTTTGGCTCGGGAAATGAGAGGGAAGGACAGTGCGTGTTTGTGAGAATGAGAGACACACACCGTGTGTGTGAGACAGAGATTTGCATTGCCAAGCTCCCTCCATCCCCTTCGCGCTGTGGGGGAGATGGGGTACAGGAGTGGGGGGAGGAGGGACACCCTGACATCAGTGCCCCCTTCTCTTTCCCACACCCGGCACAGCAAGCAGGAGGCTCCCAGGGGAGCAGCTCCAAGGCAGAGGGCATAACAGTGGGTAGAGGGCAACTGCAGTGCCAGCGCTTGATAGCTTTCCGGCCAACCCAGTCAAGATCACCTGTCAGAGGCTCCAAGATCTACCGGTAGATCCCGATCTACTGGTTGGTGACCACTGCTCTAAACTAAGTTAAGGTGAAGTTAAGGATGTAGGCACTTATTGGTGTTCTGAGTTTGTATTCTCTTTCAAGAATGGTAGAGTTTAAATAAAAGTTAGATATCCAGGAAATTCAGAGAGAAGGTTAAGCATACAAGAAGCACAAACATTTGAAAGTATGGTAATTCATCTAGGATGCTACTTATTTAACTCTATCCCTAGAGATCACCACTTTCAATCTTCTCCTTTGTGTTCTTTTATAATCTCTTTCTCTATATATAAAAAAGTTTTTCCTGTCAGGTGACACAATGACGTCACCACACTTTCTGGCTACAAAAGCGGCCAGAGAGGGGGGTTGGCAAGCATGGGGTGCAGACTGCTAGTTATTTTGTAATGGCCTGGTTTTGTAATTTTGTAACTGTAAGGACTTTTTGTGAGAACTTTAAGCATGTTCTTACAGCTACAGTATGCTGGCTTCATTTTGAACATCTTCTGTTTCTGTGCACTTCAGTTCACAGGTGGAGTTTTAGAAATGTGCACCACAGACAAATGGTTTCATCTTGTTAAAATGTTAGTTCTGTATTTCATGACACCTGGATCGTTGGGTTCACAAGTCAGTTGTAAAATCCAGTACAATTGAATACTGCGCACCTTCATCACCTTGCAAGATTGTCCCCGTATATGGAAAGAGAAATTTTTGCCATGGAATATGTCCTTTGTCAAATACAGAATTTGCATAGCCACGTTTTTCTGTGAAGTGTGTCTGACCATAAAAAACGCCATAGGTGTTATAAACACTGTGATTAAAGTATGCCTTTATGGTCAATGAAAATGTATATGGTTGACCGTGAACAATGCCTTGTTAATGGGATGGATGTAATTGAATTTCCATACTTTCGAATGTTTGGTTTTTATGTAAGTTTAAACTGAGATATCCAGGAAATTCGAAATTATTTTTAAGCACTAATTGTTTTATATTCAAAATAGATAGGTAATTTCAACTTTAACAAAAGTTTTTGCATTGGAATTTTCTTTCCTTTTAGTTGTTTTAAGATCTAATGGAGATGAATTCTGCTCTGGTAGACACTAGGAGTTCCACAATAGGGAATCCTGGTCCAGCAGATCTTAAATGATTCACTTAAGAGGGAATGCCCACTTGGTTTGCTGACCATGAAATCTGCTAATGACCACTGGACTGGCCTAAAAGCTGCAGTGAAAAAAATGCTTCAGAACAGTAGTTTGGTGTCAGCAGATGAAAAAACTCTTCCTTTACCCTTATGCCTCCGAGTGCTAGCCCCTCGCTCCAGTTGAGCAAGTCCTGGGCAGTGAAAATCCCCAACCCTGCCCCTTCTACTGCTTCCTATGTTCTCTTCTGCTTCTTGGTTGACTTCCTACTGTTCCTGCATGGTATCCCAGGAAATGAATGATCTGCTACCCTTCTGCTTCTGCTCCCAAAGACCTCTTCCCCTGCTGTTCCTCCAGCTCTCTATCCTTGAAAAGGGGACACTGAAGTGAGAGAAGCTCCTCCCACCAGCTCCCTATTCTCTTTTTAAAGTTCAAACAAAATGGTATTTGTGTTTTAAGGTTCTTTTCCAAGAACTTTGGGTCATTGATGAAAAAAATCGTGGAATGGCAGCTCTTATTTCCTCTTTGGGTACAACTAGACTGCGGGGATTTTCTGGGATACCAGAGGTATCCTGGAAAAACTCTGCCACATCCAGAAAACAGGTTTGCTCTTCCGCTTTTTTTTGTGGAAGAGCAAACATGCTCTTTCAGGGAGCCCTGTATACCTCGTTCTATGAGGAATAAGGGCGCCTCTGAAAGAGAAGGCTTTTCCACCACTTGGCCCCATTTAGATTGGGCCAAATGGTGGAAAAGCAATCAGAAAAAGCTACACAAATTGTGAAGCTCAATTTGCGTAGCTTTTTCCAAAAAAATGCTACAGTATAGACCTAGCCTTCCAGTATATCTGTCACTTTGGGTGCTCCACCATTGTACATATGTGCATCCATGTGTTCTTGACTGAGGAATGTAAAGCAGTGTCCATTGGATGTGCCTGCAGAGAGTTCCGAACAACAGCATATAAGGAGAGGTGGACCAGCAACCACTGAATTCTTTCTCAACTGTCTGTGGTTCAAGACAGAGCGATTGTGTGTCTGCTAATTCTCTACTTTCCTCCTTCCTTAATATAACAATTTAGTCTTAGTCCTATATTTTGTTTAGTTATTTTATTTCTCTTTAGTTATAACACAGTTAAAACTAGTAAAAAGGGCCTTACTCCCATTGTTTTTTTCTTTTGGTCCTGTTATTGGTGCAGTAGCTCTACAGGTTATGCTGAGGAGCCCAGGGTTTAAACTGTGTCAGACTTGCCATGGGTGTTTTCCAACAATCATTTGAGTTCCCTGCACTGCTTGGAGACACCCACATGCTGTCAAAATGTAAACCCCATACAGGACTGAACCCCAGCTGGACCTCTAGTGCTATAGCTGATGTTCCCCTTTTCAGCTTGTTTGGACTCTGAGATTTTGAAATAGGGCCATCTTTTGGTACCATTCCATCACACCCTGCTGAGCCAATGTTTGGAAGAGGATCTTCCAAACCCCACCACATGCCTTGTATCTAGGGTTTATAAATATACATGGGGACCCATTCCCATCTACCCTCTCAGTGGGCTTACTAGCATCCCTGGGTTGCCTTGGTGAACAATTTTGTAGGATACCAGCCTGAAAGAGACCCCAATACTCACCAGCACTGCATCTCTCATAGATATCAGCCTGATGATGGCCCTCCAGTACCTTTTGCCACTTTGGCACTGGAGAACAGTGGATGTAATGATATAAGTAACCAAATTAACCACTAATTGCACTGATATCCTTATTCCCACTTGGGGGCAATTATATCAGTCGTATAACATGAATATGCATATTCTCTCTCAATATAGTGATATATTGAAGTGGTTTTGAACTGTTTGTAGTGGCCATCCATATGGAATTTAAAGATAACCCTTACCAAAAGGAGTTGGGTATAGCCCTCTTGTTTTGTTGTTCAGTACCATGTAAGATCTCTTGAGTACATACTTTTTGTCTGCCTTACTGCCTGAGCAGTAACTTTCTTGCTTTAGTTGTGTTGCACAATCCATGAATGTTTACTTGTATTTGGCCTTAGAGAGATTCCAACACATCAGTGTAGTGATTCATGAATTAACACATTTATACTACCCAAAATGAGCTTTGATTGGAAAGTGTCTTTCCAAAGCTTAAAAGAACTAGAGAAAAAAGTTTAATTTAAAAATGAAATTACATCATCCCATAGGGAAACAATTTGGAAAAGAGTCTTCAATCTGCACCAAACTTCAAGACAAATATTAGAGAATAATCTCTCCGTGGAATTTTACTCAAGTGAGACTAAACAACATTTATGGCTCTATCCCAAGGACTTACTGGAGATATTTCAGAGCAGTAGTCTCGTTTGTTCATGCATATGGGTTTGTGCTGTTAATACCTTCTTCTCTTTTTTAAAAAAAATCCTTTTTCGCCTGTACTTCATGCTACCATGCAGATTTAAAACCGACTGGAAAGCTACAAACAAAGAGGAATGATATGTGTCATTGTAATAATTTACAAGGAGTGGTCTGTTAGGGTACTGTGCTGATCAGTGTCAGGGATAGTTTTTATTTAACATTGTCATGAATGATCTAGATAAGAGGACAAACAACATTTTAATTAAATTGACAAGTGATACCATAAGAGTGAAAATTACACTGATATGCTGGTTCTTTATTATATTCTCTCTGGGTAGTTGTCAAAAAAGTTTTACTAGATGAGGAACCATTGACCATTATAAGATTTCATTTCCATTAGTGTAAAGCATTCACTTGTTTAGGGTAATACAAGGAGGTATAATTAACAATAATGGCAATAAATCAAAAAAAGTTGAATTAATTTCTGTGGCTATTTCCCGTGTGTGGTGCACAAAAGGAGGGACTCTCTTTACTTGCTTCTAAAATACACACAAGAACTTGTCAAGAAGTTTAGCCACTATCACTACCCAACAGTTATGGTATCTATGTGAGAAGAGTTGTACCAAAAGCTAGCACTGGGGCACTATATGTTAGGAATGACAATTTTACAAAATTAAAAAGAAGCCAAATAATTAGTACCTAAAGAACTGAAATCATTAGAACAAGTATGGAACTACCTAAGCAAAAAGGTAGAAGCAAGAAAAAAAACCAGTAAGACTAAATGACAAAAGTATGAGAGAATATTTAAGCCAAAAAGACCTACTTCCTACACCAGTTTGTCTACACTATGGACCTTAGAGAGGCATTGCTGTACCACTATAACTGCACTGCTGTAAGAGTGTCCCATGTAGCTACTCTTTATCAACAGGACAGAGCTCTCCTGCCAGCATAAATAAAACACCACAATGATATGTTAGCAGCAGAGGCTCTCCTGCCAATATAGTGCTGTCAGTGCAAGTTATGTCAGTCAGGGGGTGCATTTCCCCACCCCTAACCCACAAAATTTTGCCTCTGAAAGTGGTTGTGTAGACAAGGCCTAAGATTTATTTATGGAGCAACAGAGTATAATTTAGTCTAAGCTTAGGACAATTGCAGGATTTTATGCTTTATTTCTAAACAGGTACTACGATAAAATCATAAAGCTATTTCTCTCAAGGTGCTTAAATATATTCCATTTCATATTACACAACTTGTTTCAGTTTTGGGGGCAAGGGCTCTGTCAACAGGTAGATCTGATCTAAATTTGTTGATTTGTTAATATTAAGATGACGAAGTACATTCTTCCCAGTTCTTTGCATTATCTTTACATACTTCCTAAGGTGCCCTTTCTGGAAATCTCGTTTGAAATTTCAAAACTTCACCCTTTTTCGTATATTCATAAGCATTTCGGTTCAGAAAATATTAGGGTTGATATCTAAATCTTGACCTTTCTAATCATGAATTACATTGCTGATTTTCAATTAATAATTTCATATTGTAGAATAACTATTTATATGTACTTTTCCCAGTATCTTTTTTCCTTTCCAGGATCTAATACACTAACTTCACCTGGCATTCCATGATTATTTGGCTTCCTTTGAAGTCTCTTGTCAAGTACTTTATCAAATTCTTTTGAAAAGTCCAAGTCAGTTATTTCTGCAACTTTTCCTTTATTCACTATTTTGTTGTCTCCTTCAAAGAAGTCTGGGAATTTGGAAAGGTGCAGTTTTCATCTACAGATGTGGTGATTTGACAGTGTCTTACCATTCTTCTCTATCTTTAATTTATTATTTCACCTAATTTACTTGGTTTACTGATCTGTAATTCCCAGGATTGCCCAAGTTCCTTTTATAAAGATAAGGACAAGATTGGCTACTCTCCAGTGTAGTAGCTGATTGAAATGCAAGATAACATTTTTTTTAAACAGCTCAGCCAGTTCATTCTTAAATTCCTTCAAAATTTTTGAATGAATACCAACTGGTGGTAGGGTAATTTAGAGGACAGATCCTGTAACTGGTTCCTTGTGAGTTGACTTCTTGCTTGTGTGGAGCCACATAGACGTCATTTGGTTTGTTTATTTATTTATTTGGAGTGATCTGATCGTAAATCTGATGATTTTGCTTCAGCGTCTCTTTTTACATGTCACCATCTGACAATCCATCATCTTTATTACCTGGCATAAATAAGTCTGGGTTGATATCTCTCCAACATCCTCTACGATAAACATTGAAGGTAGGTGAGGTGATATCTTTTATTGAACCGACGGAAGGATGGATGTGAAAGAGGCAAGCTTTCCAACTTATTCACCAATACACATTGGTCGAATAAAGGTCTTTCCTCACCATCCTGCATCTCTACTTTCCTGGGATCAACATACTTGCAATGAACACCCAACTCATTTAGCTCCTCTGCAACTCTCCTTGGATGCTGCTTTTGCTCCATGTAGTAGGGTAGCAGGCACACTAATGGTTAGGCTTTGTGCATTTGTTATTTAACAAATGACTTTGGATAGCATATGGAATTTGTGCAATATGTTCTTGCTTGGTAAATACTCTTTTGGATATTTAAATTATTCACTGTCGTTTTCTTTTAGGCATAGTTTTCTATTTAATAATGCACGCTAATGCAAAGCATCTCTGTTTGCCGATACATTTATATTTGTGCAGCATTGTATGCATTGTCTCCACTGCCGCTGATATTCATTCCATTGGAATTTACTTGAGAAATTTTGCAGTTCTTTGTTTTTGAAGTGGGTGGATGGGAAGCGGATGGTTGGGAAATAGGGAGTGGGTAAAATGATGTTATTAGTCCTACATAGTCTTTAATGTTAAAAAAAACCAAAAGTGTTCCAAAATGACTTGCTTGCAGCTGCAGAACATGTCATGGAATAAAAACCATCGTTATTAAATGGGTGAGAAAGAATTATAATTGTTTTGAAGTTCTTATGATCAGCCTGCATATGTTTCATTGTAATATGATACTAAAGTGCCTCAATTATGATTTGTATATTTTGGTGCCAGAAGGGTTTTTTTTTTTCTTATGCTAAAATATTAAGTTCTCTCAGCTGCTGGGCTGTCATATAGAGATACAGTAAATCACGTTAAATTTTGTCATGGATTACACAGAGCAATAAATTTGGGAATAGAGATCAAAGTAGTTTCACAATCACATCTGAATGTAGGAGGGGTGTTTAACTTGTAGAAAATCTGATTTAGGTGAAACTGTTGCAGTTCTTGTGTGAATTTGAAATGAATTTGGGTGTTTGATTGAAAATGAATGAGGTACAAATCCCAAAGAGTTTCTTTTGAGTATTTAGTTCAGAGGAGTTAATTCCGACCTACAGCTCCAGAACTGAACACAGATAAATAATTAAACATTGAGAATGTTGGTCTCCAAAAGTCTTGTTTGTGTTTTTTTAATTGCTTTCATGATTGAGCAATGTATTCCATTCTACTTTTAATTGAGATTCGGTTGGACTTGCACACGTTTAGTCATTGGTGCTGTAATACTTTCTGGCTCATGAAGCTGTACTTTTCTTTTTTGGAGGCTTTTGTTTTATCTGAAACTATTAAAAGTAAACCAAGGTAATTTCACTAAGGAACATTGGCTACTTCAGGGTATGTCTACACTACATGGCTCCGTCGACAGAGCCATGTAGATTACCTGTGTAGACATAGGAAAATGAAGCGGCGATTTAAATAATCGCCGCTTCATTTAAATTAAAATGTCTGCCGTGCTGTGCCGATCAGCTGTTTGTCGGCACAGCGCTGTAGTCTGGACGCTCTGCGGTCGACATCAAAGGCATTTGTCGACCTCCCCGGTAAACCTCATCCCATGAGGCATACCGGGGAGGTCGACAAATGCCTTTGATGTCGACCGCAGAGCGTCCAGACTACAGCGCTGTGCCGACAAACAGCTGATCGGCACAGCGCGGCAGCCATTTTAATTTAAATGAAGCGGCGATAATTTAAATCGCCGCTTCATTTTCCTATGTCTACAAAGGTAATCTACATGGCTCTGTCCACGGAGCCATGTAGTGTAGACATACCCTCAGATCATGGGCTTGGGGTATTTTGGCTCCCAACCAGAGACATAGTTTCTGTAGGGCTTTTCTACATGGGTATTTATTACGTTGTGACATCAACTCCCCTCTTTTTATAATTCCATTTCATTTCATTAGAAATAACGCCTCTCAGAATGGCACATACTTAGGTTTTTTATTATCTTCTAGTTACAAGTTGCTTTTTATTGCCTTGATGTGTAACTGAAAGTGAGAGTCTGTCACACTCATCTAGAAAATACATTCTGTCTCCAATAGCCTTTCGCTCGTGTACCATATGTTGATAAAGACCAACAGTCAGATCCATAGCTGATGTACATTGTTATAGCTTCATTGACATCAGTGTGTTAATAGCAGCTTACCTCGTCTGAGTATTTGTCCCCAAAGTCTGGCAGATTCTGCCTATTGTAGAGCTCATACCAGGTTAGCTTTTAGGGGTGCCAACGATTGGCTTCATAGCATTTATTTAAATGACATTACTGCCTAGTGTTAATATGTAGTATTTAGGAAAATGACTTGAGCTAGTGACTTTATTCACTTTATAAATGTGTCTGTGTTATAAGTGGAGCTGGCAGTGGCTCTTTTATTTAGGTTTTCTTACACGTTGCATTAATAAAGATACTTATAATATTTTGGGAAGCTCTAATAGAATGCACAGAAAGCATGTGTTTATTAAGTTATAAAGTTTAACCTAAGAACAAAAGAATGGCTCTGCTGGATCAGACCAGTGGTCATCTAGCCACACATCCTGTTTTCTGACAGTGGCCAGTACCCGATGCTTCCAAGGGAATGAGCTGACCAGGGCAACTATTAAGTGATTCATCCTCTGTCATCCAGTTACAGCTTCTGGCATATTGGAGGTTTAGGGACACCCCGAACATCCAGTTTTATCCCTAACCATTTTGTCTAATAGCCACTGATGGACCTGCCCTTCAGGAACTTACCTAATTTGTTTTTTGAACCGTTATACTTTTGGCCTTCACATCATCACTTGCCAACAAGTTCCATAGGTTGTGACTGCTTTGTGTTAAGTACTTCTTTATGTTGGTTTTAAACCTGGTGTTGTGCCTATTAATTTTATTATATGACCCTGGTTATTTTGCTATGGGAAGGGGAAAATACTACTTCCATATCCACTTTCTCCACAGCATTGATGGTTTTATAGACCTTTGGCATATCCCCCCTTAGCTGTCTCTTTTCTAAGCTGATTAGTCCTTTTTTTTTTTTTTTTTTAACTGTCTGCTTATATCAAAGTTGTCCCACCCCTTATCATTTTTGTTTCCCTTCTCTGTACTTTTTTCAATTCTAATATATCTATTGTTTGTAGATGGGAAATGCAGAAATGCATTCAGTATTCAAAATGTGGGCTTACCATGGATTTATGTGGTAGCATGATTGTATTTTCTGTTTTATTATCTAACCCTTTTCAGTGGTTCCTAACATTGATAGCTTTTTTTACTACTGCTGTGCTTTCAGCAGATGATTTCAGTGAACTATGCAGAATGACTCCAAGATCTCTTCCCGGAGTGGTAACATATAATATAGACTCCTTCAATTTGCATGTGTAGTTGGGATTATGTTTTTCCATTGTTTATTACTTTGCACTTATCACATTGAATTTCATCTGCAATTTTGTTGTCCGGTTGTCCAGTTTTGTGAGATCCCTTTGTAACTCTTCACAGTCAGCTTTAGACTTAGCTATTTTCAGTAATGTTTATGTCATCTGAAGATTTTGCCACTATACTGTTCAGCCTCTTTTCCAGGTCATTTTTGAATGTTGAACAGCATAGGACCCCATACAGATCCCTGGGGGACTCAGCTATTTAGCGCTCTGTATGGTGAAAACTGATCATTTTCTCCTGGCCTTTGCTTCTTATCTTTTAACCAGTTACTAATCCATGTGAGGACCTTTTCTCTTAGCCCATGGCTATTTACTTTGCTTAATAGCCTTTGATGTGGAACCTTATGAAAGGCTTTCTGAAAGTCCAAGTGCATTATACCACCTGGATCATGTCTGTCCACATGCTTTTGTGACTCCCTCAAAGAATTCTAATAGAATAGTGAGGCACGATTTACCTTGATAAACACCATGGTGACTCTTCCCCAATGTATCATGTTGACTTATGTGTCTGATGATTCTGTTCTGTATTATAGCTTCAACCATTTTGCCTGGTAATGAAATTAGTGTATTAGCCTGGAATTGCCAAGATTGTCCCTGGAGCTTTTTTTAAAAATTGGTGTTACATTAGCTATCCTCTGTTCATCTGGTTTAGAGACTGATTTAAGTGAGAGGTTACATACCAAAATGTTTTAAAACTTTTAAATAGAAAACATACCTTTCGGTAATATACCTTCTACCAGACAGACTACAACAGGAGATATCTAAAGTTAACACAACACTAAAAAATACTACACTTTTACTGTAAGTTAAGATAGGCAGCAGTGACTTCAAATAGACATCCAATTTAGCCTCTTATTCTCACAGGCTGCGTCTAGACTGGCATGATTTTCCGCAAATGCTTTTAACGGAAACGTTTTTCCGTTAAAAGCATTTGCGGAAAAGAGCGTCTAGATTGGCACGGATGCTTTTGCGCAAAAGTGCTTTTGCGCAAAAGCATCCATGGCCAATCTAGACGCGGTTTTGCGCAAAAAAGCCCCGATCGCCATTTTCGCCATCGGGGCTTTTTTGCGCAAAACGGTTCTCAGTTGTCTACACTGGCCCTCTTGCGCAAAAGCATTTGCACAAGAGGGCTTTTTCCCGAGCGGGAGAGTCATTGTATTTGCGCAAGAACACTGACGATCATACATTAAATCGTCAGTGTTCTTGCGCAAATTCAAGCGGCCAGTGTAGACAGCTGGCAAGTTTTTGCACAAAAACAGCTGCTTTTGCGCAAAAACTTGCCAGTCTAGACGCAGCCACACAGTTTATTCAGTGAAAGCCAACACCAAACTCTTACAAATAAAAATAATAATCCTTCCCTTCCATACCTGATCCCGGTTCCATACACTGTTCTGCCATATTTTACATTTTGTTGTGACAGCATCCCATGCTCTCGGTTGCTAAAGTCCTTGGTATGTTAACAGGCTTATCCTGTGAATTAGTGACTAAAGATCTGGGGAAGAAGCCATAAACTGCAACAGGCACAATGGTTTGCCTTTTAATATAGTAGGGAGGACTTGGACATTTATTTAAGTAGCCTAGCTTTTAAACCTGTCCATCTTGTGGGGGAGAAATCAGAGAGCCCTTTCACTGGTAAGCATTGGGGAAAGATTTTCTGTGCAATTCTGGTAGCCTATCCTTGGGGAACCTTTAAAGTACTACCACCCATTATGGCAGAACTGATGTCCAAAGCTATAAATGGTTATCATGCCCTCGGCTCCTGCTATTGTCTGGTTTTGGGGTTTTTTTTTCAGAATTTACTAGTGCAGTTCTAACAAGGCAATAAAGTTATTTTTCTTTCAGTTCCTGATTTATTATCGCCCATTGAAGAGTGAGGAAGAAGCCAATTTGTTTGACCATTCATCTTATAAGGATATTGGAGAAAACAAGGGAGAGTATTTCATAATGCACAAAGCACCACCATAACATTTTTGGCACAATCTAGTTGTAGAAGATTGTGTCTTTAAATGATTCAGGTAAAGATAATTTGATGTTTGCTCACTAGAGTGCTTATATGCACATGCTGGATATTGTTCTTTTGGGTAAAGTAAATATATGGCAGTTGTTGACTAATTTAAGGTATTATGAAGAAGTCATGTTCGAATAATGTAAGTGAACAAGCTAGCAATGTCCTACTGAATCAGAATCAGCTTCATTAATTCAGAGAGGCCCAGAGACTGATGATATTGAATTTGTCATTAAACTTGCAGAACTCTGAACATACCAAAAAAAAATCCCATTTTTTTTCATTTAAAACTCAGTTCCAGCCCTATAGTTCTTATTCATGAGATGAGCTTACTTATTCAAGGAGTCAGCTCTAAGTCCATGGGACAACTCATGTAAATGAAGATGTGATAAGATTAACTTGTATGGATGCCAACTTCCTAAAGAACTAATGCTATTGTGATTGAATTGTTGATTTCTATGATTGTATTCTGTTCTCATGAAAAATTAGAAAAATGTCTTCTCCTTACTGTTCAGTTCTATACTGCGTTTAAAGGAAATCATTAGAAGCTTACAAGGATGTATATGGGAAAACTTAAAAACAAATAGTCTTGCAGCATCTTAGAGACTAACAAAACATGTAGATGGTATCGTGACCTTTCGTAGGCACAACTCACTTCTTCAGATGGAGTTATTAAAGGTCCAGTTTCTAAATAAATAGGGGATGAGGGGAGAGAAGGAAAATAAAAGGGGGAAAGAAATAGAGTGTCCATGTTACATGAAGCTGATAGAGAAGGTACTAATTGTTCTTAAGTAGCCATTGTTTGTTTGTTTTTTATGTCATTAGGATGTGGAATGTAGCAGGCCATCCAGCCAATGTCTTTATTCATATCTTTGTGATAGGAATCAAACCTGTAAATGAAGTTAAGTTCCAATGCTACCCTGTGTAGTTGGCTTGTGGAATTGGCCTGAAACAATACTGTAACTTTGGATCTATTAATGAGTGCCCAGGCAAGTTAAAATGTTCCCCAACAGGTTTCTGTGTGTTGCCTTTTCAGATATCTGATTTGTGTCCATTAATTCTTTCTGATTGAGACTGTCCAGTTTGGCCAATATACTTGGCAGAGGGGCATTGTTGGCATTTGATGGCAGAGATCACATTAGTGGATGTGCAGTTAAATGAGCCTCTGATGTGGTGGTTGATGTGGTTAGGTCCTGGGATGATACTGCTTGTATAGATGTATGGACAGAGTTGGCAAAAGAGTTGATTGCAGGGTGGGTTCCTGGATGATTATGATGGAGGTGTGTTGTGCGGTTACTGGAAAGAATTTGTTTGAGATTAGGGGGTTGTCTGTAGGTGAGGACACTATTTACTACTCATATTCAAGACTGAGAATGGTCTATAAAATTATGATTTGTGATGAAGGATTCTTTAGATATCCTAAAAAAGTGGAGGAAAAGCAAAATATCCTCATTTTAGCAATACAGCATTTAATTTTGGGTGATTGGTCTATAATAAATGTGTCCCAGTATTTGAATTCTGTGACCACATTAATTTTGTTTTGTGTACCTAAGCATTTGGACTGTGGTAGAAGTGTGTAATTCGTGAACATTAGGAAAAAGGTTAAATGTCTATTTTCTCCCCTCTAATTGCATAATGGTTAGAAATACTCTGTTGAGTCAAATAGACTCTTTCGGTATAAAGCATTGGAAAAAATCCAATAGAGGAAGTTGAGTTTTCATTAAGCACAAATTGCACTAGTTAGATTTTTTGTTGTTGTTTGTTGTTTTTAGTTGGTTCCCACTAAATGTGAACTGTAGCTTCAGAAAGGAATTTTTTTTCATAGAATGGGTAGAATGTCAAATATTTTTCTGTTCATTCTTATTTTTTCCTAATGAAAAGTGTTTAGCACATGAATGGGGAAGGGTCTTCCATAAATATATCAAGAAAATGCCGTAGGATTTATAGATCTGCAAAAGTGGTATTAAAGTGGAATATTAATAGGATTTAGGGCCTGGCAGTTTGGGATTTCTATCATTTACTTTCAGAGCTCTCGAAGTCATTTGGTACTTAACTATAATTACTCTGTTAACATTATTTTGGATATTGAACAATTTTAATGGTCTCTTTAATAGCTCAAATTACGTATTAGAATGGACTGGAGCTGCTGTCTTTGCTTTCCATATGTTATCTGATTGGTGGAAAGAGCAGTAAAAAAGAGAAGTATATTGGTATACAAAATAATCTACTGTAATAATTAAAGCACTTGTGCGAATATATTCTCCAGGGTTTGCAACTGAAATAAAGTTTTAAATACAAACGAGAGGAATTTGAGAGCTGATATGCTAATCTCTAAAATTTAAACAGATAATGTATTTATTTTACTTAATAGCAACAAAAATTGTTTGGGATGACCAATCCTAGGGTCATTTTCCCTTGACATCTGACAAATTATGCAATGTTGAATTTTGATATAAAGCATAATGCTGTCAGCCTTCTAGAAATATTCCAGAAGGTGGAAGGTTTTTTTAAGTAAATGGGCCCCATTTACATTAGCTCTTTGATGTTAAATTCTTTGCTGCACATCAGAGAACAGTGGCTTCTTCCCTGAAGCCAGTTTTCTTTTTCTCTCACCCCTTCCCCCCTCCTCCCTCTTTTTTTCTTGTTTAAAATGTTCTTACACTTCTATCAAGCTAATTAATGAGCATCAACTTATGTGACACCATTATTTGGCTAGTTTAGTTTTTGAAAAGTAATTAGTTCTTCTTCGAGTGCCTGCTTGTGTGCATTCCAATAAGTGTACGTGCATGCCACATGCATGGCCATCGGATGATTTTCCCTAATTGTACCCATCAGGTCGGCTATGGAGTCCCCTAGAGCGGTATTTCGATGGCAGCGTATATAGAACCCTGCTGATGCAGCGCCCATTCAATTCCTTCTTTCCACCAGTGACGGTCATTGTGGTGTAGTTCTTGACTACAAGTGTTGGGCCTGCTGGTGCAGGGCTATCCATTTGGTGGTGCATGGTTTATTCAGCAAGAAAACTGATTCTCGCCTGCACAGCTTAAAAGATTCCAGAGCTACACTGAAATTCTTGGGGATCCATACTCCGACTTCCCCTCTCCTCCATGGAAGCCAATCAGACCCCAGCTGCCATCACAGTTTTATTCCATGCTGTCAGGCAGGAATGTATCCATCATAGGGGTAGATGTGGCCCCTTCCATTTTCCAAAGGTGGGGCCATCCCCAGGTCAACCTGTTCGTGACTCAGCACAACAGAAAGTGCAGTCGGTTCTGCTCATTTCAGAACCACAGCCGTGGCTCCATAGTGGACACTTTTCTTCTCTCATGAGCAAACCAGCGCCTGTTCGCGTTTCTCCTGTTTCTGCTAATCCATGGGCTCCTATTCAAGATTTGGCAGAACAGGGCAGCAGTCATCCTCATAGCACCAGCGTGGCCCAAGCAACATTGGTTCACCATCTTGCTATCTCTTTTGATGGACAGGCGGATGACTATTCCTCTGCTCCCTGACCCCATAACGTAGGATGACAGCCAGCTATAGTACTTGAACTTGAAATTGCTCCTCCTCATGGTGTGAAAACTTCATGAGTAAACAGCTGTGAGATGCAGTGATCTGACTCAGTCAGGAAGGTCTTACTGGGCAGCCGCATGTTATGTAACTAGCAGAGTGGAAACTTTTTCACTTTGGTCCCTTCACTGTGTTTCTGGACCATTTCCTCAACCTCAGGGGTGGGCAATGAGTTTTAAAAGGGGGCCACTTCAAAAATTTCTGAAGTGGCCCCAGTCCACCCCAGAAGGGGCGGGGCTTTGGGCAGAAGGGGTGGGGCCAGGAGACTTCTTGTGCTCCCCCACCCACAGGCCCTGATTGGCCTGGGGGTGGGGAAGCATGTGAAGTCATTGCCTCCTGTCCCTGGTGCCTAGAGAGAATTGCCAGCTGTTTTTAAACAGCTGGCAGTTCCATCTAGGCACTGCAGCAGAAGGAGATGTCACGTGCTCCCTCTGCCCCCAGGCCACTCAGGGTTTGGAGGCGGGGGAAGCACACAAAGTGCCTCACCCTGCCAGGCACGCAGTGGCTAGAGAGAACCACCAGCCATTTTAAAACAGCTGGCAGTTCCCTCTGGTGCCACACACCCATGGTCGGAGAGGGGACTTTGCGCACTGCCCTGTCTCCAGGTCTTGATTGGCCTAGAGGCGGGGGAGCAACAGGGCGGCTGCGTCCGGAGGCCATCTTGCCCACTCCTGCTCTGCCTGAAACAGCAAGGCCTGGCTGTGTCTTCAATTAATGTCCACCTGGCAGCAACCTTGGCATTCCATCTGGGCTCAGAGGGTAAATCCCTCTTTTGGCAATTTTGCTATTATTGGGACGATAAGTTTCAGAGCTCAAAAAGCTAAAGCTGCTAGTGTAGACAGTCCCAAACACTGTCACCTGCTGCATAGCACAGGAACCTTAAAGGAGGAGGAAAACAGATTTTAAAAAGCAGACATAGCTCTGCAGTGAGCTTCTGCACTTTATTCCACCGCTGAAATATTAACTGAGTTATAATAGACATTCTATCAAGAAACAAACCAGTGTTTGTCCACCTCATTTTCTTTGCCTAGAAGTAGAATCATTAGGTCTGTAATGATGAAGGGAAAAAAACCCCATAGGGTATGTCTACACTTGCCCCCTAGTTCGAACTAGAGAGGCAAATGAAGCGTGTAGAAATTGCTAATGAAGCGCAGGATTTAAATATCCCACGCTTGATTAGCAAATTCGCGGCCGGTCGCCATTTTAAAAAGCCGGTAGCCCGAATTAACTCGCCGCGTGTAGACGCAGTAGTCCGATCCAAAGCCCTTCCCTCAAATTAACTGTTACTCCTCGTGCAACTAGTTCGAACTAGGGGGCAAGTGTAGACATACCCGTAGACAATATATATCTCTTAATCTGCTTGTGCAACCTTCACTGGCAACAGTAGGACTTCCATGGATTGAAGGCAATATATGACCCTAATTATGCACATTACACATGTGTACCTTATCTTTTGATTGTTAACTGATCTTGTGCACACATTTTGTAGATGTCTCCAACCAATGGGGGATTTTGAATGCCATATGTTCTGCAGTAACCAGGCAAAACAGGATGAGTTAAAGACAAAATCATAAACTTGCGGAAGTAAGAGCCTTAACATTTCATAGAAACCCTGCCACATTTGGAAAGACATATTTTGCCAGAACCAACCCTACTTGTCATTATCTTCTCGCTGGTACTCATCAAGATACTTGTTTATAAATAGAAACTTTGACTTATATAAGTAACCTTCTGTTGCTCATTCAGGAGAGTTATAATCTAGTGTTTATGATGGCAGAACTAGAGTTGGGCAAATAATGGATTTTTCAGTTTGCTGACAATTCCAAAATATAGGCAAAAAGCTTCATTTTTGGAGCAAACGAAAAACAAATTTTCTAACTGTTTTGATGAATTGCAGAACATATCAAGTCAGGTCAAAATGTTTCTTTTTGACCTGGCGTTTTTATGAACGCAAAAGACTAGTTTAATAAAATACCAGGAAGAGGGCCTTCTTTATAACTTTTTGCCCAGTGGTTAGGGTTCCGTCCTGGAATGGGGTAAGACCCAGGTTCTGTTCCCCTTTTGCCTAATATGGAGAAGGGATTTGAACTTGTGTCTCCTACATTATATAAGAATGTCCTAGCTACTGAACTATGGGATAGTCTGGTTAGTTTTTGTCAATCCTGTTGTATCTGTGCCACATTTATAAATAACTAAATTGTTATTGGAGTAGGAACTCGGATCTCTTACATCTTAGGTGGGTGCCATAACCATCAGACTATCAAGTCATTCTCTCTCATTTTATTCTCCCTTTCACACACCCTCATTTATTTGCCAAAAAAGTCCACCTAGCTCTAGTCAGCACTGACCAGAAGGTAAAACAGGACCATAGTTCCATTGAGTGACTTAGGCAGGAAGAATGAAATGATTAAAAGTTGTTTTTTCTTTACACAAAATAATCTTGCTAAACTCATGTTGATTGTTTGGAAAAGGGCAAATATAGTACCCATCTTTTCAAAAGGGAAGGAGAATCTGGAGAACTATAGACCAGTCAGCCTCATCTTAGACCCTGGAAAAATCATGGAGGGAAACCACAAAGAATCTATTTTGAAGCACTTAGAAGAAAGGAAAGTGATGAGGAATAGTCAACATGGATTCACCAAGGGCAAGTCAGACCTGACCAATCGGATTGCCTTCTGTGTCAGACAAGGTGACTGTCTGTGGATATGGGAAAGGCGGTGGATGTGATATGCCTAGATTTTAGCCACGTTGTTTTATAGTCTCCCACAGTATTCTTGCCAGCAAATTAAAGAAGTATGGATTGGATAAAAGGACTATAAGGTGGATAGAAAGCTGGCTAGATCATTGGGCTCAACAGGTAGTGATCAAAGGCTCAATGTCTGGTTGGTAGTTGGTATCAAGCAGAGTGCCCCAAGAGTTGGTTCTAGGGATGGTTTTGTTCAACATCTTTATTGTTAACCTGGATGAAGGGATGGATTACATGCTCAGCAAGTTCGTGGATGACACTAAGCTAGGAGAGGTAGATATGCTGGAGGATGGGGATAGGGTCCAGGGTGACCTAGAGAAATTGGAGGATTGGGACAAATCTGATCAGTTTAAACAAGAACAAATGCAGAGTCCTGCACTTCGGATGGAAGAATCCCAAGCACTGCTACAGGCTGGGGACCGACTTACTAAGCACCTGTTCTGCAGAAAAGGACATGAGGATTACAGTAGATGAGAAGCTGGCTATGAGTTAACAGTGTCCTTGTAGCTAAGAAAGCTAACAGTATACTTGGATGCATTAGTAAGAGAATGGCCAGCAGACCTAGAGAGGTGATTATTCCCCTTTATTCGGCACTGGTGAGGCCACATCTGGAGTATTGTGTCCAGTTCTGGTCCCCTTTCCCCATTGCAGAAAGGATGTGGACTCATTGGACAGTGTCCAGCGGAGGGCAACAGAAATGATTAGAGGGCTGGAGCACATGACTTACGAGGAGAAGCTGAGAGATTTGGGCTTATTTAGTCTACAGAAGAGAAGAGTGAGGGGAGATTTGATAGCAGCCCTTTAACTACTTGAAGAGGGGTTCCAAAGAGGATGGAAAAAGGCTGTTCTCAGTGATGACAGAACAAGGAGCAATGATCTCAATCTGCAGTAGGGGAAGTCTAGGTTGGATATGAGGAAAAACTGTTTTACTAGGAGGGTGGTGAAGCACTGGAATGGGTTACCTAGGGAGGTGATAGAATCTCCATTCCTAGAGGTTTTTAAGTCCCAGATTGACAAAGGCCTGGCTGGGATGATTTAGCTGGGATTGGTCCTGCTTTTAGCGTGATGACCTCTTGAGGTCTCTTCCAACCCTATGATTACTGAAAAATAGATGAGATTTTTTTGGTAACACACAATATTTTTCAGAATTTTCTTGTGTGTGTTTCCATAATTGTTTGCTTTGTTAAAGTTTCTTTATTTTTAATGGTACTATTGTGTTCCATGAAAAGAAGAAAATAAAATTCAGTCTTCATTAACATAATATCCATTATTTCAAACATCGTATAAGCTGTGGGTCTAATGCAATTAAATTGTTGATACTCAATGTTCCATTGAAGTCAGTGCAGATTTTATTTACCATCTTTAGTTTTGATATAAGTAGTATAGATGATAGCTGTATGAAAACTTGTTACAAAATTATGGTTGCTTTTTAAAGTCGTAAAACTGTAAGATTCTACTCTGTAATATAAACTAAGTGCATGTAACATTTTCATAATAAAACCATTTTTAACTAAAGTTTGTCTTAAAACATGTGAGACTAAACAAAAATTACCATGGCTTATTGAATGTAAGCCCTTTTACTAGAAAAATGCACATCATACCTGATGTTTCAGCCTGATGTGAATTACAGAAGTAACAAAAAGCACATGAAAAACTTCATTAACTGTATTGATTCTGCTGTACATTGCTGTCAAGTTAGATATTACTGTCTGACCTTCCAAAGTGTTGCTATCCAGTTTGATTGCTTTTCATCATTGCTTCTGAAATACGCATGACCTGCAAGTGAGGAAGTATGCTAAAAGTAATAGGGAAGCAGCTTATGTTTCATATAGTGTATGGTAGAATTGGCCTGTTATGACAGTTGTACCCAGTTTTGAAACTTGAAAACTGATCATTGTTTTCACCATTCCATTTTAGTCTCCTTGTTTGTCAAGATAAATTTAATTTAAATCCTAAACTGTATTTTCTACATATCATTATATAAAGACACTTTGTAGTAAAATGCTTCCCCGGCACAAAGCCTAAGTAAAAGCACTTTTGCACTGCCAAATACCATGTGTTGGCAAGGCTTACTTCCTAGGCTACAAAGCCATGTAGTCAAAGATCCCAGATAAGTTTGGACATAGGTTCTGTGTCTTATAAGTCTAGAGCAACATACAATATTGGAAGTGGAGTTCCCAGTGTGTCTCTATAAGTTAAACAAAATTCAGTTTCATTGACCACGGTGATATTACTTGCTAAAATTCATATTATGTAGCACAGGCTGCAGTGCCTGTGCTTTAAAGCTTAGGTTGCTATAATGTCAGATCTGTAAAATGGGACAGAACTACGTATAAAAGTTGAAGGCTACACTTCCCAGTGCACACTGTTTTGGTTGCCTTCATTTTAGGTGCCCAACTGGAGAAACATAGAGCCTGATGTTGAGGCTCACATTTCTACTGATTTCAGTGAGAGCTCTGAGTGCTCAGCACCTCAGAAAGTTTAGGCTGCAATATGTATGTAAAAATGTGGGGTTAGCTGTTGCGTTTGAAGATAAGTAGTGAATGAGCTGGTAAGGGGTGTAGTGCGCTGCTGATTCTACCTTCTTAAAGTTTTGGTGGTGTCTTTAGTTTTAAAAAAATGAAATACAATACTTAATTTTAAATCAATTCTTAAATTTAATTTTGTAAACAGAATATAGAGGCTTGAGTTCTACTAAAGTTTCTTTTTCGAATCTTTTTGGTCACTGTTTGTCAAACTGACGGCTCCAGCTCAGTTGGTGTGGACTAACAAGTTTTAATATGTTTGTGAAGATTATGGGTGTTATGTTATCGATTTAGATTTCTTCTGTACTGTTTTAATGTATGTTCATTAAGGCTCTGATCTTGCAAGCCTTGTAGACTTGCACATGTCTGCAACTTTAAGCATGGGTAGCCACATTGAAGTAAATCAGACAGTTCACTCGAGGGAAGATACATACATACGCATTTGCAAGATTTGGAGCCTTAAAGCCCAGTCTTGCAACTGGTTCCACACAGGGCAGTTGGGGGTCTGCCTGCATCAGAGCCTTGTTATGGATTTTTCTGTCCTCTCTACTGTTGTGAACAGAGCTTTTTGCATAATATCAGGTTGGCTTTGAAAGGCTTCTCACCCTAGACTGGCTTCAAAGCTCAGCTTTGAGAGTCCTCTTTTACGGAAAGATATATTTTTCTCAGACATTTAGCCTCAAATTTTAGAAACAAGAATATGAGAACAATTAACAGAAGATTAAAGAAACATTTTGAGATAGGTCTATTGGATATAGTATAGCAATGGTTTTTAAAACTCCAAACCATTTCAGAATTGTGCCTTTAGTCTGGATAAGGGGGACCCAGTAGATATAGTATACTTAGATTTTCAGAAAGCCTTTGACAAGGTCCCTCACCAAAGGCTCTTGTGTAAATTACATTGCCATGGGATAAGAGGGAAGGTCCTTTTGTGGATTGAGAACTGGTTAAAAGACAGGAAACAAAGGGTAGGAATAAATGGTAAATTTTCAGAATGGAGAGGGGTAGCTAGTGGTGTCCCCCAAGGGTCAGTCCTGGGACCAATCCTGTTCAACTTATTCATAAATGATCTGGAGAAAGGGGTAAGCAGTGAGGTGGTAAAGTTTGCGGATGATACCAAACTGTTTAGGATAGTCAAGACAGAAGCAGATTGTGAGGGACTCCAAAAAGATCTCGCCAAACTGAGTGATTGGGCAACAAAATGGCAAATGAAATTTAATGTGGATAAGTGTAAAGTAATGCGCATTGGGAAAAATAACCCCAACTATACATACAGTATGATGGGGGCTAATTTGGCTATGACAAATCAGGAAAGAGATCTTGGAGATATCGTGGATAGTTCCCTAAAAACTTCCACACAGTGTGCAGCGGCGGTCAAAAAGGCAAATAGGATGTTAGGAATTATTAAGAAAGGGATAGAAAATAAAATACAAAATATCTTACTGCCCCTGTATAAAACTATGGTACTCCCACATCTTGAATACTGTGTACAGATGTGGTCTCCTCACCTCAAAAAAGATATTTTGGCCTTGGAAAGGGTTCAGAAAAGGGCAACTAAAATGATTAGGGGGTTTGGAACGGGTCCCATATGAAGAGAGGTTAAAACCACTGGGACTTTTCAGTTTAGAAAAGAGGAAACTGAGGGGGGATATGATAGAGGTATATAAAATCATGAGTGGTGTAGAGAGGGCAAATAAAGAAAAGTTATTTATTAGTTCCCGTAATAGAAGAACTAGAGGACACCAAATGAAGTTAATGGGTAGCAGGTTTAAAACTAATAAAAGAAAGTTCTTCTTCACACAGCGTGTAGTCAGCCTGTGGAACTCCTTGCCAGAGGAGGCTGTGAAGGCTAGGACTATAACAGAGTTTAAAGAGAAGCTAGATAATTTCATGAAGGTTAGGTCCATAAAAGACTATTAGCCAGGGAACAGAAATGGTGTCCTTGGCCTCTGTTTGTCAGAGGCTGGAGAGGGATGGCAGGAGACAAATCGCTTGATCACTGTCTTCGGTCCACCCTCTCTGGGGCACCTGGTGCTGGCCACTGTTGGCAGACAGGCTACTGGGCTAGATGGACCTTTGGTCTGACCCAGTACGGCCGTTCTTATGTTATGTTCTTCTGATAAAAACTATGAGTGAATTTAAGAGGGGTTTTTTCCACCAGATTACAGCTACACCTGCTTCACAATTACCTGTGATATCAGTAAAACAAAGTGGCCTTGTTTCCAGTTTTGTTTTATTCCTTATCTTTGAGCTATGAAAGATAGGCCAGGAGAAGGAAAGACTGTGCATGAAAGAGGGCCTAAATGGTTCTGATGCATCTTGGGTTTGATATTCAGTTTAAAAAAGAAAGAATGTGAGATTTGACAAATGGACCTTGCAGACATCAGCTGGCACATAAAATCATATAATACATGTCAGACTGAACCCTCACAGCCTACGCTGGAACTTGTGGCTTTTTTCTTCCCTTTTTTCCTCTCACAGAGATGAAGTCATCTTGACAAACTTCTCTCTCCCCCTCTTTTTTTTTTATCCATAGAGGCCTTTATGTTTTTCTAATAATTGGCAGCAGAGGTACAATTTTTCCTCTCTTTTAAGTGATGAAGTTGGCCCTAGATCAAAGACAAGCCCTTGTGGTTTTCTGGCTGCCACAAAAGGGCGTTGGAATTGGCACAGATCCCAGCTGCTTAGTGATAGGCATGTAGATGAAGTGCCAAGCATAGAGGTCAGTGGCAAAGTGTCTGTACACGTTCTTCATCTGAGCTAATCTGGTTTCCTTTTGTGTGTGTGTGTGTCCATTTCAGGCCAACAGCAGGTTGAAGCAAATTGAAAAGGAATACAGTCAGAAGTTGGCCAAATCTTCACAGGTAGGCAACATGAAAACAAGAACCTCACATGAGTAAACTTGATTTGGAAATATAAAATGAAAAATGTATTTAGTTCTATCCTGGAATTTTATTTTTCTTATGTCCAAAACTCCCTGCTACTCCCCCAGAATCAAATATAAATCACCATTCCCAAATTTTATTATTTAAAAAAAACCCAGAAAATTAAACTGATCAATAAGCCCTTTTTTAAAGCTTGCTGTCTCTTAACTATTAGGAGTCAGGTCCTACAGAGAGCATGAGCATCACTGACTCCCACTAGGGATTTTAGTGGGTAACCTGTTAACTGGTTCCCCTGTAAGTATCACCCTTGACAAGTTCAGAGCAGGGGATGGGGTGCAGGAATTAGGGCAGTGAATGGGGCTCACTTCAGGGCGTGGGAGTGCAGGAGTGAGGCCAGTGGTTGGGAAGATTGGAGGGGCTCAGAGCATGGGGTGGAGGGTGCAGGAGTGAGGGTAGGGGGCTGGGAGGTGTGGGGGCTTAGGTTAGGAGGCGCGGGGGTGTAGGATAGGAGGTTGGATATGTGGTGCAGCTTACAGCAGGGGGAGTGTAGGAATTGGGGCGGGGCTAAGGACAGAAGGCTTGGAGGTTGGGGGGGGCTTACCAGTGTTGGCAAAGGTGGCACTTCTCTGGGGTTTGGGGACAGTGTTCCCTCTAAGCTGTGCAGCAGCATAGCTTCACAGGTGATTAATCAGCCCCTCCCAGTCAGAGGCTCAGGGCCCTGTGGAGCTGTGCTGCCACTCAGCTTAGAGGGAACACTGGTTGGGGAGGCTGGGCTGCCTGGCGCTGGTGTCTCTTTGGGGGAGTGGCAGTTTCTGAACCCCCTCTCATCTCCTCTGGAGGGGAGCAGTTTCTGGCCCCTGGCATCTTCTCCTGGGTGCAGACAGCCATTTCCAGCCCCCCAGCATCTCCTCTGGGAGGCAATGGACGTTAGGATAAGAGGAAGCTGCATACCAAATTCAGTGGTCTTAGTTCTTACTGTTTAGGAGTTCTTGAACAAACAGACTCACAGGCAGATACACATTTCTAAAGTATATAGATTACGAATCTTATTTTCTACCTTCAAAAGTCTTTCTTTTCAAAGGAAAATACCCTGAACTGTGGACATACCTACTGTGATGGCATATCATAGGACTGTCGAGCCTGCTGCACTGAAAACTTAGAGCACTATACTTTTATTTAAAAAAACTTTGTAAATATGCTCTACATAGATATGCAGGCCCACTGATGAGAGGAGAAAGGGGGCCGCTGCCCCAGAGCTCAGCAGTTCAGAGGGGCCTGAGGTTTCCAGCCCCCACTGCCTGTACTGTGGCAGAGGTGGCATGGTACCTTTAAATGGCCCTTGAATGGGCCCCGGGTGGAATACTCTGGGGTATTCTGTGGGCTGGCAGGAGGGGGGATATGTGTTCTGGGCAGTGCTAAGGACTGGCTGCCCCAGCCTGCCTCTTATGCTCCAGGCCCCATCCCTTACGGGAGCGCGAAGCCGCCCTTCCTATGTTACCCAGAGGCTTGGTAAGTCTGTTGGCCCCCATGTGGTTACGTATAGGTAAATAATACACATTTCTATACCAGTCTTAAATGTTTATTTTCTGCGTATGCATTTTCATGAAAGTGCAATGACTGACTCGAATGCCCACTTAAAAAAATTTCTTGAGCGTTTTTTATAAAATTCTCTTGCATTTGTTGTGTCACCATGAAGAAAAACAAACCTCAAAAATAGCTTGATATAATCCAGAAAGTTCAACATAAAGATAAAGACATTCAGGCTTGAGGTTTAAGTTCCATTAGCTGCTAACTCTGTAATACCCTGCTATGTCTATGGCAGGTGGGAGATATCTAAACAGTTCTGAATATATAAAAGGTATAAACATTGAGGAGAGACAGAAATAGCTTAGGATGTTACAGGATTATCCAAGTAATAAGGAATAAAACAGTGAAACTAATATAATGAAAATTTAAACTGAAGATCAGGACAAACTTCATAGTAATGAAATTTGTTAGACTATATAGTAGGCTCCCAAAATAAGTGGTTGGAGACCAATTTAATGAAACTGGACATTGCATTAACATATACTATAAGAAATGCCCTTTATTTACAGGGAAATGGACTAGATGACCTAATCAATCTTTTACATTTCTCCTTTTAATCATTCTATGACAACCATTGTAAGGGGTTTTTAAACCGTGGGTGATTTTACAGACCATACATTGTATTCTACAGTTATTTAGCACAATGGGTGAATTAAAGATGGGGTTTCATTCTGAATTTCTTTACTTTTGTGGATTTGGATCAGACCTTTACTGTTGTTTGAATATATTTTTGTAGTTTAATATTAATAATAGGCCATTTGTAATTTTATATGTAGTTATGTTGCTGACAACATCAGCCTAATCTTACTCTCTGTGGCCTCTTGGAATATTCGCTTTTAACACCCACACAGAAGATATTCCAGGAAGCTCTCTCTGAAGTTGATACAAAATAAACAATTAGATTTTTTTTTTCTGAGAATTACTGCCCAGAGCAGTTTCTAGTCTGTCAATTTGTGTTCAGATTTTCTTAAAATGTTTATGTATCTCCAGGTTCTTAACCTCAGTACAATTCTAATAGAGGAAGTCTATCCAATATGTCAGTGCTTTCCTCTCCTGCTGCTACACTTTAACCAACTTATTATTTTTGTTTCCCTAAATAAAATGGACAAAATTCAGCTGATACATAATGATATTACAACTCACTGGTTGTAAATGGCAAAGTAATGTAACTTTTGCATATGTGGTATTTTCTGTCAACTGTGTGCAATTGATATTTTTTACTACCCTCTTATACTTCTATTTTACATACCCAGTAAATGCTAGCTTGGTGCAAGTTTTCTGATCCAGACTACCATTTATATGGCTGATCAATTCAGCCTACTGACTTTCATTAGATTTGCATCTGCTCAAATTAGCTCTACGTTTGTGCCCGTTGGTTATGCTGGTAGGAAACAGAGACTTGAAAATAAACATAGTTCTGAACACTTCTAAAGAACTTGATGGCAAGTTCTTATGTAGATTCTTATATTGCTCCATATCATCTGGGGCATTTAAATCTTTTTTTTCCTTTATAAAGATAATTTCTTTCTTTCTTCAGAAGCTTTATTATTCCCAAATAATGTAAAACTTAGTTTTCCATAAAAAGGAGAACATTTTTGGTCATTTATCATTCTTGATATTGCCTTTCTCTTAATGTATATTTATATTTTACAAAAATTACTGATTTTATACCCGGTAATGTTCTCTACTCATGGAACTGCAGGATTTAGAGATTCCTCTAATATCCATGCCCTTATTGTTTTTATGGGAAATTAGTTTGCCCCTTAAAAATTATCAGTAGAAACTTTCTTTTATTCATGACTAGTATAGGATTTTGTAGTACATGAAAGCATTAAGTCTAACCAATTGTCAGTTAAATAAAAGTTCAAAGGGATACTGTCCATATGAAACTGGATACTGATATAAGTTTAGATTATTAACTAAGTGTTAATTTTGCAATTTATGTCATTTGTTATTTTTGTATTTCTGATAGCTGTCACTGAAACTGGCAGGAACATTTTCACTTTTTATTTATAGTTTGTCTCACTTTCTGGTTTTTATCCATTAGAGTCTAATGATTAGACAACTGTAGGGAAATGAATTCATAATACATTAGTTTTAAAAATTATTTTCTTTTATCCTTCCCACATCATTCTACATTTTTTCTTTGAAAAAATATTTTCTAACATTATTTATCTCGTATCAACTATACATCTGAAATCCTCCCATTCCCCCCCCACCCACCCAAATTAAATATTGTGGCCTTAAATAGTTATATCTCTTTATGGTCTAAGGGCCCTGTCCTGCAAACAATGAAATGTGTGAGTAGCACAGTTGTCATCACTGAGCTAGTCATATATTTATGTGTTTGCAGGATTGGACGCTATGGTCCTAATAGAGCAGTGGTCACCAACCAGTAGACTGGGATCTTGGAGCCTCTGACAGGTGATCCTGACTGGTTTGGCCAGAAGCTATCAAGCACTGGCACTTCAGTTGCCCCTCCACGCACCGTCATGCTGCTCTTGCCTTCTGCCTTGCTGCTGCACCCCTGGGAGCCTCCTGCTTGCTGTGCAAGATGTGGAGGGAGATGAGGGAGGGACACTGATGTCAGAGTGTCCCTCCTTCCCCCACCTCTGTACCCTCTCTCCACCCAGAGAGAAGGGGATGGAGGGGGCTTAGCAATGAAAATCTCTGTCACTCTCACACACTGTGTGTGTCTCTGTCATTCTCCCAAACACACACTGTCCTTCACTCTCAGCACCCGATCCAACACATACATAGGGGGTTGTTATTACTTCTGTTACTGCTCGCAAAGTGTATTGTTTTTGGTTTTTGACTGGTCTGTGAATTTCATAATTTTCATTTGTCTCTTACACTTAAATTTAATTCTTTGAGTAGTGAGTTCTAAAATGCCTAACCTGCTGTGGCTGGAGTAATTATCCCTATGGTAATTGCTGCTCCTGGAAGTGGCTGGCATGTCCCTGCAGCCCCTGAGAAAGGCAGAGCAGGGGGTCTCCACATGCTGTCCTTGCCTGCAGACACCACTCCTGCAGCTCCCATTGATTGATAACGGGGACCGGTGACCAGACTGTGGGCTCAGTGCCTATAGATGAGGGGCAGCACGTGGCTCCATGGAGCCATTGCTGTACATGCCAGCTGCTTTCAGGAGTGGTGCAGGGCCAGGCCAGGAGTAAGCCTGCCTTAACCCCACTGCTCCACCACCCGGAAGCCATCTCAGTTAAATGGTGTCCAGCTAGAGCCTGCTTCTTGAACCCCTTTCCTAGCCCTGAACCTCCTCCTGCACCCAACCTCCTGTCCCAGACATGAGTTCCTCTACAACCAAACTCTTTCCCAGAGCTTGCACCCTGAAACCTCTCCTGGACCCCAATCCCCCCACCCAGGGTTAAGCCCAGCCCCTCCCACACTCCAAACTCCTTGGTCCAAGACCAGAGCCTGCATCCCAACTCCCTACCCCAACCTGGTGAAAGCGCATGAGGATGGGGAAGAAAGGGGAATGGAGTGAACAGGGGGAGGCCTCAGAGAAGGGGTGGAGCTGGGGCAGGGCCTCAAAGAAGTAGCAGAAGAAAGTGGGGCAAAGGTATTTGGGTTTGAGGTAGATCTTACATTGCACTTAAATTGAAAAAGTGATCTTGTGGTTAAAAAGGTTGGAGACTGCTGTAATAGAGCAATACATCAGTAGCTGCAAGACACTTGGGTCTAAGTATACCATACCATTCTATAATATATGCCCGGGGTGTGTGGCTTAATATGGCTTTCTGTGGTGATAAAAAGGGTAAAACAACTAGATTTCAGACAGTCAACAAATAATTGCTGTTACATGTAAAAAGTCCTTGGGCATTGAACCAGATTTCAAATTTATTGTTAAAAAATACACTCCTCTCAATGACACGGGAATGTTCTGTCAAATTTAATATTTCAGTTTAGCATATGAAGTACAACTTTCTTATCTATAGTATCAAACTGTGATGCTTTTATACAAAGAACTATAGTGCAGGAAGTTCTGAAGGCTAGCTAAAAAAATCCCAACGAGTCATTTCAGTAAAGTGGAAAACTGGAAACTTCTTATATATTTGAGATCACAGATGTGCTTTGTCCTGATGAGTAAATATTATGGAATGTTATAGTGGAAAACTCTTCCAAATATTTTATGTTCAGCAGTTTTATGCCATTCACATTATATTCCTTTTATCTAAGTGGAATTTCGTGCTTGCCAGTGTGTAATGTTAATTTAAAATATTTAGTTTGCACAGTGAAGTTTGCCAACTCCATTCTTGTGTCAAGTATAAATACATGCAAAATACATACCTCTCATTGAAGGAGTTTTAGCATTCTGTTTTCTTTTTAGATCGTAGCTGAACTTAAGACAACCATTTCCTCTCTGACCGAGGAGAGCAGCCGGCAGCAGCTTGCTGCAGAAAGGCGGCTCCAGGATGTCGTACAAAAGTTTGAAGATGAGAAGCAGCAGATGATTAGAGATAATGACAGAACAATCAAGGTAATCTGCAGAGTTCAGTCACTGATGTTACTAGCTGTTTTTGTGTAATTAAAATTTCTGAAATCATGGCAGTAAGCAAATGGATGCAGTATCATTCTTGTTCATACAGGATTCAGTAATAGCATTCACTGGACTTTGACTTTGATGTATCCATGGACTCTGTCTAACTTTCTTCTAGCAGATCATTCACATTAAGCAAACTTCCAGTTCTTTTTTTTGGAGGCCTAGTTTAAGATATTGCACATAAACTTATTCATATATTTAAGCATATTTTCAGCATAATTCTATATGCATTTATAAATACTGGTCCAGATCCACAGTTGCTGTAAATCAGCACTGCACAGACTTCAGGAGAGCTACACTAGTTGGCAGTAGCTCAAGATCTAGCCCACATACTCAACTTCTGAATTAAGGCCTCGATTCAGCAAAATATCCATTGGTAAATTCAGCACTTGCTTCAATAGTTTGTTGAAGAGGAATGGAATTAAGGACACTTTTAATTAAATATTCTTTTGTTCCAGAACACTTTGATTACATATCTGCATAGTATAAAAATAATAGTTAAATTCTCCAGGCTCTCTTTTCTTTTCTTTTCTTTTCTTTTCTTTTCTTTTTTCTTTTCTTTTCTTTTCTTTTTAAAGCTTTGCAAACCTGCAGTGTTTGTATTTTCTGACACAGTAAGCAGTGTATCTCTTGAAACGTAGCCTGATTCCTAGTGACTTCAGAAAATCTTGCTTACATAAGCAGCAGTGCATTTTTCTTGGTTTTTGATGTTCCAGATGGTAGGAAGTTTCTTGTTAAAGCACTTTCCCCCTTAGAACAGAGTAGAATGGATGAGTTTCTAAACCAAGCAACATTTAATCTATGAGGGTCTGCACCTGAAATTCATAAATAAACATAGCTTAAAAGGAGAAATCTCTTTTTCCTGTGTTTGTAAGAGAGGCTGTTGTTTGTATCAAACAAAAACACTGTTTTGCTAGGGGAAGGGGCTATATGATAAAATAATCCTCTCCCTTATTCCAGATTACATTCTTAAGAAAGAACTATAGAAGTTTATGTATCCGAGCCATGTACTCCGTATTTTAATAATTCACATAATAAAATTTCAGGTTGACGTTGTTATCTTATCTGTACAGTGTTCCCTTTCGTTTTGTTTTCATACATTGTTTAATGATATTTTTATTATAGAAAATGTTTATTTGTGTGCGTGTGTGGAAAGGGAGGAGAGTTTTCTTTGCGATCATTCCCTAATCTCTTCGGTTAATGGTGTCAGTATACATTTGTTGATTGTCATCTCTTATGTAAGTCTGATTATTACAAGTAACTCTTAGTTTAGTGAGCATAGGTGAGGCATTTTTTCCAATTTTTTGGGAACATAATGTATTTTAAATGAAGAAAACTGTGTATTAGTAGTCTACTCAAGAATTTCTTGCCCTAAATGTGATTTTTTTGGACGTATAAGAAACTTTATAACTTCAAAAGGTGCTCTAAATCGTCTGAAAGATACATATATTAAACACATCTCATGCATTGTGTGCCCTAGAATGTTGGGGAAAATATCTCTGAAATGCTTATCTGTTCTGTGGCTCCGATACTCTTCAGTAAATTACACTGTTAAACTTATGGCAAGATCATATAATTTATTTTACCAATCTAGTAAAAATGGAAGGACTAGAAATAATTGAGTGGCTGCTAAATATCAAACATTAATAATTGAATAATTGTATCACATCCTTCTTAATGTGAATCCTTTACTGTGTGTGCATTTAGCATGTATTTTACCTCTACTCCTCATGAGCAATAATTTAACATGCAAAAAGTATACACTGTAACCAAAAGTAGCCAAAGGAGAGTTCTGCACCAGGCTGTAAAATTGGGTCCTCAGAAACTGGTTGAGAATTTGAAAGTGGAAGGCAGCTTGGGTGAAAATGATCATGAAATGATTAAGTTCATGATTCTAAGGAATGGTAGAAGGGAGAACAGAAATATAAAGACAGTGAATTTCAAGAACTCTGCCTTTAGCAAACTTAGGGAGCTGTTAAGTACGGTCCCATGGGAAACAAGGCTAAAAGGAAAAACAACTGAAGACAGTTGGCAGGTTTTCAAAGGGACATTTTTAAGGGCTCAAGAGCACACTATTACACTGCCTAGAAAAGACAGGAAGTATGGCAAGAGACCACTCTGGCTTCACCAGGAGATCTTGAATGATCTAAAAATCCAAAAGGAGTCCTATAAAGAGTGAAAACTAGGTCTAAGTACAAAGGAGGAATATAAACAAATAACACAAGTATGTAGGGACAAAATTGGAAAATCAAAGGTACAAAATGAGCTCAGTCTTGCTAGAGACATAAAGGGTAACAAGAAAACATTCTACAAATATATTAGAAGCAAGAGGAAGACCAAAAACAGGGTAGGCCCTTTGCTCAATGAAGAGGGAAGAACAATAACAGATGCCTAACATGGAATACATCTACACCGCAACACTATTCCGAAATAACTCAGTCTGTGTGTACACAGTAGGTAGTTATTTCAAAATAATGACAAAATACTGTCAATCTGGAAGACTTATTACTCTAACTCTGTAACCCTCATTGTACAAGGAATAAGGGAAGTCAGAGGAAGAATGCTCTATTTCAAAATAAGTGCTGTGTAGACGCTCCCTATTTTGAAATAAAATACGAAATTGACATAGCTCAATTTGCATAGCTTATTTCTAGTTAAGCCCTGCAGCATAGACACACACATAGTGAATAATAGAGAAAAGGAGGTAGGTTCAGAAATTAAAATAGGAAAAGAACAAGTTAAAAAATACTTAGAAAAGTTGCATTAAGTCACCGGGGCCTGATGAGAAATTCATCCTAGCAAGGAACATATTGAGGAAGTGTCTGAGCCGTTAGCTATCATCTTTGAAAAGTCATGGAAGATGGGAGAGATTCCAGAAGACTGGAAAAGGGCAAATATAGTGCCTATCTATAAAAAGGGAAATAAGGACAAACAAGGAAACTAGAGACCAGTCAGCTTAACTGCCCCCATCCTTGATAAACTAAAAGAACAAAAAACAAAAATCCCATAAGCCATATGCCTTTAAAGTCAGTAAGTTTGACGTGGTAGATTAAAGAAGAAATTGAGTTCTGGAGTTAGAAACACCTATAGAGAAAACCTTGAAACTCTGAATAACCATTTGAGTATGAAAAATCGGTATGAGGGAGATTGTCAGCTCACAATTTAAAATTTTTCAAAAATTTTGGAAGATTTAAAAATTTGAAAAAAATCATGTTGAGTTGAATAAAACATTTTGTTGAACCCAAAACAAAACACTTGGATTAGATTTTGAACTCTTTTAATATGTTTTAATGTTTCCACCATTGTAGAGCATATTCCATTCATCTGAGCTTAAGGTGAGAAAGGCCTGGAGTATTCTGGAGCTCTCTTCCTGAAGAAATGATTGTACATTCTTGCCTACCATATATGAAGGACAGTATTCTTGGTCACAGCTTCAAAATGAGGATCATGCACTGCTCATGCTAGAAAAAATATACTTAAAATAGTATTTTCAAGTTTTTAGGCCAGGGGCAGTAAGAACCAGCCTGCGGGCTGGATATGGCCCACCAAGCCACCAGATCTGACCCATAGGCCACCCTGCTGGGACCTCAGACACAGAGCAACTCCACACTGCTTGAAGTGGCTGGCTGCTCTCTGTGGATCTGCTTCACGCATTGCCCCTCCCCCCAGCAAAATCTCTTGGTTCCCATTGGCTAATTGCCTTAGGGTCCCGCAGGGGTGCTGGCCAGGAGCTACCTAGATAAGCACCTCCCAGCCAAAGCCTGCCTCTGGTACCCCACCCACTCCATCCCCCTAATCCTGCCCCAGGCCACCACCCACTTCTGTCCCAGTTCACCACCCAAAACCTCTTCACTACCCTTCCCCCCGCACAGGTCACAACTCCCTCTCAGACCTTACACCTCCTCCTACACTCCCCACAGTCCTGTATCCTCCCCTGTACCCATCCCTCCACCTGGAGGTTTGCATCCCAAGCCTCTGCCCCAGATCATAACCCCCTCCTTCACCCAAACTCCCTCTCAAAGATCACACTCTCTCCTGCACCCCAGACCCCTACCCCGAGCTCCGTTCTGAACCCAACCTCTGTCCCAGACCCTACATCCCCTCCATAGAAACGTGTGGCCCTTGGCCACTTACCAAAATCTTGGGAGTGGCCCCCATCAAAAATTATTGCCCACCCCTGTTTTAGGCTATAGGGTTGGAATTTAGGAACCAGGGTCCTACTGACTTCCTGGACAAACTTTGGAAAGTTACTTAAAACTCCCATTGGCTGTTTCCCCATTTTAAACATTGGGATAATACCATCTTGCAAAGGTTTTTGTGAGGCTTCAGGCTGGGATTTCAGAATGTGCCTAAGGGAGTTAAATACCTAACTCCTACTAGTTTCATTGAGATTTGAGCACCTCATTTTTAGGCTACTTCTGAAATTCCAGCATTAATTCCTCACCTTTTGGGGAATACTCTGGTATCCTTTTATGAAAAGTGCTTTAGAGCTGCAAAAAGTGTTTCAGGGATTTTGGGGAGGCAATGAATGACATCTCCACATCACAAATGGGTTCTAAATATGCATTGACATGGGAGAGCACAAAGTGGGAAAAATAGAATTGAATTAAAAATGCATTCTGTTTTTCTATTTGTTGTAGGTTTTTGTCACAGACTCAAGGATTCTGTTGAAAACTCTATATCCATCTGAATATAATATTCATAAGGTTGGGTAAAAATCTCATTTGCATGTTGTGATCTGGTGGCAAAATATTTCAGGGCACCACACAATTTGCATTTCACCTCGTTTAACACCAAATTGCAGTCTGTTAATAAATGGGACTCCAGGGTTTTCTAAGAAATAATGTCTTATGGCATTATCTTTCAGTTTAAATAATTATGAAAAGACCATTTTCCTTCAGTGTCTCTTAACTACTTTAAGAAAAATATGCAAAACCACAAACAGAAGGAGTTGTACTTTAGAACACAGTAGCTTAATTTTTAAAATAGTCTGTACTTCTGCGTACATTATATATTGTTGCATCACCGCCATTTATTTCCTGGAAGTTGTCACATCTGAGGGCAGGAAAAGTGTTGTCTCTGATGGATATGTTAGTCTGAAGGCATGCCTATACAGGAAAATTTCCAGGCATACTTTGCTATAGTTATACTGATATAAGTCCCTGAGTGGACATTATTCACTTTTATTCGAGGGATTTATATTGGTAAAATTATAGTGGAATAATTATTCCTACATAGTTATGCTAGCAGATTTCCCCATGTAGATAAGCCCAGAGTCTATGGATTTAGCACTTGGATTCCCAGTCTGCTTTCTAGCCTAAAACTCCTGCATATCTTGTAACAATCTGCAACAGAGCTGCATGGCTGGCTATATACTCTTCTTTTTTTATTTGGATAATCCCCCCTCTGCCCTTTCATGTTTGGTTCCTTCTTAAAATAAAGCAAATTATTTTAAGCCTTGGGGTATTTAAAGCATTCAGAATATTTCTGCTTGGGCGCCTGACACCTTAATTCCAGAACATAGTTGGCAAAAATGTACCTGTAGTATTTACAAACCTGTCACAAATGTTGAACATTGGAAAAGCCATGCTTTCTAAAACCTCCCGAGTAGGCTAATTTTGCCCATCGTTCTGTTCTGTTATTGGCCATGCTATATTTAGTAGCACATATTACTTATAATGTGTCTTATTTTCATAAGAAACCTGTCTAAGCTACTCGTGAGCTATGAAAAACAATTCCGGGTTGTGCTTGGAGCTGGGGTTCTTATACTTCCCCGTGACTCATTCTGACAACAAAAATTACTACATAATTCCAGCAAGGGAAACCAAACCTTGAGCCTGCCCAAGCCCCACTGTCCCACACAGGGGGAAAGGCAAAGCCAAACTCCTAACCCCATTTTCCTGAGGCCAAAGCCCAAGCCCCAGGGTTAGGGCCAAGGTGTCCCTAAGAGGGCCTGAGGTAACAGCACCCGCCCCAGGTCCCATCCCTGCTCTGACCCTGCCCCACTTCCACTCCACCTCTTCCCCCAAGCCCTGCCCTTGCTTCATCCCCGTCCCACTTCTTTCCTGCTCCGTCCCCTCCCACCTCCATTGCACCCATTCCCCAAAGCTCCCTCCCCCAAGAGATACAACCTGGGGGGCCTGATGTGGGGCAGCAGCAGAGGTTGTGCCCCAGTGCACTCACCTCGGCAGCAGGAGCCATGGGAAGCGGAGCAAACCAGCAGCCTGCTCCACTCTTTTGCCATGTCCCAACTGGGTCGTTCTACACCACAGTGGCAGAAAGCAGAGGGCCCTAGCCCTGGCCCACTCCCCCAAAGCTCAGGGGAAGCATCGCTTGGGGGAACTGAAGTGGTCTGAGGCCAGGGTTAGGGCACTGTGCTTCCCACCAGCCATCACCATGGTGAACTAGAGTGACCTAGCTGGAAGATGGCAGTGGAGCGTCACTCTGCTTCCTGTGGCCCCCACCATACAGTGTGTGCAGGGGAACCTGACCCCTGCAATTAGCCCCAGACAACCACCCCCCAGGTAATCTTGCAAGCAACCCTGGTCCCAGTGGGCTAAGATAGTATGGAGGACTGGCCCTGTCCATTTGATGGTTGGGGTGGCCACCACAGTGCTCCCCCAAAGTGCAGGGCCGGGAGTGACTGCCCCAAACTCTCCGATGGATGGGACAGCTCTTCCGAGGGCATCAACCCCAGACAGAGAGCCTGTAACCTGAACTCCACCAACCAGAGCTGATGTTCTTGGCCACTTGGGCTTTGGCCCTGGGCTTCTGCAAGTCTAACCCTTGTGACTCCATTAAAATAGATTTGCGACCCACTTCACGGTCCCAACCCTCAGTTTGGGAACTGGCAGCGTAAAGTTTGCAACTAAAACTGGCATCCCATTGTTCTAGGTCCTGCGTGTACACATGGAGATGTTTTTTGCTCCACTGAGCTTACAATCTATCTTGACAAGATAAAGGATGGAAGAAAGAAAGTATTAATGCCCTTATTTTACAGATGGGTACCTGGATCAGCAACATTTAGTAATTTTCCCAAAGATACACAGTGAGTTTGTGGCAGTGTTGGGGATGAACTCACATACCAAGTTCTAGTTCAGAGAATCGTGAAAATTCAGTAGCTTGAAAATGAAAAATGCTCAAGATCTCTTACTACACAATTAGTCTGTCTCAGAAATGATGCTAGACATCTTTATAGAGTGCATTATTTTGTATGATTTGAGAGGAGTACCTTGGAAGCCATGCTTATTTCTGCTATCAAATAATCAGTAAAGTGTTTTACCAAGTATTGATCCACTAGCTAGCCACATTTGGCACTGGTAGTGCTAATTATTATCTACTATTGGAAGTTTTTCATGAAAATTAGATTTTGGAAGCGCAGTTAAGAAACAAGTATTTTGCTGAATCTTGTAAGAAAGCCCATGGAAGCAAACAGTATGTCTGAAAAATGATCTTAGCATAAATGCTGAGGTGAAACAAAGGCATTTATCAAAAGAAAACATTGAGATGGGTCAGTCTGTGTTGGGTTTTTTTAAGCGGAAAGACATTTATTCTCTGTTCTGTTTCAGTGATTCTATATTCAGGATATCAAGTGAAGAAGACAAACACATCAAACTCTGGGAGGATATTAGCACAGTAGATTTACAGTTACTCCTGATCCTATTATTTTAAAAAATCACTATTTTAATTTTGAAAAGTTGGCTGATTATCTGAAAGTATTTTTTTTTAACAGGAAAAAATTTTTTCCAAGTGACTGGATAGCCATTATACATGCTTATTAAAAAGCCCAGAAAGCATATAAAGCACAGTTACTGACAATTAGAAAGACTAAAGTAGGTGGATCTCTTTTACTGCTTTGACTTCTGTTTAGTGAGAGAGACAGGATTTCAGGATTCACAGAGCCCTTCTTAATATTAATATCAGATCAGTATAGGGGAAACTTTCAGTGTGGTTCAAACTTATTTTGGAGAGTCTACCATTGGCATTGAGAGGTAGTTGAATCTTAATCTAGTTCAGTTCTTTGCCCTTTTGTTAAGCATGCCAACAAGTTTGCCAACTGTGTCAAAAATGTAGTTTGGAACTCTCGAACATTTTGCATATTCACTATTCTCTTTGATGCTTTGTGTGTCCAAGGAGATGAGAATGTGACGGGCATTGGTTCAGAATGTTGTGACTTGATGTTGTAACTGGCAAGCTATGAAAGTATTACTAAATGCAAACAATGTTTAGTGTAAAAATGAAAACATGGATCACAGCTTTTTGTATCCTATGACTTTACTGCTTTTATGTCAAACATGTATTGACTTGGCTTCTTATCTGATATGCATTGATGCAGTAGGATTGACTGTTACAAACTGTAACGTTGTTGAGTATCTGTGTTTTGACTAGCTTACATAACATTTTTGTTCTGTTCTTCATCTAGCGAGAAGCTACTTTACTCATAGGGATGATGGTGGTTGGTCCTACCATGAGTACAGGGGACTAGACTTGATGACTTTTCAAGGTTCCTTCCAGTGCTTTGATTCTATTTTTATGTGTAAAGTTAACTGTCATTTTTGGAAGTTAGCTAATATTGTTGGTTTTGCTATTTGTATCCATAAAAAGGACCAATAATTCACCTGCTGCAGTTGACACTGATTTCCTTTATGTAAGCCATTGGGCTAAAATTGTATTACTGTTTTTAGTGGTTTTACATCCACAAACTTGCCAAAATCTGTCAATCATTCGTGGCCTCTTTCTGAGATGAATATTATAAGATTCTCTAGAGGAATCTCAAATCCATTTAGATTACTCAGGTAGCTAAACATTCCCTTACTGAGCAATTTGACATAGAGACCCATATAGTTGTATAGGACAGTATCTTGATGTGATATTTATTTAGTTATAACACATCATTTTCTGGATCCTTATTTCTTAATTTGTAATGTCATTATTTTAATAATAATAATAATAATAATACAAATGCAGTGTTTTTAGTAAGGAATACAGTATTTGAATAGACTTCAAGCCCCCCCAAAAAAACAAATCTTGCACCTCAGCCTTATCAAATGGTCATGAAAATTTATCAACCCAGTCGCACTCTGCTGCCCATTCTTTGTCATGATGTTTTGAAGGATGATGAAAAGACCAATGATATTTGCTCAACAATTAAAGTTATTCCTCCCAACAGATTGTGTGAGTAAAATTTACAAAGTTTTTATGGTATAATCCAAGGATTTTCTCTGTTTTCCCTATTACATTGGGCCACATTTTGAAGTACTTCCTCAGTCAGCATTTTCATTTACGTAAGTAATAGTCTTGCCTCAGTGGAAATGGTGTGTGGAGTTCAGGAATTGGCCCAAGCTTATTGATTTTTAGCAGAAAGAACTATGTTTCAGCTGTGCTCCTGCCTTGATTTTATTGTCTTGGGCATCTGTCTTGGTATGTAAATGGTTGTTGCAAGAAGGAGAAAAACTGTTCTCTTTAACCTCTGAGGTTAGGACAAGAAGCAATGAGCTTAAATTGCAGAAAGGACTGTTTAGGTTAGACATTAGGAAATGCTCCCTAATTCTGAGAGGGGTTATGAACTAGAATAAATTCCCTGAGGAGATTGGTGGAATCTCCATGGGTACATCTAAACTACATCCCTCCTTCGAAAGAGGGATGTAAATTAGACATATCGAAATTGCAAATGAAGCCGGGATTTCAATTTCTTGCACTTCATTTGCATAATCGCATCACGGTGTTTTTTTAAGAAACGTTATTTTGAAAGTGAAACTGCAGTCTAGACACGATTCTTTCAAAAAGAAAAGCCTTTTTCAAAAGATCCTGTACCCCTCAAAAAATGAGGTTTACAGGATCTTTCAAAAAAGCTTTTCTTTTCAAAAGAACCGTGCCTAGACTGTGGTTTCACTTTCGAAATAGCGTTTTTCAAAAAAATGCCGTGACGCAATTATGCGAATAAAGCCGGGGAAATTCAAATCCCGGCTTCATTTGCAATTTCGATATGTCTAATTTACATCCCTCTTTCGAAGGAGGGATGTAGTCTAGACAGCCCATCATTGAAGATTTTTAAGAGCAGGTTAGATAAACACCTGTCAGGGATGGTCTAGATTCATGGAGTCCAACACGCTAGCCACTAGCCAAATGTGGCTATTTGGCCAGTTGAGTGTAGCTAGTTGGCTTGAACAATGTGGTTATTTGGCCGATTGAGTGTGGCTAGTTCGCTAGAGCAGTAGCCACTATAGTGGCCCTCCATAATACTGTACTTAGTGCTGCTTTGAGTGCAGGGGACTACACTGGAAGATTTCTCAAAGTCCCTTCAGTTCTACAATCCTGATTCTATAATTCTAAAAAAGGTTCTTTCAGGTTGACATAAAAGGTCATTTTAAAGCACAATTATCTATTTAAATTGAAAGTTGAATTTTAAAAAATTCTCTGTTTCCTTTCACAGTAATACATAGTCCTGTTTTTACAGAAAATGTTCCATTGCATGAAGCACAGCATCTTCTCTTCAGAATTACATGGTTTCAAATGTTCAGGCAATCAGGCAATCTGAATTGCTGTGCATCTGTAAGCACTTTATAATGTCTTTGACATGCTTTGTGAAACAAAGAACTGAGTCATCTTTTTTCCTGCAGCGAGCTTTGCACTCTGGCATTTCTCTTGACTTTTCATGTCTCAACACATTGAAGAACTTATTGTGGCCAACAGCAAAATCATCCTTACAAGTTTTACAAAAGGCTAGAACGGGGACTTGCCTACTCTCTGAACTGCACTCCACTGTTCTCCAGCATCTGTAGAAGTTGTACTTTCACTTTCTCCAGCATTATTGTTGTCGTTTTCTGTGTTTTGCTTTTCCTACTCTTTAAGTTCTCTTAGTTCATTACCAGTTCTGGAAGGAGAGGATCCAAAATTGTATATACCAGTACAAAGATTATGGAAGATAAGAAAAAGATCTGTAAATACAAAAATTTGCCAAGCTAGTGTTGCAGTTTAGTTAATGACTTGATATACACTAATTGCACAGTGAAAGAATGGTAAACAAGTGAAAAAACCCAGAATGTCACTGCTTTTAGCTGTTAAAACCCTAAAATTTAAATATTGTGGGCCAAATGCACCTTTAGAGTAACAACTGGAGTGTCTTTGAGCCTCAACTATTAGCAGAGTGTGAATAAAAAACACTGTGGCTACTTAGTAAAACAGTACACTTGCTATACATGTATACATTCAGTCAATGAACCAGTGAAAAAGGGTAGAAAAAAGTGTTTAAAAATTTCAATATAAGGAAAGTAGTGACTAAAAAGCTGCTACTTGGGGGTTCATTGTCTGTTCCCTGCATTTCAGGGAAAATCTAGTCTCCTATAGGGAAAATCTAGTCTCCTACAGGGCACTGGAACATACATGCTGGGGAGAAGACTAGGTTTGGAAAGAAAGAATTGGGAGAAAACCCAGAACCATTTTTCAGACAGCCTTTTTGTCAGGATAGATACTGAGAGGAAGAACTCTTACTCAAATGTCTGTGACTTTGCTTTTAAAGAAAAAGAGATAAAGTATCTAATGTCCTCAAAACCCAGGGTATCTGTAAAACAGTCTGTGCATAGCACTCTGTTGATTTTCCAAGCGTTGTTCTTTATTCCATTTCCAATAACGTCCTGGAATCCTGCCTTCTTTCTTCTGGAACTGCCTTGACTTGGAGGCTCTTCCAGCCGTGTAGGTGGAAATACAATATGCTGATGAACTATATATTCACCAGCAAAAGGTCACAGAAGCAAATGAACATCTTCAAAGCAAACTTTTCATAAAGTCACAAACAGCTATTACTCCTTGGTAAACATTTGAAAACTTGGGGCTCCTTGGGAATGGGATTAGGAGCACACTAGGTGCTGGCCCTGCCCCTGCGGACCATCAAATAATAGTGTAACCACTAAGAATTTGTGCAGTTACATGATTATTAAATTAAATGATAGCTAATATATATCTCTGCTCTGTCTGTCCCTGCCTAAGGGTGAAATGAATTAATACCACATTACAGTGAATTATTCCAAAAAAGAAACAGACCTGCAATCCATATGCACAATTTACAGTGTTATTTTGTGTAACAAATTATTTGCAAAACTTTTCATAGAAATACGGGCTGAGATTCCTTGTTAAGTAATCATGATGGTATCTGATGAATGGATACCAGCAGGGGAGGGTCACCCAGGAGTTCAATTTCACTTATGAAAAATGTCTTGCTAAAGTTTTTATTGATGGTAGGAATATTCAGATTTCCTTTTAGCATTTTCTGCTGGCACAATAGCTCTGCTTATGACTCTGAACCTCAAATTGATCTACAGGTTGAACCTCTCTAGTCCAGAACTCTCTGGTCCAGAAACATCTGTCGTCCAGAATTATTTTAGTAGCCAGATGTCTACTTTCCATGGGTGTGGCCCAGTTTCCCGAAGTCTCATAAAGTTTGTCTACAGCCACCAGTCCTAGATCTCATTGTTATGTGCTGTTATTTAGCTCTAACTTACCCCTAAATGTCCTCTAACAACCCAGTAAGCAGTGGAAGTGTTGGAAATGCTGCTAGACAATATTGACCTCCCATGGTTAGGCAAATTCCCTGGGTTGGGACCCTTGAGGTTCAACCTGTAGTATGAATGGCAGGAAACACCAACGCTAGTATTATAGCAGTCTTTTCTGTGCATGTCAGGTTCTCATGACTTTAGTCATAACTTCTTTAAAAAACAGAAAGAATGACAAAAGAGAGCAAACCATTCTTTTTCAAATGACAAATACATAGGAAAATCAAATTATCTTTATTAAAATGAATATTCATTGTTTATCATACTGATTTTCCTTTTTTATATATAGATAGGGGAACTGTTGCATCTTTGATACTACTGAGTGATAACTGTTGACCAATAGTGAATTTTTAACAGTGACTGTTGTACTTCAAGACCAATGTGTAGCCACTGTCATTGTCCAGAATGACACTGCCTTTGCTTGTATAAATATAGTTCTGTTTTCCGTACAAAATGGAAATACAGTTTCCTTAGCAATAAAGGATACTAAAAGAGAGCAGCCTTAGCTGCCATATATCTGCTGCTTTCTCAGGTGAGTGGAGTTTAGAATAAAGGCACTTTCCAAATTATAGTAGAGTACTTGCAAGGAAAAAAGTATGCAAGGGCTTTTATCTTTTATTCAGAAGATCAGATGGTAAACTCCCCCAGACAGCCTAGCAGGGGACCCAACTTCTGCTTTTCTTGGTAAGACTTGAGTGACATGAAGCAACAGCTAAGTCAGACATCAAAAGATACAAATGTATGGAGTCTAAAGGTTTGATTTTACAAACATCTTTCTAATTAGCACAACTTTAAAAAATTGCTAGTTCTGGCATTGATTTTCTCTGGTCTCATGCTCAGTAAAAGTAGGATTTTTCATATTGCAAATGTGCATAAAAGCAAAAACTTACAAATACTGTCCCCCCGCAGCTGATGCTTCCAATCAGTGTTATAAATGCACGGTCTCTTTTCCTTCTATCTGCAAGCATTCTACAGTTTCCATAATCAGCTAGGAACTGTTTTACTTAGCCAAACTTCTCCTGGAAGAACCAGCTCATTTTAGGTGAACATTATTATTAGTTCCACAGATAATTTATATCCAAACCAATTACTGTGGTTTGAGAATGAAACTGAATGAAGCAGTTCAGCTGTCTAGAAAATGTCCAGGGACTCAGGTAATAGCATTGCATTATCAGTCAGCCCAAATCTGCCTTCCTTATCAAGTGAAGGCGCTTGATTTGCCCCTCAATGAATATTTTATTCTACATGAATTAGCCAAAATATCACTAGCAGCTAAAACAAAAGTGAACCCCCATGAGATACTAGTAATACAGATATTTTGACAGGAAAAGGGGGCATTTTCATTGAAGTCTGATTACCCCTGGTTCACTTTTGGTGCCCAGGAGATCATCTGTGATGTGTTCATCTAGTACTGGCATACACCATATACAAAATAATAAAGGTAATAGTTAATTTATCATATACAGCCAGTCCCCGACTTACAAATGCATCAACTTATGACCATCCACACTTATGATCAACCTCCCATTAACCCCGTTACAGCCATCCCCGATTTACGAACGCACCAGCTGCACTTTCGAACAGCATGGCTGTATGTAAAAGCATGTATTTCCGACTTACAAACAAATCGAGTTACAACCAGGTGTTTGGAACATAACCCATTCACAAGTCGGGGACCGGCTGTAATTTAATAAATAATATAATTCAGGCCGCATCCTGAGAGGTGCTGAGCCATCTGTAACGTCTACTGAATTTGGAATGGGGATCTCAGTGGCATGTGCTCAGTGCCTGTCAGCAGCCAAGTGCATCCTTTCCTGTGGAAACACCCACTAGAAGAGAGAGAGTGGGAGGAGAACTTAGCACAAAAATTCACATGGAGCTGTTCACAAGTAATTCATCTGAAATTGTGGTGGGGGAACAGAGGATTTGCCCTCCAACCAAATGGTCGGTAGTTCTGCCCCAGAATCCAACAGGTCTCCTGAGCTGTGCTGCCAGGGTCTCTCCTGACCACAGCTATCCTTGGACGCCTCCATTTTGCAGGGGTGGGAGGAGGGTGTCAAGGTTCAGCTGTGTTGCTTTGGGCCATGGGAGACGTATTAGTTTGGAGCTGTATTATTTCGTCAACATATTTGCCACCAGGTTGATTAGGAACCCTCTTGCCAGTCCGCCATCTCCCCCCTTCCAGTGTCAGCCTCACCCAGTCTCCGTCCCCTCTCCACATGCAATTTTTCATCCCTGCAGAGTCTCATGAAGGAGAGTGTCCCTACTCAGATGAGGAGGATACTCCAGAATTGAGTATACTCCTCAATTCTGTGCCAAGAGACACCAGGCACTGTCTGCCTTCCTGTTTACTTCCAAGGGAATATGGTGACGGTCAGATAGAAATACAAATGAGAAAACATTAACTATGGAAAGTAAGTCCATTTGATGCTTAATGGATAAAGTAAAAGCCAAATGAAATTGCAAAGTAAAAAATTCAGGTTACCCAACGTTACACACCTGTTGGAACATTTTTACACTATGAAACAGTTCAACCTGTATAAGATGGTATTTCAGGAGCGGCTGTGAGATATAGTTGTTTTCTCTAGTCTAAAAAAAAAAAAAAAAGTATCAGTTTGTGCTTATAGGGCTATATTTAGATTCCTTATATTTTTGTTTCCAAAGCTAATATAATTCATATCCTTTACAGTTTAGCACTTGCAATTCACCAGAGTAAAAGCAGCAGTTATAAGAGGATATGTTATAATTTGAATCATATCAGCGGGTTCTAATTGTCCGCATTGCTGGTAACACCCTTGACAACTATGTTTTGCCAGGCAGCCATAATCAGCTCACCCTTGATATTATGTGTTTCCTCAGCTCTACCAGAATACCCACATAGTCTTTACCCACGGTAGTGTAATGCTTGCAAACCAGAAAAACACACCGGAAAGCAGAAGGTGATGGATGCACAGAGATTATAGTGCAGTCTGAGTTGTCAGTCTTCATATTCTATTCTTTGCTTTCTTCCATGCACTTTATATACTGTTTTTCCATTTCTGTTGCCCTCTACCCAAGCCACCTCTCCTTCCTGATACTATAAAATTCACATTTATAAGTGGAGTTTCCCCCTGTTGAGAGCTCAGCTTTGCCAGGACACATCTCTAATGTCTGAAAAATAATTATATTGGCTTAGCTGATTGGCAGTACAAATGAATGGAGACGAGGGTGGAAATAAAACCGGTGAAACTTGATCTCAGAAACCTGGAAGACGGTACATATCAGAAAGAAATGATAATAGACACGAATTAAAAAGATTGTTTTAGCCATAAGTTAGGAATAAAGAAATACACCCAGACAGCAGATCTCTTGGATAAAAGGAGTTGGGATCAGTTCAGTAATGTGCAGATACCATTTCCACCATACCTTAAAAGTGCTTCCTTCATCCTGCCAGTATCGTAAGTCAGAGGGCAGCAAGCTGTCTGAAATGCAAGGCCTTATCTTGGCCAAGTACTGGCACAACAAACATACCACACCACATCTTAGTTCAGTGATAAAGTTGTATGAGCCATGTCTCTGCAAATAGGTGACATACCTGCCTATATCACCTCACCTTACGTGTATATATTGAATGACACAGGCGTCAAAAGATTCCTGCACAGCCTCACATAATAAGCCTTTAAACAATCGCTCAGTTGCCTCCTTGCCATCTTGAGGGAACTCTTTAAAAGGAAAGAACAAATGACTGAAGAGAAATCCTGTCGATTCCAGTCAGGGTCTACTAGGAAGTCGTCAGCAAAGCTGTGTGGTTAATGATATCAGAAGCTGCTGACAGATCTAAACAAATGAGCAAAGACACAGAGTTTTGTCTTATACTAAGAAAAGATCAGCAAATGAAATTAGTGCAGTTTGTGGGCAGCTCAGAACCAGATCAACAAAGATTTTTTTTAAAATTACTAGGATTTCAGTGACACCAAATTTGCTTTGATACAACCATCTTAATAACCACACCCAAAAAAGATAGGTTAGAGTTAAAAAATAGAACATACTTTTGGCATTGTTGTGGCAAGTTCCAAAAAAAGAATTATTTGGAAAATTTGGAATTTGTGCACAATTATATTTAGAATGTAAGCTGGGTAAAGATGGACTTTTAAAACCTGTATCAGCTTCATGCAGTGTTGTTCTTTATTTTATTCTGCTTGCATCAGGTATTCTAGATCACTAAAATACTGGGACAGAAGTATAGAAATGTAGGCATAGGTACACATGTAATTTATGCTGACAAGCATCTGTGCCATAATTTTGTATAACTAATTAGACCAGAGACATTTAGGGACAAGCTTACTTTGTTAGTATGTCTTCAAAGAAAAAATTAGATGGCCAATACTCTATATAATTTGAAAATAGTTTTCTTTATTTGCAGATTAGATTGTAGTAATCTGATTGACCAACTGAAGGGGACCTTCTTTATACTTTTTTTCTTTTTAAGTAAATGAATTTCATCTCAACCAGATTTTTAAAAAATTAAACTTCAAAATGCTCAGTTTCCACCTATGTATTTAAATAGGAGTACTAGCATTATCGGGTTTGTTTGCAAATGTAGTAGGGCTGGATCTCATTACAAACTTTGAAGAAAAAGATTTCCGAGTTTTATACTACTGTATATCCTACACTGCCAAGAACCATCCCAGGTTTGGCTTAAAGATGGAATTTTAAAAAGGTATTACTTTGTTGCCTTTCACATTCTAAATCATGTATTGAATGTGCAGGCTCAGTTGATTCAAGCTAGCTCTTGTTCAGTTCAAAAAGAAGCCATTTACCTTGCAAGTTAATGTAGTTGAGTAAGGTTACTTTGAAAGGTGTAAAGACATTATTAAGCATCTTCCTTCATCTTTTTGTGTGTGCAGTAGAATGTAGTGTTAATTTATCCAACAAATACTGCTTTTGCTACTACAGAGTGAATGCAGACTTTCCCTAAAATGGTAACTGTCAGTCTAGTTATCTGTCCCACAGAGTACTACATTTTAATGTTATACTTACAAAGAAAAAAATTAGCCTATCGATTAGAAATTCCTGAACTTCTAATATTAGCTAGAAAAGGAGCAAAACACTAAGATGCTTCCTGGAAATTTCTGACACAGCAGGGCTTCATGATCTACAACACAGAATACCATTTTAAAAGAAAGTGGTAAAGAACTTTGCAGCCAGTGGAACGTGCCAATTGCTGTCTGTAAGCTGCTAAGTACCATAAACTTCCGTTTTAGTGGGAGTTGACAGTATTTAATGCGTTGCAAGATCAGGTTCCCCTGTCTAAAGTCTGAATTGTTTACCAAGTGGTATATAAATATGTTTTATTAAAAGGCAGGAGCACCTCTGAACCATTGCTGGTGGTATTGATATTTGCTCTTTTTAAATGATGCTAGAAGAAATCCAACATGGGCTGAAACAGCTCTTGAGAGTGTTAGTTATGAATAAATATTGGCAATATAGTCTTCCACTGATATATCCATTTATTATACATTTCAGGTATGCTTATGCCATAGGTTGGCATATACCAATAGCTTAAAACTAACTTCTGGGCTTCAGAGAGAACCTACTGTGAAAATCACTGACTCCTTTTAACTTCCTTTACTTATGTTTTTAATGAAAAAAATTATCTAGTGGATCAGTCAGACATAACTTTTCTGCACATTCAGCATAAAAATAGTTTTAGACATGTAGCTTGATTGGGACACTTTATTATGCTTAATAGTCCTGAAACCAAACTGAAAGGCTGACTTTAAAAAAATACCTTTGCACGTGTGCTCTGCAGATGATGATAAACTCCGCTATTCAAGCTTTAATAACTAGAGGGAAGCTAAGAAACTTCAAAAGGTTGTGTGATAAATGTTTTTGACAATGCATCAGCTGAACATGAGGCAGAATCTTGGTAAATCCTCTCATTCTGAGTGGTTTAAATTGGAAGTTTTGAACTTTTTCTTCATAAGTGTATGCTAAGGATGTCATGGTATCTTTGGGTTTAAAAGATCCGTTTTATCTAGAATATACAAAATACCATGTATTTTTCCCTACATCCCTCAAAGTGAAAGCAGAAAAGAAATTAAGTAGTTGATTTTCCTTTGTGACCTCTGACCTCCAAACTCTCCCAGGTGCTCTTGACCATGATCCTAATGCAACTTGGGAAAGACTTAAAGCATGCAACTAAGATAGTCCTGTAGAAATATTGCAGTGACTAAAGTCTGATAGTTGACAAGCATTCAGAATATCTTCATCATGACAACTGTAATGCATTCTTGTAATAGACAAAAGAGTGTTTTCACATGATAATACCACTATTTGTTGGGTTTTTTGTGAGTCAGTGAGAAGGACATGCGAAAGCCAGTTTATTATTGCTCTTTGAATCTCCCTGTCATTCCCCACCACAGCCAACTCAAAAAGATCTTGTGATTTATGATGCTGTTTCATTTGAGTTCATACCTTTCCAGGATGTATTTTACCTTATTTCACCCTGTACAGTCCAAATTGATTCCTATGAGGGTGAAATGTTTTAAGGTCCCATGCTTAAACACGTGCCAAACTTTAAGTATACCAATGGTCCTGTTGACTTTGTTGGGACTGCTTGTATACCTAGAATTAGATTCATGCCTAAATATTTTGCTGAAACAGGGCCTAAACGTTGTGCCAGCAAAGCCAAAAAGTTTCCAGAGCACGCTGAAAATACACAAGCCCCTAACAGAAGCAACACTATGGTACATGTGAGTTTGCATCATTAAAAGCAAAATGTTGACAATCTTGATTGAAAGAGTATTCTGGAAGACACACTTTAGATTCTTAGATGAAATTTAATGGATGGACCAAAGTATACAGTGTTTTGTTAATACATCTCTTCTCCTACTTCCTGTGACTTGTATATAAGTCTTGAAACTTAAATACAGAGTGGTCTTAGATCCCATGGCATTCAAGAAAACATTGAGTAAAACTCTCTCTCTTCCATGATTAGTTTGGTGACCTAGTGCAAAGTATTCACTGCTGTTACAGAGACACAAGCATCTTCTTGGACTCCGGTGCTCTTGTATGTTTTCCTGCACACTAATGGTATGATCAAGTAGAGCGGAGGAAATGTGCATTACACAATTTGCAACTCCTGCTGGCAAATTTAAGAAGCAGTATTGGCAAGCTCAGAAAAGAGCCCTAGCCTAATTTTAAAAAGTATTCAAGAGTCACAGCTAGGACTAGATTGCCAAGAGGTTTCAGCTCCCATATAGGCACATCAGCAAAGTGGCCAGATTATAACATTTCCTCAAAATCTAGCCATTATTTTCAGTGGGAGGTGCTAAATCCAGAGCTCCTTTGAAAATCTGTCTTATTCATGAGCAAAACCAACTTGTTTTTCGTGGTGGTAGCAGAAAAGGAGGAAAATACGCTGGAGTTCTTTTAGAAATATGTAACACCATGGGGAGCATATTTTTGAAAAAGATATATTAATAAGTTAACACTGATGTTTTCATTCTCTGATGTGATTCATGTATGCTCATTGAAAAGCAGTATTAGTCGTTTGCACAAGAGATTAGATATGAGGATTCCTGGAGTCTATTCATGGCTCTGCTCCTGTCTTGCAGGATTTGGAAAAGTCAGTTCTTCCCTGTGCCTCAGTTTCTCCATCTGTAATGGGCAGGGCTTGACAAACGGCGGCAAAACCTACTCACCAGCCCTGCACTGCGCATGCGCGTGCCGCCAGTGAACGGGGCAACCAGCTGAAATCTACTCGCCATGGACGAGTAGATTCAGTGATTTGTCGAGCCCTGGTAATGGGCATATAACCCTTATCTAACTTACATTGGCAATGAAGCTTAATTGCAAATAAAAGACTGAGAGGCCTATGTAAGGAAGATGTTATATAAATATAAAATTTTGTTTCGGGTGTTTTAATTTGTATCCCTGGTGTACAATAAGCCATCAGAGCTATCTGTATAGATATAATAGTGGTTTCGATTTTATTTATAGATAGTGGCTCTGATTTTTAAAGGTATTTAGGTGTTCCTGTAGTTGTTGCAATACCTAAGTGATATCAGTGTCTAGATCTCATTTTCAAAAGAGATTTTGATTTTTACATCAATTAGGCATTGCTATGCTGAGCACCTTGAAGCCTAAATATTTTTTAAAATCTGAGCCTATAAGAATAACTTGAGTGATTCAATCCACAAACTCTTTTCAGAGCAGAATAATAATACTTTTTTTTCAGTTGCAGTAATGTTGACCACTGGATACAGACAGTGGGGAGGGGCTTTGTTTGTGAAAACAAAGCTATTGTTTTCACACAGACCACAGAAATTTTGCCTTTCATAGTGAATCAGTAGCCTAATGAGTAGTGTAGCAACATCAAAGCAGGATTTCTTGGATATAGGGTATGTTGCAACAATAGCTAAAAAGTTCCCACCAGAAAGGAATTTTGCCATATGTGAACAGCATGCATATGTATTAGGTTAAACCCATACGATTTCCTTTCCTTTACACCAAAAACTAGAGAGAAATTGAGCACAGGGGTTTTGAAATGATCATGCACTAAAATACAGAACTATAGGGGAAAACACCAAAGTCCTAATTCTTCGGTGATGTAAATGGGCAAAACTCCATTGAAATCAATGTAGCTCAATCTGTTTTGTACAAGCAGGAAATTTGGCCCAAATCTCAATTCTTGTCCCTTTAAAAAAAAACTATTTTTGTGACCCAAAGAGCACAACAGTGGCCTCTGTAATGACATTTCCCCAAGTTTTATTTTAATAATAAGAAGCCCAGTCACCTTTAATGTAATATGACCCACAGAATCACAAATTATATTTAATCAGGGAATATTTTAACAAAGACTACCATTACTGAAAAGGAGAGATGTGGCAGAAGCTTAGTTGAAGCATACCTGAGATTATGTTTGATAATAAACTTGACCTATTTTTCAACAAGGAGCTGCTGTTGCCTCTAAAAATAGAGAGACCACCCAACATAGAAAATGAATTCTTGCTCTGTGTCTGATCTTTAGACTGTCCCTGACCTGCCACTCCATGTACAGATGACAGGGCTCAGAGTTGGCTCATTGCTCTTTTGTCCCAATTTCAGATAGTCTGCAAGTACACTTGTTCTGGAACAAAATGCCATGTGGTTTGTTTTCATGTTTGTATAGATTCTGCTCAAGCTTCCAGAGAAAGGCTTGTTTTCACCTGCTGGTGGAGAGAAAATGATTTTAATCTGAATTAAAGAGATATGTAAAAGGAGATCTGTACACCAGAATTATTGTTGGCACAGATTTTGAGGATGTAAAGTTACTGAGATGAGCATTGTTACTGAGATAATTAAGACAATAATGAGTAATTACAGTAGCTTTTATTACTGCTTCTTTCATTAACTAATTATGTTAATTGGGTAATATATGAAGCCCTTTGAAGATGAAAAGTACTAACTGTTATTACTCCTATTTTTAGTATTACTCTACACTGATCATAAGAACCGAGGTCTGTTCTCCTCTTGATGTGTATGCATAGTTGCTATTACAGCCAATAAGAGTTAAGCATGTGTATCAAAAAAGGGAATATCCCCCTTCCAGGCTTAATCTGAACATGATGAACAATGACTTTTGAGTTTAACTTCCTGCTCTTCAAGCTAAGAATACTTTCAGGTCTTGCATGAAGAATGTTTTAAAAAGACTTCACCTTCCCTACAAGCTTCTCTTCTTATTTATTCAACTAATTATATTGAAGAGGAGGAACAACGACCTATATTCTCTATGGCCAATTCTGAACCACTGAAATCAGTGGAAGTTTTGCCTTTAGTTGGAGCAAAAACAAGGCCTGTGTGCTCAGTAACTTACATAATGGAGGAAATAATTTTCTCTGAAGGTTTCTTAAGAAAATACAATAGTTTTGCAGCAGTTATATCCCAGATACTTCACATTATGCGAAAATAGGTTTTGGTTTCTGCCCATTCAGTTCTTCCAACCACTATGTTTCTATGTATGAAGTTTTCTCCCTCTCACTGTTTCCTATAGTTAAAGTACAAGCAGAATATTTTTTCATGTATTAAAAATGAAAAAAATCCTTTTTGTATTACCATTGTATGCTTGTTCGTTTGATCCTTCCAGGTCTTCCTACCCCCAACCAGACCTCATAATTAATGCCTCACTGTATGTTTCTGTCTGAAAAGTGATTTTCTAGAACTGGCATCATGCTGTTCCATATTTATGGCTATATATGGTTTACAAAAAATAAATTTTATCACTGTAGCAACCTCTAATTTAAAAGTCAAGCTTGATTTTTCTGGTCTTACAGGTCACCCATCAGTATAAAAGATTTTGTTGGCCAAGTGTTGCACTTGTGGAATTCTGTTTTCTCCAAACTCTGTTCTCAGTTACTAAGAGCAGAATTGGTCTTCCAAATGAAAATTTAGTTAAAGGTTTTGTTAGTGACATACAAACCACACAGCGTAATCCAGCTCAGAGTTGTGCTGGTTCTGCCGTGATAACAGAGATTCAAGAAGGGCTATCCGAGCTATAATATTCTGTGCACATGTTCCATCTGCTTATATCCCCATCATATCTGAGTTAGGGAGTGAAAGGTAACTGCCTAACCAGTAAGCATCACCCACCGATGGGGGCTGGAACAGCTCCCTGCCCGCTGCGGGAAGGGGGCTGCTCTAGCTCCGCAGCAGGCTCAGATGCATCGCAGGTAGGGGCTGCTCCGGCCACTTAGAGAAGCCCCTGTGGTGAGGCGGGCTGCTCCAGCCCAGCGGTGGCAGGCGGGGGAGCAGCACTCCAGCCCAGCTGGGCTAGAGTGGTCTCCCTGCCCACTTCCCCTTTAATCATTTGACCAGTTAAACATCATGTTTAACCAGTTAAGCAATTAAACGGGATTTTACATCCCTAATCTGAGTGTCTCACAAATACTAGTGAAAGCAGAATCAGTATCTCCATTTTACAGCTGGAGGAGAACTGAGCTACATTGAGTGACTTGCCTGATGTAATAAAGGAAGCCTGTGGCACAGCCAGGAATATTAAACCCAGAACTTCTGAGTCCTAGTTCAGCGCCATAGCCACAAAACCGTCTCTCTCTCTTCCAACAGGCACATGACTATCGATTTAATGTGTTCTTTGAAACTGTAATGAACAGTTCATTAAAACTCAAAAATATTTGCAATATAACCTGTTTAAAGTTTTTTTCACCATTTTTATCAATAAATCTAATGAATGTGCCTTTTTCCACAGCTGTAGTTCACCCACATTGTTGCAGTAGAGCTTATTATCTCATTTACATTTTTAAGTGCTTTTCAAAGTGTAGGATATCTGGGCTGGAAAGCAAAACATTTCATTTCTTTGTTCTCAGGCCAACATAAAGCACTTCCAAGGTCAGGTATGGTGTAGACTTTCAACAGCAAACATGTTTACATGGCATTTCAAAGCCAGTTTAACTGAAAAAAATACTGTCTTTACAACAGTGATGTAAGCCAACTCAGAAAAGCTGAGACGGGGATTAATTTTGTACCTTGAACAATTTAACTGATTAACAAACTGTTAATGCATGTCAACGGTCCACATTGACAGTCCATGGCAGGGTACTGTGGGGTGGAGTCACACCCCCAAGTTTGCAGCAAACGTTGTGTGTCTAGACAAATCCTAATTTGTTATGTTTTTGTTTTCCATGTGGAATAAATGGAAACTGCCTTTGTGATTCAAAACATAGAGCTGGAAATTTTTTTTTTTTTTTTTTTTTTTGTTGTTAAACAACTATCCTGTGTTGTCCGTCCCAGCAGTCATTAAACACGGGCATTGCCATTCTATGGGTAGAACTTTGCATTATAAAGATTAGCATAAAAGCTTCTAATTCCATAAAACACATGCCTAGTTGTGTTACTGAGTAATTGGGGTGAGTACACTAGAGCTTGGGAGGTGGGTTAATAATGACTTTTGTACCCTAATCCTTGGTTTAATTTTCCAAAAGAGTGGTTGTATAGTGCTCCCAGGATAAGCTCTTTCATACATTTTTTTCTTCACTTAAAACTCATCTGAAGAAGTGGGGTTTACCCACAAAAGCTCATGATACTATATATATTTTTGGTAGTCTCTAAGGTGCCCAGGACTACTTGTTGTTTTTAAAGTTACAGACTAACACGGCTATCCCTCTGAGACTTTCATACATTTAAAGTGCATCCTCCCTGAGGAGAGGTAGATTGAAAAGCCTGGTGATTGAATTCATAGCTAAACTCAGCTGCACACTCAGTAAAACCTTGAATAAGGTTCTTCCCTCTGCCTCACCCCCCCTCCCATTTTTTAACTTCCTTTTGACTCAATTGAGCTGGCTTCAGAATTCAATACAAAGTTGGCAACATTGAATAGCAGACATTGCATCCAAACTGTTCTCGTTAAATATGAGGTTTTAGACATCCAAAGGAATTCTGAGTGTAATTATTAAATGTCAGAGGAAGAAGGACATTACTCGCTTTTGAATAACTGGGAGCTGCATATTTTTGAGTATATATTTTAACAAATATCCCTTGGCAGTTATCAAACCTAACATTTCATTTTTTACAACGAGATAATCAGAAGGTGATACTGCTTCAAGTCTCTAGCATCAATAGTCTGTGGAGTATTTTGAAGTGTTTGTGTCTGAAGAATCTTGTTAACTACAGTCCAAGAGTAATGTTGTTGGAGACATCTCCCTTCGGCATAGAAAAGTAGAGACTAGATATAAAAGCCTCCTTGTCTATGCTGTTGGAAGTGCCCTTTTCATTGACCCTCTGTGCAGCTTTACACTCAGTTTTCTTTTGGGATATCCATCTAGGTTCTTAGTCTGAAGGAATGACAATCTTGCACAGGGGAAATTATCTATCTGTAATTCTTATTCTCTGGAGACATTGGCATGCAGGGATCTTACTCTTCAGACCCCATACTTTTTTTTTTTTTTTGATAAGCTTTAATCAAATGCTGGTTGTCTTAATTTAGTTTTTTCATCTGGATGCTTCACTTCCCATGCAACCAGGGGAACTAACTGAATCATTCAGAGGACACCCTTGATACACAGCAATGGCTACTGTGAAGTAACCAGTATTGGACTTGGCTTGCACTCTACCTTACTCAAAAACCTTAAATGCTAGATGAATTCACCATACTCTCACAAAAGAGCAAAATGTCTCCCCACCATCTCGGCACCCAAGCATGCTAAGGACTGACAGATAATGGGATATAATAGATAATGGGAATGGTCAGTAAACTCAGACAATATATTCCACATTGGATAAGTGTTTGATGGTAATTATTATCTATAATAGAACAGAATTTGTGACATTTTAAGAAACAAAAGTATGATCGTTAAACCTACACATCCTCAGATTGTCATGTACTTTTCATTTTATATCCTCTGCGGTATAGATTTGTGGGCATTTAAAAATAATAATAAAAAGCCAAAAGGGGGGAATTGATGGATGAGAATGGCACTTTACAAGTTCTTTTCTTTAGTGCCAAGTTGTGGTGTGTTTGCTGTCAGTGTGGTCTTGGTGGGTGTATTTACTCACTCCAAACTTTCTTAGTGGACTCCCATGGAAAGATTTTTTTTCCCCCTCAAAGACTAAAATACAATAAAACAATGCATACACATGCACGCTCTTTTACACCACAGTAACCAAGCAAATGAATGAAATTTCCCATTTAGAGGAAGGCTGGCAGCTCCGAAGGAAATAAATATGCTGTGTGTGGCATCCACACAGCTCAGTATCCCTTTCAGTGTACAAACGATTCCCTAACTCTCTTTTTCATCACAACATGCTAGAGGGATTGTATTAGTTGCCCAGTTGAAAATGGTGGTAGAAGGTGGATCTTGGTACATAGGAGCTCAGGCTACAAATACAAATATGGCTATTGAGCATTTCTGATTTTAGTAAAAAAAGGGAAACTAATTTCTCTATGGGCTCAATCCCATTAAAATCAGTAACGAGCTATCACTGAATTCATAACCTGTCTTGGTTGATTTTCTAGTACATGAAAAGACCCCATTCTTTTTTCAGAAAATTCATGTCATACTATGACATAATTGGGGAGGATTAAATTGCACGTTATAGCTCTCTTTTTAAATTGCCGTTTCGGAAATACACATCACATGAATCATTAATGCTAATTTATTGTACTCCAAGACCTGTTGAGCGCAGAAGATTGGCTGCAAAGACTGGTTTTCTACATTTTCTAGCAGAAATGATAGTGTAAAAGCCACTGGGTAGGCTTGAAGTTCATTCCTGGGTCTGGTTAAACTTTTTGGCATCAGAATATGTAATGGCCTTACAGCTTTAATACTTTAAAGTTGACACCTGGCATCACTTCAAAACAATGTGCAATATCTATCATAGGTAGTCCTCTTATCTTATCTGAATAGCAATTTTATCCTGTAAATGATTTGAGACTACAGTATTTCAGTTCTGTGGAAAAAAGAAAGAGCTTTCTTCTGTTAAATCTTTGTACTGCAAGTATCTTTAATTATTCTGATTTATTTATGGGTATTCCACATTTAGTAGCATGTGATACCATATCACATGCTCTCCAAAATGCATTAAGGGAACAAAAGTTTGCTGATCAGACATTAGAGTAGCATGTCCATGATATTTAGATTTTTAAAAGTCATTACAATAACATTTACTACATATCATGAGATCTAAATTTCTGTTTTCAGAGACAGTGCTGGCTCTGCTATGTACTTTTCAGTTGATACACTAGCTGTGTATCCAGTTCCCAGTTATAACCCTAAATGCTTCTCTTCTGCTACCACCATCGCTTCTATGATGGAGTCTCTCCAACATAAGCCTTGTGCACCTTGCTTCAGGCGAGCACTTGAGATGTCAATGCACAGGTTCAAACAGGTGCCTATAATTAAACTTTAGTAATTAAATATTCAGTGTGCACTGAAACATTTAATGATAACATTAAAAAAACTCTTTGTTAATTGTTCAGTTGTTGGAATTATCATATTTAGATTATAACATTCTTGGGACAGGAACTATCTACAACTTTGGCGCCTTGGCCTAAAATTGGGTTCTGAGGTGAAGAGCAATACAAACAAATAACAAACTGAATAACTTAATGTGCCTCATCTGATGTGTGATGGTTTAAGAGTGAGGCAAAGGTCAGTTAAATTAGCACTCTTTCAAAACTGTATAATTGATTATTGAATGTGTATTTCTCATTATTTATATGTGCTAGGTGCTAGCAAGTAAAGCTTTGTCTCCAAGAGCTTACTGTTTAAATAATTTCAGAGGGGTAGCCAAGTTAGTCTATAACAGGAAAAACTTAAAATACAACAAATAGTTTAGTAGCACTTTAAAAACTATTAGGAATGCTTTATATAGATCCTGTAGGTGTTTTGTTCCAATCCCACAGACAGAGACAATCTGGTTGTATCTTAGGGCTTGGCTGTATACAATAGATGGAAAAATGTGTGTGGGATGGAAGCTAGAGGCATGAAGGTAAGTGTAGCGGTCAGTAGGTTTCCGGTATAGGATGGTGGAAATTTGTCCATCATTTAATTGTAATGTAGTGTCAAGGAAGTGGATTTTTCATGTAGACTGATCCAGGCTGAAGTTGATGGTTGGGTAGAAGCTGTTGAAATCCTTGTGAAATTCTTCAAGGGTCTTTTTCCCATGAGTCCATATGATGAAGATGTCATTGATGTAGCGTAAGTAAAGTAAGGTGTTGGGGTGCTATTTGTTCTTTTGCAAGTTTTTCCTGTTTAAATAATGTTGAGTCTATTTCCATCGCAGATGCAAGACATGGTTCTTGAGAGAGCAGATTTTTGTTTTCCTTAAGTCAAAGTATTGGTGCACCATTCAGTCATTACAAACAAAACACAGGTTGTACAAATAAAAAAGTCATAAGAACGGCCGTACTGGGTCAGACCAAAGGTCCATCTAGCCCAGTATCCTGTCTGCCGACAGTGGCCAGCACCAGGTGCCCCAGAGAGGGTGGACCAAAGACAATGATCAAGCGATTTGTCTCCTGCCCTCCCTCTCCAGCCTCTGACAAACAGAGGCCAAGGACACCATTTTATCCCCTGGCTAATAGCCTTTTATGGACCTAACCTCCATGAAATTATCTAGCTTCTCTTTAAACTCTATTATAGTCCTAGCCTTCACAGCCTCCTCTGGCAAGGAGTTCCACAGGCTGACTAAATGAAACAGTGGAACTTAATGAAAAATTAGCAACACCTGTAAATTGGCTAAGATGAGAGGGCTCAGTTCTATCACCCTGACTCCGACAGTGATAATCCTGTTGTAAACAGTAGAACTACCTGTATAGTCGGGTGCTAAGTGAGAGTCAGAGTGGCAGAATGGAGCCCATAGTGTAGCTATCTTTATATTGTTGAAAAACTAAGATTGAAGAGCATATAATACCTGTGACTTTTGGCTACCAACTGAAATACAATTACAGGGTTTTTTCCCCTTCCATCTTCTAATTTTTAATGGGTGTTTTGTATTGATTTATATTGTTTCAGGCTTTACAGGATGAAATGGAAAATTATTGCAATCAGGTACGGTCAGCAGAAAAAAAGCTGCAGCATAAGCAGTTGGAGACACAAGAACAGGTAAACATCGCTATCCACTAGATTGCTTTCCTTGAGCAAAGACCAAAGCACATATTCTTCTACTGTATTTTCAGCTAGCTTTCTTTTTTGGTTTTAATTCATAAAAGAGAATTAAACTGTCTGAACCCCAGGGGCAAATGCTTATCCAATGCTCTCTGTTTCAAGATGGCATTTCAACTATTTTAGCTGTTAAATTGTGCTTTTTAGGCAACAATCTTGTTTTTAATGGATGTTTTTGGTATTACTATAACCTGGTATTTCATGGCTTCTGTTAAGAGAGCTATAATTTGACAACACTTGGGATAAAAATAATGTTTATTGCAAATCTTATGTATTCATCTTATGCATTCATTGTGTTGGAGTATTGTACATAAATGGTTCCATATGATTAACGCTGCTAAGATTATGCTGGACGTGGTAACTGAAATCAGAGATTCATAATGTTCATTCTTCCTCAGTCTGCTCCATAGCAAAGCTCAGTATTTGTAATGTACAGATTGGGAAAATGAATATAATATCATTATCAGAACTGTTTCATAAAATTATCACTGAAATGCAAAGTAATGTGCCTGCATTGAACCACGTTGTAAATTGGAAATACGCAAGAAAATATAGCAGCAATAGAGATTGCACAAATCCACATACTGACCTGATGTAAGGAGAGATGAGTCTGTAGAATCTCTCTTTGTGTCTATTTCTTTCTCTGTACTGACTTGTAAACACTTGTGCCGTGTTTCAGATTCTGATTTGGTGCCAAAGCACCCATGGCTCTTTCTTTCTGTTCTCATATCTGTATTTCCTAGTATAGTAACTTTTAGGGATAATCATCATCAGGGTATCTCAAAACAGTCTTAGTACTATCAAGTATTATTGTCAGGTTTACAAAAGGGGAACTGGCACATTGCGACAAAGATATATGGCGATTTTACTAAGGTGGTACAGTTAGAGTGGAAGAGTCTGGAACAGAACTCAACTTTCTTGAGTCCTAGTTCCCTCTCCAACTCTTAAATTGTGTTTTTGTGTATCTCCTCTAGTTGTCTCAAAGTGTTTGCCTAGTCTCCTACCCTAATCTCTTTTTTCCTTCAAGTATTGTTTAACTCATTTTTAACATATTTATATCTTAATAGTTGCAGTTTCTGGTGGTGCCTTTCTTAGTACATTCTACATATATCCCTCCTGAGATAAAAGTTTCTTAGGAAATTCCTTTATACCCATTCCTTTCATTGTTTCAGTTTGTACCTTTCTAACCGATTTTATGATATTCACCTTCAGTATTTATCTTCTACTTTACACTTCAGTAATATCCACTCTTAAATTCCATTCCTTTTCGAATTCTTTTATGTCTTTCCTCTAAAAAATTTTCCCAAAATTGTACTTGTTCTTCTAGGCAACGGGTAATGTTCAGAAATGTCCTAAGTGATGTAGGATTCTAACTCCCATTTTCAGACCTGATGCAAGAGCCTAAATCCCATTGATTTGTGTACCGTCAAGTCCAGAGACTTTTTTTGCAGTGCGTTAATAAATTAGCCCTGGAAGATACTGATTCTTAGCCCTGGTGAGTTAATCAACAATTGAGACTTTGTTGAATGAGCTAAATCTTGCAAGGTGGCACATCTTACAAGATTTTTAGTTTTTTCTTTTAATTTTTTAATTTAGTCTCTCTCTCTCTTCAGAAACCCAATGGTAAAATGGCTATCCTGATGTATTTTTCATTGTTATTCCTTGGTCAGATGACCTATGAACATGTTTGGAGAAGGGGCAATAACAGCAGATTGCCTTGGATCAGCCACTTAAGCGGCTGAGATATTCAAGGCGTTTACATGTAACTTTCTTCCTACACTTACCAAATATTGTCTTGATACTATATTGCATAAAGGGTTGAAATTTGCCTTGGCACCATTACAAAGGGCAGTTTTCTGGGCTTTTACATGTCTCCTTTTAAAAAAAATAATAGGAGGAAGAGAAGGTTTAAACTGCTTCTGTTTTTCATTAAGAGGAAAAATCCTGTGTTTTGCTTCTATAACAACAACAAACAAATGAATAAGACACGAAAAAATATTTTTGTGCTTTTAATTAAAAACAAAAAGCTGGTTCTTGTTATGGCTTGTTGGGTGGCATCTTAGTGCTCCATATTTGTCTTATTTCAGTAGGGACATCCTTATAACTCTGCAGTCCCCAGAAATGATTGGCAAATTCTCTGAGCTTAACCCTTTGTTCCATACAAAGAATGAACCAGTTCCTTATTAGATTGGTCAAGAGAGGTATTTACACACACATTCCGCATGCAAAAAGCTATAAAAAGATTATTAAGGTTTCAAAACACGAGGGCAACTAGAACTGAATTCAGGCAGTTGAGGGTAAACTATTGGTTTGTATAAAGTGCTACAATATTTTCCATATTGCAATCTATACTACTTTTTGTGCACCATAAAAGTTTGTTTGTGTATTGAATGGAGGTTGTCAAGCAATATCTTTGTCTTTTTCCTAAGTAGTTACATTTAATGTACAACTCAACATCATGGCTAAATATTTCAGTTTATTCTTTCCAGTGTACATTACCATGCATTTGTCAATGTGGAGTCTCATCTGCTAACATGTTGCCCATTCCTCTTCTTTTATTAAATCCCTTAAAAGTTTCTGGGTTTTCTTTAATCCTGATTCACCTGCATTTTGCATCACCCCATTTTTGGGGTGAATTTTGTCTGCCCCATTTTCCAGTTCACTGATAAATACATTAATTAACACTAATTTTTGTATGAAAGCTTGGGGCACCTTATGCATAGCCTTTTATGATGTTGAAATACTGAACATTTGTTTATTTCTAACTACATGAAAAGCAACGAATAGTCCTGTGGCACCTTAAAGACCAACAAAAAAATATAGAATCATGAGATTTTGTAGGTAGTATTCCTGGCAGGCAACTGATGAAAGGTCAGTATAATTTGGCTCAGAATAGTGGAGATATTGATTTCTTTACAGGAGTACCTGGACTGTTAAAACAACCCCAGAAGTGTTCTTGGGAAATCTAGAAGGTATCCCAGTGTAAGAAATAACTGGACCCATTGTCCCAAAAAGGACTCTAAAGCAGGGCTACTCAACTTTGGAAGCTCCAGGAGCTACAGTGATACTCACAGCACATGCCGAGGGCCGAAACTTAAATGTGGTTGCGTATACATGCAAATAGATATGTAAATAGCTTCTTTCACACTGACTGGCACGAATACAAAGATTAAGGCAAGACTACACAACATGCAGGCCCCATTTAAGTCAGTTCTGCTGATGTTAATAAAATGCAGTATTTACCCAATTTCCACCCATATGACAGCACTTTTAATAAGCGAGCAATAACAATCCTGGAATTTAACTACTAAAACGCATATCAACAGAAGACCATTATATTGACTCACCGTTGTGGAGCATGTTCCCAGTGGAGGCCATATTCAAAAGATCCCACCTGTGGGCCGTGTGTTGAGCCCCGCGTAAATCTAAACTGCACAGCAAGATGCAAACAAGCAGGCCACATTTTGAGTCATCTTCATCATTGCCCTTCACGCCCACTGGCGTATAGGGCAGCAACGGAGGACCTCCACTTCTGTCTGTCTCTAGCCAGTCCCTCTATAGTGCCCCAAGTGTGATTCATGCTCTTCATTTCTACTTCAGCGGTCTGGCGCCATGTTGTCTTGGGTCGTCCTCGTTTCCGCTTCCCTTCAGGGGTACATATGTTGAGTAGCCTTTCTCTAAAGTTTCTTGCTTCCCATAAACATGTAGACTGATTTTAAATTAGTTTCCTGTATTGTCTGTTCCATGTTGGATCATTTAATTATCTTTGATAAATACATTGTTTCAACATTTTTCTAGACATTCAAGATCTCTAATGGGAAGAGCAACATCCTTCACTTTACTGGAGAAGTACTCTGTTTCCTGAATCATACTGCTTCATAGCAAGCTGCCATCTTTATAGAAGTTATAAAATCTCTGCCATTATCGCAGTAGTCCATACATTGTTAATGTGACCTCAGTTTAGCAAGGGATTTAAGCACATGCTCAAATCCCATTGACTTCCACAAGAATTAAGCATATGCTTCATGTTAAGGATGTTAAAATGTGGTTAATTGACTAGTCGATGGAATTTCCATCCGCATTCCTCCTTTGAAATGTGCAAAAGCCCCAGTAAGGCCTGCAGATCAGCTGTGCGGCGGGGTGCCCTTTGAAAACGCCGCCTCTACGCAATTCAAAGTGGCAGCCCTGGAGCCCAGGATCAGCTGGGGACTCCCCAGCTGATCCTGGGTTCCGGGGAAATGCCAGGAGGAGCCTGCGATCAGCTGGGGAGTCCCCAGCTGACCCCGGGCTCCGGAGCTGCCCCTTTGAGTTGCTCAGAGGCGATGTTTTAAAGGTGCAGCCTGCTGCACAGTGGATCCGCGTATCATCTGTGCAGCAGCCACCTTAGGGTTTCAAAGTGGCAGCAAGGGGGGGAGGGATATTGACTAGTCGACTAGTCAAAAGACTATCCAATAAGCAAATGCTCATCAGATAGTCGACTAGTCTTTAACATCCCTACTTCATGTTAAGCAGATGCTTAAATGTTTTTATAAATATGCATGCGTTTAAGCCTGTGCTTAAGTGTTTGCTGACTGGGGGCCTATGTAAACATCTATAGTAGCTATCCCAATCATGTCCTGGCTTTAATATCTGGACTTCTTGGAAAAAAAATTAAAAGGCAACCACCACAGTACAAAATATACAAAAAGCGTATAGCAAACAGACCTCTGAGAAGTTCCCCCACTGGAACCTTATCCCAGAAACCATTTCAGAGTGTTGCTCCCCTGTTTACTTTTTTCATTCTGGGAAGACTCCCAAAGATTTTAAATTTTGGAGTGGGAAGGACATTGGGTGAAGTTTGTGGAGGAAGATAAAATTTAAAAGATCCCCTTATGTTGACAACTACATGAGAACTGTAGTACAGCTCCCACTGTACAGCACTGAAGATGTTTAAACCATAGCAATAATTCTCAAGGCTAAAAGCATCAGTCATGGCACAAAGGGTGCCTTAAAGGAGAGAGTTGCTTTTCAGACAGAAAATCAATTATGTACAATTCATGAATATTATTGAGGAAGTGAGGGTGAATACCGGTACAGATTTCCAAGCCTTTAATTTCCATTTTCTCAAATTGATTAAAATAAAGGCAGAGGGAAATTAGCTAAGTTAGGATTGTGTTGGAGATATTTAGAGTGAAATCTGTTTAAAAAAACAAAGGTGCTTTATTTTATTCCAAAGTGCAAATGGAAACAGGAATGATAATTGAGAGCTGTGATTCAATATTATTTATTGAGTTTTTCATGTTTAAGGTTTATTATTCTGACTCACTTAATTTTATGACTGCTGGATATTTACCACATTCAGTTGCCCTGCTAACTAAGATATGTGTTCACATACAATGCTTTTATGCAGCATTCTGAAATTTTGGTTCGTCAAGTGCTTGCAGGCATGTATTCCACTCAGTTGTGTGCATGCCCAATGCACCAAAGCTTAGCAGTAACCCTCGGGGGTGGGTTGATGCACACACACTTTGGTCCCATAGTCCTCCCCCTAGATATTTAAGGGCAATATTTCGACCCTTCTCAGTCCTTTCTCACTGCCCATGACTAGAGTTGTAGCATTTTGTGTGGTATTTTACCTCACACTTCTCTTTCTGTCTTTCTGGAATTTTCTTGTGTATAGTTAATAGTTTCATGGTACTCTCAATTTTCATAAGTAGAAATTAATTATGTTATGAGGTTATCCTGGTATGAGGCCATCATCACAGTTTAAACATTTTCCATTGGCTTTCCTCAGTAACGATTCTCAGAAGGGGTGTTTGTTGTGCCTGGCAAAAGGGCAGACATCTGCATATGTTCAGGTGGTGAGGGACTTACACCTCAAGCAGCACTTGAGTTGAGTCACTTCTCTTAATGTTCATTGCAAAGGAACTAAAGGGAGCCCTTAAGTAGCTAGTGGGGGACTATGGAGGCCAGAGACGATGAGCACTGTCCCTCTGGATACTGTTGTGAAGCAAAGATCTCCAAGTTTGGTGAACTGAGTGCATACACACCTGAGTGGAATGCACACATGCGCCCATATCTCTGAGAACAATGGATACAGTACAGCCAGGGAACTTAGAACATAAGAACAGCCATATGGGTCAGACCAAAGGTCCATCTAGCCCGGTATCCTGTCTTCCGATAGTGGTCAATGCCAGATGCCCCAGAGGGAGTAAACAGAAACAGTCATCAAGTGATCCCTTTAGTGTCATCCATTTCCAGCGTCTGACAAACAGAGGCTAGGGACGCCATTCCTACCCATTTTGGCTAATAAGTACTGAACGTTCTAACCTCCATGAATTTATCTAGTTCTTTCTTGAACCCTGATAAAGTCCTGGTCTTCCCAACCTCCTCTGGCAAGGAGTTCAACAGGTTGTCTGTGTGCTGTGCTTCTTCTATTACATAGCATAGAGCAACTTTTAACTTTTGCCACCCCTTGTTCTTGACAGAATTTTGAACAAGGTTAGTAGTTGCTCATTCTGCAGATTCGTGGAGCTGTGAGCAGAGAGTCATTGCATCCAAGCAAGATACATTGTAAGCATTTCTTTGTCCAGTAAATTGCTTGTCCATAGCAGTCCTTAGTGACAATGGAGGCCAGAAGATTTAAATATTTTTGTTGCATGTATTTATTAATTTAATCTTTTATCATCTAGATTTCTTCTCATGCTCCTCTATGAACATATACAGGTTTTAAAAATAAATGTAATATTTACTAAATTCACAGAAACCTTCTCCTATTCCTGAATAATCTCCAATCCAGTCATGTTTTACAGACACCATCATAACATCCATCACAAACCTGCTTAATCTTTACATGCTCACAAAAAAGCCTGGAAAAGCAGTAGAATTCCTAAATTAGAGCACTCTAGAAACCACTCCAGAAAGTCTGTTCCAGAATCAAATATCCCTCATCCAAATAAAATACAGCAGTCCCTTCCTCTGCGTTTTTTAGCTTCACTGCCTCAAGTGATTGCAGTAGTCTTAGTACTGTATGAAGGAGAGGTGGTCTCTTGCGTGGATGGGACCCAAACCATCTAGAACTCTGTAGGTCAAAACTGGCACTTGGAATTTCTAAATGTTCTCAAGGAGTAGCCCTATGCAAAGCATGCTGAAGTAATCTCGCCCCAGGGTATCAAGCTATAGATTACCATGGTGAGTTTTGTGTTTAAACCTAAAATATGCAACTTACTTGCTAAGTGCAGGTGAGTGGTGCTCTTGTCACCTGTTGTTTCCTAGACACCCAGCAGCAACTGAAGATCCAGTATGAGAGTCTGCTCAAAATGAGACAGGCCCTGAGTTTTGGGATGACTTCTTGGATCATTGTAAGAAATAACTGGATATATGAGCAAATAATAAACTTACTTTAGCATCTTCCATAACACTTTACAGGTGAAATTATTGCATTATTAAGTATTAGATAATAGTAATGTTACTAAATTATGTTGTTATATATAATATCTGTCGAGTAGCAGAAGGGGAAGACACTGAGGCTATGTCTAGCCTACACTCTAGTTTCGAAAGAGGACATGCAAATTCCATGGGAATTTGCATATCTTCTTCCAATCTCACTTTCGAAAGTGAAAGTTGTCTGAATGCATTTTTTTCAGGAAAAAAACCCTTTTTCGAAAAAACTGCTCTTCCTTAAAAAATGAGGTTTACTCATTTACCCACAGAGGTTTACCCACGGAATTTGCATATCCTCTTTCAAAAATAGAATGTAGTTTAGACGTACCCTGAGGCATAGGAAAACAGACTTGGAGATGGAATTTGAAAGAAGATGGTAAACTGGCGGTGTTGAAAGATACAAGAAACTCATTGCACATGGCAAAAGTTGCAGGGGAGGAGGCCATTGCTGGAAAAGAAAAGGTGAAGTTGATGGTATATATGGGAGCTTAATAATCAAGTATTGACTCAGGTAAAAAGTACAGTCCTCCAGAAAGATGTGAGGGTGTGTATACTCCATGGCAGTGAGTTTGGAATGAAGTGAGCAGCTGGAAAGAGAAAGGGAAACAGAAGAACAGAAGAATGGCCATACTGGGTCAGACCAGAGGTCCATCTAGTCCAGTATCCTGTCTGCCAACAGTGGCCAATACCAGATGGCCCACAGGGAGGGAACACAACAGGCAATCATCATGTGATCCCTCTCCTGTCTAGACAAACAGAGGCTACGGATACCATTCCTACCCATCCTCACTAATAGCCATTGATGGAACTAACCTCCATGAATCTCTCTAGCTCTTTTTTTAACCCTGTTAAAGTTCTAGTCTTCACAGCATCCTCTGGTAAGGAATTCCACAGGTTGACTGTGTGCTGAGTAAAGAAAAACTTCCTTTTGTTTGTTTTAAACCTGCTGCCTATTAATTTCATTTGGTGACCCCTAGTTCTTATATTGTGGGAATAAATAAATAACTTTTCCACACCAGTCATGATTTTATAGACCTCTATCATATCCCCCCTTAGTCTCTTCTTTTCTAAACTGAAAAGTCCAAGTCTTTTTAATCTCTCTTCATTTGGGACCCGTTCCAAGCCCCAGTAATTTTTGTTGCCTTTTTCTGAACCTTTTCCAATGCCAATATATCTTTTATGAGATAAGGTGACCACTTATGTACACAGTATTCAAGATGTGGACATACCATGGATTTATATGGAGGCAATAAGATATTTTCTGTCTTATTCTCTATCCTTTTTTTAATTATTCCTAACATTCTATTTCCTTTTTTGATTGCTGCTGCACACTGAGCTGATGTTTTCAGGGAACTATCCACAATGACTCCAAGATCTCTCTCTTGAGTAGTTGTAGCTAAATTAGTCCCCATCATATTATATGTATAGGTGGGATTATTTTTTCCAATGTGCATTATTTTACATTTATCAACATTAAATTTCATTTGCCATTTTGTTGCCCAGTCACTTGTTTGATGAGATCTCTTTGAAGCTCTTCACAATCTGCTTTGGTCTTAACTACCTTGAGCAGTTTGGTATCATCTGCACATTTTGCCACCTCAATGTTTACCACTTTCTCTAGACCACTTATAAATAAGTTGAATAGGATCGGTCCCAGGACAGACCTGGGGAGATCCCACTAGTTACCTCTCTCCACTCTGAAAACTTACCATTTATTCCTACCCTTTGTTTTCTCTCTTTTAACCAGTTATCAGTCCATGAAAGGACCTTCCCTCTTATCCCATGATGGCTTACTTTACTTAAGAGCCTTTGGTGAGGGACCTTGTCAAAGACTTTCTGTACATCTAAGTATACTACGTCCACTGGATCCCCCTTGTCCAAATGTTTGTTCACCCCCTCAAAGAACTCTAGCAGATTAGTAAGGCATGATTTCCTTTTACAGAAACCATGTTGACTTTCCCCCAACAAATTATGTTCATCTATGTGTCTGACAATTTTATTCTTTACTATAATTTCAGCTAATTTGCCAGTACTGACGTTAGACTTACTTGTCGGTTATTGCCAGGATCACTTCTAGAGCCCTTTTTAAATATTGGCATCACATTAGTTATCTTCCAGTCATTACGTATTGTCAGTATTTGAAAGGAGACAGAATTTTTACCAGCAGTAACAACAATCATGCTCATATTTAAGAAATTCATACAGTATTTGAAAATGTCAGTTATTTTCATCTTGCCTATTAAATAATGATGAGTCAAAGGGAGACTTTTCCTTTTGTGGGTACAGCAAGTTATTTTATGTTATTTAGGTGACTGCTTGCATAGAAATAAATGAGGGAGCTGTGTTCTTTCCAAGAAAGCAGATTAGAAGTTCCACAGTAAGGGTATGTCTACACTAGCTCGTTAGTTCGAACTAGGTAGGCAAATGAGGGCAACCGGAGTTGCAAATGAAGCCCTGGATTTAAATATCCCGGGCTTCATTTGCATGTTCCCGGGCGCTGCCATTTTTAAATCCCCCTTAGTCCGAACTAACTGCCCGCGGCTACACGCGGCACGGACTAGGTAGTTCGAATTAAAGATCCTAATTCGAACTACCGTTACTCCTCATGGAATGTATTAAATCTTTTCACCATGGCAGGATTATGCAGCAGGTAACATAAGATGGAAAGTAAAGCTGTAATACATGATCACATTCTAGTGCTAGGGTCAGAGAACCTTATTCAAACAATCAAACTGCATTTCAGATATAATTATCTTGGTAATCTTTTAGAAAATCTGTGTCGTTAACAAACCCAGGAATGATTAGTGTGTGCTTGTAGGGCTGGCCCAGTGGCACAGGTTGGTCGCCCGAGTGCTGAAGATGAGCTAGTTTCGATTTCTGACTGTCCGCTCCCCAGATCGGCATGTGTTAGAAGCACTGTTGAGGCCTCCCCCATACACATAAAAGAGACTTCTAGCCGGTTTATAGAACAGCATGGATGTGTGCTGGAGGGAACAGTCCTCTGCTAGCAGGATGGCATCTGTAACAAGAATCATTTTGGATGAGGGGCAATGTTCCCTTTACTTTTTTTCCATCCGTGTGCAGAATAAATGTTGTGTGCACTGGGGGCATCTGCAGATGTACACCACCAGCAGCAACACATGCTGTCATCTGTGGCCAGCTGTGGGTGCTCTGCCAATAAGCTGGGTGGCATTTGAATCTCTTGGGCAGCTGCCTAAGCGCACAGCTTATAGGGGACACTGATGAGGGGTTAAGGAATTGGGGCTCATCAGCATTCCCATAGAGACAATGGAGGCCCCCCTCCAGAGAGGTGGGGGAATGGAAGGAGTTTGCTAACCACAGCATTTCTTGTTATTCTCTGGTGTTGACAGTGAAAGCTTTTATTCAGATCCAGGCATGTAATCTCAAGAATGCTGTTCTTGCCATATGCAGCCCGCTGGTTTTTAAAGTTTTGCCTGGCTTGTCTTCCTTTGCAGTTATGAATTATATAGACCTTTGGTGCTTAACTACAAACAGAGGATTTTCTAGGTGGGGGATCTGGGGTAAGAAAAGAAAGATATTAAGATCCAAGCCACTGAAGTAATAAGGTCTCTTGGATGCAGGTTGAAAGAAACTGATTTAGAGCAGAAAGCTTAGATTGTACATTGAGCAGCATAGCATAACTGGCGCTCCCTAAGGGTTAGTAAAAGAGCAAGGCAAAAGATGCTTTGGACTCTCAAATGGTTTACTAGCTAAAGAGAGGAAAACAAAAAGGTTGGGTATGACACCACCTTATGCGTTATTGAAATTGTGAGAGCAGGATTTGTAGCTGAATTTATTTTACCATCATAGAACAACACAGTGCATATTTGACAGAAGAACTCGAATGGCTGAGCGTGCTGTTACTATTCTCGGTCAAACTGAATTCATGCAAGTTTTAACGCTTACTAGTAATGAAAACGTAAGAAGAGTGTAGTTGGATGGAATAGTTGTATTTCTTTAAATCAGCAGAAACAACATTTCAGCATGCATGTCACCATGAGGGTAGCAGCTCCAACCTCCTATCCCTGAAATAGGGGAGTATGTGAAGCAAATAGGACAGGATGTTTGTATTCTGGCGCATTGTGGAAACACAGCCAGAATGATCAGGTCTGGCTCTTGGTCAAAAAGTGTCTTGGGTAGCCCAGAATTTGGCATTCTCCAGCCCATGCCCAAGATAAGCAATTTGGGCCATCTGCCATGGACCCCAGATTCTGTTAAGATCTTTTTTGGAGATGGAGAATACCTGAAACATTAACAAAATTAGGCAGCTAGATAATTGGGTTCCTTTGATTATAGACAGGTGGCCAGCTTCCCCAAGACCAACTTAGACTCTTAGCAGCTACACTGCACAGTAGCTTTATTTCCTCAGAGCTTGTTCCTTGCAGGAGTAGAGGATCAGTTACTGAAGCCAGGGAGGAGGTGAACAACCTCTGATTAATTGTGAGTGTCTTGTATCCAGGATTTTGCAAATTGGGGCTGCACTGTAATAATACTTAAATAAATATTAAGAGCTAAATTTAGCCTGTATGTGGGAAGTCACATCCGTAGAAGAGGAGTTGCTAGGTGTGGAGTAGGAGGAAGGGCCTAGTTTTGGATAATTCACATACAGAGCCAAAGAAACCTTCTAACTTATGTGAGAAGTTTGTCTTGACTAATTATGGCAAGATATCATTTTATGCCACACTGTTCAGTGTTTCCTATATTTTATATCAGGGTGGTGAACCTGGGCCAAGCATGGCAGAGTTAGCTAAGACCTGGTCTAAACTGACAGAGAGACAATATGTAGGAAAGAAGGGTGGCAGCATAGAAAGGAACATTGGAGTGGACTGGAAAGGAAAAAGGGAAGACATTATTCAGTGCACACATAGTTTCCTGTATTCCCTTACACTTTTGCCACAGAAAAACTGTCATGGCTGCTAGGTGTAAAAGAGATCCTATCTGGGAATATTATGAAGAAATTCATTTCTTGGGTAAAAAAGGAAAATGGGTCACGTGTAAGCAGAGCATAAAGAAGATGAAGGACTTAGCTGCAAGAACAAAACAGCATAAGGAAAACTGCTTATTGGGAGAAAATGATGTAGCTATGTCTAAAGAACAAGGAGGAGAAACTTTGCAATGTGTCGTTCTTCAAGACTCTCTCTCTGTGCCTTTTAGTACAAGTGTGATTTATCAAGTAAATTCCCAAGCTGTTTATTATGTCGGATGCTGCTAGAAAAAAAGTTTAGCTTTGTTAATCTTTATGGCTTGTTTAAATAGTTGACTAGGTTTAGAATCTATCTCCCCAAGTATATAGTACAGAAAGCTGCAGAAAAGAGAAATCTAGTGTTGCCAGTTGCCACTAAGTGGCATTTTCTTATTTTGTATTACATAATACATGCCTCTGAGCATAGTCAGTCTTAGCTTTTTTGGTAATTTGGAATCAGATCTGCATCAAAATTACAGAGGGAGTGGAAAAGATGAGAGCTAGTTCTAGAAGTTTGAGGACACCGCATATTTAGAGTTCTGAGGACTTGTCTATTAGAGTTAATAAAATTTGAAAATTTAACAGATAAGAAGTTTAAGGTCAGCTGGCAACTCAGGAGACTGCTTGATTGCAAATGTGAAACATTTATGTAACATTTAAGATTTAGTTTCATAAAATATAAGTGCTATTGTGTTTTGTGTCTGTGATTTAGTTCTTACCATTCTTAATGTACTACTGCTGCATCTGCAGCTTTACATAGGTAATGAGTACTATGTACTGTTTCCTAAATTAATAAATATCAAATTATCTAAAATAATTACAACAAAGTATACCCTCTTAGATTATGTCAGATGCAGTACGGAACTGGAAATGAACATGTTTTAGTGATCAGATTTGCACTATTGTTTGAAGAAACATGTGAAGAAGTATCAGTGGGAAACATGATTTGAATCAATGTTTTTTCTGGTGATTTAAATTGTGATTTAAATTGACTTGATTTAAATAAATCCACTCTGCTTTATATTGTAATGTGTGTGGATATTTCAACTCCTATTGTTCTAAACTTGTGTTGCCAAAGGTTATTTTATCTGTTGGGGCAAATACAGCTTTTAATTGCTTCTGTTGACATCAAATATAATTAATTAATGGTAGAATTTCAAACTGCATATGCCATTAACATTACTTGAGTAAACAAAAAAAAAAACAGTGTGACAATTTATATTAAAACCTATAAAACTTTTCCTGGGGGTTGCTGGATTAAATCAACTCATCAAAATGAACAAGAAAAAAAAAAGCAAACTTAGCACAACACCAAATAAAATAGAACTACCCCATCCAATGGACTGAATCCCTCATGAGGAATGAAGAATTGGAATTTTAAACATTTCTTAAGGGTACAGAGAGGCAGAGTTTCTGTGGGTCCTATGTAGGCATCTCAAATCAATAAAAGTACAGATAAATCATTAGGGCCAAAAAAACTAAAACAAATAAACAACACTCTTGTGGCATTGTTTTACTCAGTCTAAAATAAATCTTAAAAAGAGCCCTTTTCACATCAAAATTAGTATACCATCCCCAGCTCTATGTTGTGTGTTAGTTATAAAGAAGTAATTTAGAGTTTCACCATGCGCTATTTAAATCTCTTGAGTCAGTAATTTGTTAATAACTTCAGCCAACAACTATTAGCATGTTGTTTAGCACAGTGTGACAGGAAACAGCTGGGATCTTATTTTCATCCCATTGTGCAGTTATTAAAGAATATAACTGAAAGCAATATACTGTCAACACACTATCTTAGCAGATGAATTTATAGGGAGACCCCCTTAACCATGAAATTTTCATTACGCATATTTGAAATAAAACTTATTTGACTTCCAAAATTGCCCAGGAAGAATACATATTCCGGGGCCTGATCATCCTTTCTTTACACAGCTAAAACTCCCATTGACTAAATGGTTAGTTTGGCTGAATGGACAATGCTGGTTCCAGCCCTTTGTGATGCCAGCAATCAAATAAGGTGAAATTTACTCAGTTGTGGGCCATGCAGCACCGTTACCATATATCCATGGAGAGGCAATGCAGATGGAAATGCATGCCATGAATAACCTCACCTGCATGTGGATCTAGTGACCCAGAATTTTCACATGAATGACATGGAGGTTCTGCAGCCGCTATTCCCATAGGCTGAAAGGACAGAAGGACAGCACTACAATTCCATAGCCTATTTGCAGAGTGAGGGCCATGGGATTCTTTTTCCTGGACCTTGCATCCCCAATTTTACAAGCTTTGTGTATGCCTGGGGTTGAATGACTGTTATTGTATTATCATGAGATATGAGGTCAGAAAAGCTGTCCAGCACGATCTGCCTACTTTTATGGTTTTT